>JAKKPZ010000069.1:0-326531 GCA_022814885.1 Ditylenchus destructor
TAAACCCAAATTCTAAACAAATTTTGAGCAAATGACAGCCCAAGCCAAATGAAGAAATTGATGACAAGTATTTTTGAAAGTCTACGCCAGGCTGGGATTCAAACGCTGCATTTGGCGCGCGTTTAAACGATAATTTTGTTCGGTGAAATGAGAGTGGGAAAGGGAAAGGCTAATGGAAGAACGAGAGAGGTCACATCGACCAAGTGGAAGAATGGATCAATTTCTATCCAGAAATTAATCCAAAAATCTAACAAATTCTAGAAAAAAAGAAAAAATTTGCAGTTTCCAGCTGTAAAACTCAAGAGTGCGTGCATTTTACTGCTCGAAAATTGAATTAAATTCCAAAATTTTTGTATTGAACTCTGCGGAAAATGCAGCAAACTGATGTCAACAGTTAAATGTTACAATTAAGTATGTAATGTGTATAATAATAACTTTATGGCATACAACTACAAGCAAAACAAACAAGTAATTATTTCAGCAACAATAGCCTAAAACTACATAACAGACATAAATTGAAGACAGTTATCTTTCCAGAACTAAAGGAAGGTCGCATTCAAAGCAGCTGATTGGAATCGATGGAGCGATGGACTTTAGAGGCCGACAGCTCTATTTTATCCTGAAATGTCATAATTAGGAAATTTGTCAGCCATAATAATTTACCGCTGAAAAATTTGACAGGTCACAAAAACGAGATTTTCGTTTTCAGCTAAAGAAAAAGCCCCAGCCTATCCGCCGCCTAGAAAGGAAGAATAGAAATAAATTTTGATAAAAATTTCTTCGCTTTCTCACAAATTTCACGATTCCCTCTAAGCATTCTGTCCTGTTGCATCAGAACGATAAAAATCTAACCAGGCTTGTCTAAGCTGCAGTCGATGACACTTACCTCTGACAAACTTGATGCCGTCGCCCGTGGCGATTGGTTCCCGATATTTGACTCTGCTGGCGGATCGCTCTGAACATTTGCAGCGGACACATTCTCGGTTGACGGGCCGGCCATATTCTGACTCAGATTCGGTCTAATTTTATCCTTCATGCTTTGCGTGGGCGTCTCTGTGTGAACTATGAAACGATGGCCGCAGATTGTATGCGTCCCTTGCTATTTAAATAGAGGATTTACAGTATTTAATATTATATGAAAATTAGTTAAAGCTAATTTTCTAGGGGAAGAACAGAATATTATAAAATAATACTAAATTAAGTCTAACTTCGATAATAGGACATCCCCACAAGCACTCATTATAACTCTGTCAGGAAATCGGCATAAGTATATTGTATCGAAATAAGCGAAATTTAAAATCCATACCATATTTGTCTTGATCTGTTTCATCTGCGGCAATCCGCTGCTTTTTCCCTCTAAGTTGACATTTTGTTGAGCATTTCCTTCGGATCCTGAATATATTTGATCAATTTGTAAAGTAAAAACGGCTAAAATTTTGGTTTACTCTGAGAAATTTGCTCGGCTGGCTTTGACAGTGCTTTCCGTTTCCTTAATTCAACGATTCCGAGAACTTCCGCTTCAGCTGTGTCCACATCTTCAGGCTCAGTCTTGACATTGAATTGCGTGTTGGTGGCAGAGTTATTGGAGCAGTTTTGGTCTAAAACTTGAGTGTTATTCCATCTTAGTCTGCCTGGCAGTGGAGCACACGTGATTTTTTTGGGGGTACGTTTTAGTGGAAATGGCCATTTTTGGGGTACGGATTTTGGGTTATGGGTAAGTTTCGGGTTTTGGCGGAGGTACCTTTGTTAAATTATGGATAATTTTGCAAAATTTACATAGATAAATTGCTCTTTCCCATTTTAGGGGGTTCGTACCCCTGGGTGCGCTAGTGCTGCCTGCTTAGACTAAACTATTTGAACGCATATTTAACCCAAACACAATGATCCCAAGAACGATCAATAAACTAAGATCCAGGAAATGGCACATAAATAATAAATAATAATCTATGAATTATGAATGAACGCTATAGAGAGGAAGTCGGCATAAGTATATTGTATCGAAATAAGCGAAATTTAAAATCCATACCATATTTGTCTTGATCTGTTTCATCTGCGGCAATCCGCTGCTTTTTCCCTCTAAGTTGTTTTTTTTTCATGTTATGTTTCATCGAATAAATTAGCAAAAAGAATCACTGTTAGAAACACTGTAGTTTCTCATATACAGTCGGCGCTCGATATAACGTCACGCTGGGGACCGGCCAAAAGTGACGCTATATCAAGGTTGACGTTATATCGAGGGTCAATTTGTACGTAAATCCTTATATTTTGGCCGGGACCGGGCAAAACTGACGTAATATCGAGGGTGACGTTATATCGAGCGCCGACTGTACTCCAGAATTTCATAGGGCTCATATAGCAAACAAATGGGAAATACATTGATAATCCAAGAGTACAGAAAATTATCCATTTCAATTTTTCTTTCCTTTCTCTAAAATTTCACAGGATATATTACCTAATCATTCTGCCCAATTTGCTGTATGAGAACGATAAAAATCTAACCGGGCTTGTCGAAGGTAGCCAATCCATGGCTTTTGTGCCATGGTTTTTGGGCCGTGCTGTCCGTGACACTTCCCTGGACCTGTGACGAACTAGGTACTGTGCCCTGAAGCGATTGATTCCCGAGATTTGACTCTACTGCCGAACCACTCTGAACATTCGCAGCGGACACATTCTCGCTTGTCGGTCCGGGCATATTCTGACGCAGAATTGATCCGATTCCTGAAAATGTCTCAATAAGAAAATGTGTCAGCCACAATAATTTATTGGTTAAAAAGTTTGCAGGTCAGAAAATCCAAAGTTTTCTGTTCTTCTGGCGGTATACCGCATGGCTAATCCTATAATAACTCAAGAATACAAACAATTATCTACTTTAATTCAGATTAGCTTTCTCTAAAATTTTACGCGACATAGAGTCTTCGGACTGTAGCTTCGTAACCCATTCAAATTGCCGCGCAAACATGAGCATCGAAAGGATGTTAAAAACAAGCCGCGACGTGCTTACGATTAATTTTGAAGTAAACACACCGCGGCTTGTTTATAACAACATTTGAATTCGCATGTTTTCGCGCCAAATTTGAATGTAGCTTAGAAAAAGCTTGAAACAGGATTTTCCAGGGATTCAGGAGTCTCGGATTTGGTTCTTTTCGAACCCAACGATTGTGTTTGGCATTGCGCTTGCGATGCTTCTCGGGTTTCTGAAGTCAAAATATTGTATGGATTGGCAGGTTGCGCACCGGAGATCTGATGTTTGGTCATATTGTACTTGATCGTTGAATCGAGGAGTTCATACATTTGAAGTTTGTAACGGATCTTCTCCATATCCTAAACGGTGTTTAGTAATAGAAACTAAGAATTTCGATCAAAATATCCCTGAAAAGTCTGTAATAAAAGGTTACCTCTTCATTTCGAGAATCCCGGCCACAATTTTGCTCATGTCTCAAGAGTCGATACTCGGTTCCGAATTTATAGTCGCACTTGTGACAAACAAACTGGAACACATCCGAAGAACCATCGTGATGTTTGCTGAACAAATGAGCTTGAAGGTCATCAAGACTGTGGAATGAAGTTGCGATTTTGTTTCCAGTACACAAGTGACATTCGAGATTCATTTCCTGAAAAGAATGTACTTTGAACTCAAGCTGGTGCGTTCATGGTATCAGATATAACGATAAAACATCTCTATAATTGTAAAGCGTTTTCGACGCTATAGAGAGGAAGTCGGCATAAGTATATTGTATCGAAATAAGCGAAATTTAAAATCCATACCATATTTGTCTTAGCTTGTTTCATCTGCGGCAATCCGCTGCTTTTTCCGTCTAAGTTGACATTTTGTTGAGCATTTCCTTCGGATCCTGAAACGAAATGTATTACTTAATAAAATGGATATGGCTCAAATTTTGGTTTACTCTGAGAAATGTGCGCGGCAAACTCCATTTCGGGCGCAACGTCCTAAATAAAATTTTTTGTCGGGTTTAGAAATTTCTTTCCTTTTCCCAGCAATGTAGGAAGAACTGGTTGTCGTGAAGTGTATCCAAATACACTTCACGCGAACCAAAACTTGCTATTGCTATGGACCGATGCTCTAACAACCTCCGCACTTTTCCTACGCACAAGCTGGCAAAAAGTCAGCTATTGCGCGGCAATTCAAATGGGTATTTTTTGCTAAAACCCCAATTGGGCGAAAATCGAACTATAGTAGATTCGATATAGTTCGAAATCTATATACTTTGTCTGCCCGGTTATTTCCCACTGCCTCTATTAAACAGTGGGAAATAACCGGGCTTACGACGTCGACGTAAAACGTCGACGTTTTTTGAACGAAATGACGAAAAATGACGACTGTGAGCTATGTTTAGCACCATTTCTCGTCTAATTTTTTGAAATTTTTTGTGTTCATTCATATGAAAGTCATATGCCAACTTTGCGTCTGGATTCCGAATATGTAATTTCTAAGCATGTTTGACATTTTTCATCCAGAATTCTGCCTTCGGCCAAAGGCAGCCCGACGTTTTACGGCGACGTCAAATTTTTTACGTCGGCGTAAAATGAGAGAGCAGACGTTATCTCTTTGAAGAGAATTTCTTCAAAGGTTTTCAAAGACGTTTAATTTTTCCATACTGGTGCTACAGGTAAGTGCTCTTAAACAAAATCTACATACCTCTTCGTCGTCGTCATCCACGATGATGACTGTTTCGGAGCGCTGTGCTGTGGAGTGCTGAATACAGAAAAAGTGAATAATAACGACATGTTTAGCGTAAAATTATTACAAAGGTTTAAAATATCTAGTCCCGTTCCATATTAATAGAAAGTTCGGAATATATTTTATGACGTCTCTTTTGATGAACAAATCTCTTTCTCAATCTCGTTAAACAGTTCAACGAGATAGACAACTGCTTTTATTTCTTTTATCCACTCATCAGGCAAAAATCTTGCCATCAGCTTCAAGGTCAATGTGGAACTTATTTCTAAGATTCCCATCTGAAACGTATTAATAAATGAGTATTATCAGAATCAGTAAGTAACAGAGCCCCTACGGGTCTCTGTTACTTATGAGTTATGAAAGTGAGAAAATCCTGAATTTTCGGGATTTTGATGTTTTATAACGTTCGGCTTTTGCATTCCTTTTCGACGATTCCATTGTTAACCGTTTTATCCCACTGAGGTAAGTCAATAACACCAAAATAGCCCAAACTCGAATCAAAAAGGGATATTTTGTCCTTTAAACCGCGGATTTCATGATGAAAATAAAGGGTTTTTGGAATCGGGGGTCCTTTAAGGTTCTGACTATAACGATTTAATCAATTATCGACTTCTTACAGCAATATTGTTTTTGGGTCGGAACGGAAAACCAAACTATCTTCCAATGGATATTCCCTGGAAATGGAAAAGATTGGAAACGAATCAATTGATGGAAAGCACGACCTCATGGATGGAATCCATGGCCCACAAGCGAGTCGGACGATGGAAATAAGTCCTAATAGGCGGTCATAGGTGCATGTTGTACGGCTCCGCCGAACATATATTTAGCAATATTCCAAATATTTGCGATGTTTAAACAACGATGGCCAATATTTCAAGCACACGCCGGCGAGACGTCTGCCATTCGTAAAATACCGTATTCCCTGTAATTACTACCCCGGGGTAATAATTTTTCAAACGAGCTCCAGGGGGGGTAATAATTAGAGGGGGGGTAATAATTACAGGAGGGGTAATAATATTTCAATGTCGCCGCGCCGGAGGCGCGGCGAAAATTTTGAGATTTTTTTACGAAAAACTAAAAATTTTCAGTGTTCTGGGGTTGAATATTTCAAAAATTTATCGTCAAAATTTACCTTTTTAGCTAAATTTCTGCAACTTTTTCGCATTTTTGTCAAAGTTTCTCGAATAATTTTCAAAATTTAAACCATTTTGAATTGGCGGCCGAAATTATTTGGGCAAGATTTGAATTTTTCTAATTTATTATCAATATTTTACTAATTTTCGTGAGATTTTTATGAAAGTTTACCATTTTCTGAATGATTTTAAAATTAATCTCTAAATTTTTAAGCGCATTTATTGCTCTGAATCATTGTTGACTATGAATTTTACTTTTTTAGCTATATTTCTCAAATAATTTTCAAAATTTAAATCGATTTTTTCCTTTCAGTTTTCACAATTTTTTATAATTTGAGTGAAGTCTAAATTTGACTGAAGACTAAAGGCATGGATAATATTTTTCTCAAAAAATCTTGAAAATGCACGATAAATGAGTCTAGTTTATAATAAATAAATTTCAATATAAATTTGAAAATGATATAAAAATGACTAAATCGAAAATGGAAAGTTCTATCAAAAATAGATAAATTTTCGTTTTTATTCGAAAATACGAATTATTTTTCTATTATTCTTATAACGGAACAAAATAAAGGTCTAGTAAAAATAATACAAAAACGGAATTCTAAAAAGTTCTAAAAATTTTAAACTTTAAGTAAACACTATTAAAAAACTGAATTATATTTTTATTATATTTTTGGCAATTTTCAGGAGATTTTTAAATATTTTGCTTAAATTTGCCAAAATTTTGTTAAATTTTGAATAATAATATCAGATTTAAATCCCTAAAATTAACCTTTACATTAAAATGTTGTAAAGGAATTTTCACAAAAGTTTTACCTTTAGTTGAAGTTAACACTAAAAAGCAAAACTTCCTAAAATTTTGCTATTTTTTTGCAATATTCTGCAACTTTTAACCACAATTTGGCAAAAAATGTGGCAAAAATATACATTTATCTAAAAAGTAGTACAAAACAGTACTGAAATGTCTAAATAAATAATAAAAACGAGAACAGAAATAACGGTTGTTTCCATCGTCTTTCTATTGTTTTCTCAAAATTTGGCCAATTTTTGGCCACATTTAGGAAAATTTTGCAAAAAAATATGGCAATAATCTAAATTTAAGCTAAAAGCAGTAAAAAATAGACTAAACTGTCTATATTTTGTCTATTTAAGTTTGAAATACGAAATTATAGCTAAAAACACAACAAAAATAGAAAATTTGGCTTATTTTTGGCACATTTTGGGGGGGGGTAATAATTACAGGGGGGGGTAATAATTAGAGGGGGGGGTAATAATAAATCGTTCGAGCTCCAGGGGGGGTAATAATTAGAGGGGGGGTAATAATTTCAGGGGGGTAGCAATTACAGGGAATACGGTAGATGGCTTCAAAAGTTGATCAGATTTTCTTTGTTTGCTTCAAAAAAGCTTTGTTCGCATTTTCAGACGTATTTTCTATCATTCGTCGAAGTTTTACACAATCGTGTTGATTTGCCATGCAGAAATTAATGACTACAGCCCATAAGATGTCCAAAATCTTGTGTGTGATATGCGCAAAGTTTTAGATCTTCCCCAATTTCCTTAAATTTTTTCCCGGATTTGAAAACATATTCTTTGATTAACTTTATAATAATACATATAATAAATTTATTGCATACAATTTAAGCAAAAAAGTAATTTAATAAAATTACTCAAAAACACATAACAAAATCATAATTTGAAATTTTAATAACAGTTATCTTTCCAGAACAGAAGAAATGTTGCATTCAAAGTAGTCGATTGGAATCGATGGAGCGACGAACTTTGGAGACCAACAGCTCTATTTGTATCCTGAAAACGTCTTACTTAGGAAATCGAAGCCGATGTTTACTGCTGAAAAGTTTGATGGGATACAAAAATCGAGGTTTTCATGATGTTTCATCGACAAAATAAACCAAAAAGTTTTATATTTATTATTATTTATACAATTTTTAAATACCGTATTTTCTCTAATTGAACCCCCGGGGGCTTAATTATTTCAATCCCCCAAATTCGGGCAAAATTTTTCTCTAACCTCTCACTTTTACACGCTATTTCTCTTTCTCTAGGGGGCTCAATTATAGGGGGGCTCAATTATAGAGGGGGGCTCAATTAGAGAAAATACGGTAACTACTAGACACACTGTAGTTTCTCCTATACTATTGAATTCCATAGGGATCATAGAGCAAACGAATGAGAAATCCTCTGATAAGCCCAAGGCTGTTTATAAAAAAATTCTCTACTTCAATATATTCATTAGTTGTATGAGAACGATAAAAATCTAACCGGGCTTGTCGAAGGTAGCCAATCCATGGCTTTTGTGCCATGGTTTTTGGGCCGTGCTGTCCGTGACACTTCCCTGGACCTGTGACGAACTAGGTACTGTGCCCTGAAGCGATTGATTCCCGAGATTTGACTCTACTGCCGAACCACTCTGAACATTCGCAGCGGACACATTCTCGCTTGTCGGTCCGGGCATATTCTGACGCAGAATTGATCCGATTCCTGAAAATGTCTCAATAAGAAAATGTGTCAGCCACAATAATTTATTGGTTAAAAAGTTTGCAGGTCAGAAAAATCAAGAAGTTTCCTGTTCAGCTAAGAGAAAAGCAAATTCCCTCAAAGTAGATTTTTTAGCAATTCTATGGCATCCCAAAAAATCAATAAAAACTTAGGACTTCTTCCTCAAAACTTTTTCTAATATAGATAGGTAACAAAATTACAAGCAAATTTCCAAGGTGATTTAAGATTTTAATGGAATTTTTTTCGCCAATTGCGATAAAAGAGGGCTGACAATTTTTGTGTGGGGGATTACTAACCATGGAACTCCTCTAGAGATTTGTAAAAAATTGAGTGGGGCCTTATTAGAAAAAAAATTTTTACTATCAAAAATTTTTTCCTAATAACGTGATACCTCTAATTGCTCCGGATATTACGGTACTCTTTTCTAGCATTTGCTATAATAGGAAAAGTTTTGAAAGTAAAAATTTTTATTCTAATAGGGCCCCACTCAATTTTTTAGTAATCTCTAGAGGAGTTCCATGGTTAGTAATCCCCCACACAAAAATTTTCAGCCCTTTTTTATCGCCATTAAATGTTTGGCAGAAAAAAATCCATTAAAATCTTAAATCGCCTTGGAAATGTGCTCTAAATATGGCATTACATTAACATCAACCCAAACTCACCTTGATCATGACCTTTTGTCTGTCCGGGATGACGCCCGTCAACTCGAACAACTGCGACTTGAGAACCAGCGGCTCGAGATCCGTGTTCACGTCCACGTCGTACTTTTGACCGCTCCATTTCACGCAAATCTTCGGCATTGTTTTGTCTGTCTGAAAATTGTTCTCGATATTAACAGTTATTTTTAAAAATCAGAAGGTATGGAAATTCTTTTGAGAAAGAAATTTTTCGAATGATAATTCAAGTTAAGGTGACAACCAGAGAAATGGTATAGAAAAAGGGGAAAGAATCCTGAATCAATTTGCCTAATTTTTCTGGATTTTAATGGGTACGATTCAAATTCTTTAAGCAAACATTTTTCCAGGAAGAAAAATATAGCATCGATTTTTTCACATAGGAGAGAATCCTGAACCAACTAGATGTTTAAAATGATTTTTTATAAGACAGCACTACACCCAATAGTATGTCCTTGCTTAGGGCCTACGTTAGAAATTTGGAATCGATAAATTTTTCCAACTCGTGTCCAAATTTTCTAAGATAACCATGTAAACATTTCTTAAAAATAAGAATGGAAAGAAAATAGTAAACCCAAATTCTAAACAAATTTTGAGCAAATGGCAGACCAAACCAAATGAAGAAATTGATGACAAGTATTTTTGAAAGTCTATGCCAGGCTGGGATTCAAACGCTGCATTTGGCGCGCGTTTAAACAATAATTTTGTTCGGCGAAATCAAAGTGGGACAGGAAAGGCTTTGTAGAGAGTTTTGTGGAAAGAATGTTTAATGCTCAGGGCAAATGGAATAATTTTTATTCAGAAATTAATCCAAAAAATCTAAAAATTGTGGATCAAAGCGAAAAAAATTTGCGGTTTCCGCCTACAAAATGCATGAGTGCGTGATTAAGTGCACGAATTTTTGCTCGGATTTCGCTCATTTTTAAGCGATTGTTTTGACAAATCTGTACCTCTCGATCCAAAACGACCCAGGCAAAATTTTTCGAAGTAACTTGTAAGAAATACCCACTTTGGATATTTTTTTGGTGAAATCAAAGTGGAAAAAGGACATACTTTGGAGTGTTTGATGCTTCGAGCAAATTGAAAGACTAATCATTTTGTATCCAAAATTCATTCAAGAATGCTTTAGATCCGTGAGTGGAGGGAGAAAGCCACGGAAATTGGTACATTTGTTAGAAAAGAGGTCGGCGATTATGAGAGGAATGCTTTTCTGGATTTCTGATACGGTCGAACTGTAATTAACCGGACACAAACTTATCCGGATTTTCAGTTATCCGGACGGTTTTGGTCGGAACAGTTTTTTACATACAAATTCTACACGTTTACCCGGACTAAATTCGGTAAAAATTCTGAAAAAACCAAAGAGTCCCTTATTAATTTGAAAATTATGATTGAGAATAAAAGGGCTAAAACTAGGGCTCTGCTAGTCAGTCCCAGAGTCAATTAACTGTTCCCCAGTTTGTTCGATTTCCTTGGCCTCCGGCTAAGGCTGTTCCTTTTCCTCCAATTCTGGCTTAGCTCCATTGTGCTCATGTAATATTGATTACCTGCTTATTCGCTTTGCCTCCGGTCACATAATTACAAAACCACGACGCATAAACAACAAAACAGTTCATTACATAATTATCCTCCAATTGCTGTTCCGTTATTTGCTCTAGAATCAAACTATGGGGAATAATTGCAGATGTTGTAAGCGCACATACCAAGTTTAAGCTTGTGCTTAATAGTAATTATATAATAGTTGTTATATATATTTTGGTGGATCCAATTAGTGATAAATAGGGCCAGGATTTTTAGGTCTTTTCCTAAAAAAACCTAAAAGACCTAAAAAGACCTATTTTGGCCTTTTTGGGAAATTTTAGGTCCGATCCTATTTTGCCTAAAATAGGCATTCTTGCGCCTAAAATCGCCATTTTCGAAGATTTTTGGCCAAAATTTTAGTATCGAGTCCCTCTAAGGCGCACTGTGTCCGTGAGGCCCGATACCGATATCCCGTTTTTCACGCTCCCGGACCCCAAACTCGCGAGTACCCCCCCCCCCCCAAACCCATGATTTTAGGGGGGTTATGAATGTCAGATTTGGGTGTGACATACGTGAAAACGTGACATCCGTGTGTCACGTGTGTCACGTAAAAGGGCAAGTACCCCCGTCGGGCCTCGGATCTGGGCGTGTGATACGTCAATCGCTTCGTCTCAGCGAAACAAGACGATTGAAAACATTTTGAAAAGAGGAAATATATAATTTAAAGATAGGTTAAAGATCGAAAACGAAAAAGAAATACAAAAAAATGGGGATCTGCGGATGTTTTTAGCCGTACTGACGAGCTGTAGACAGCGAAACCCTCAAAATTTGAAAATATGTGCTAATATATCTGAAACGAAAAATATAGGAATGCATACTAGGCGAAGGGTGGTCCGCGGTGGAGCCGCGGGTGCGTCCTATGGAATTTTAATCCTAAAATAGTATTTTTGGGTCCAAATTAGGCCAAATTTATTTATTTATTATGAGACCTAAAAGACCTAAAAAGATCTATTTTGCCTTTTTGGGAAATTTTAGGTCCGTTCCAATTTTGCCTGAAATCGTAATTGTACAGCGATATAAATCGGCACTAGTGGCGCGCCGCAGCGGAAGCTGCGGCAGCGAGGAAGGTTATTTTGTGGTTTTACTTTTGGAAAGGTTTCACTTTTCTTCTGATTTACCTACTTAATGTTGGTGGGAACCCTACGAATAAGTGTGGATTTGTGGATTTGTGGGTCGTTTTGGGGTGCTCGCGGTGCTTCGCGCCGCTCGGACCCCAAAACGACCCACAAATCCACACTTATTCGTAGCGCTCCTGTACGAAGCGTGAGTCATGCTGGGTCTCCGCTCGCTTCGCTCGCTACGACCCAGACGTGTGAATCAGTACTGGGTTGGGTTAGTGAAGATCTCGGCCGCCTTCGGCGGCCTCGATACTGAGTTGGGTTCGGGCGGCGCGGCTACCCGCCGCGCCGCCCTATGGACTTACGTTCACGTCGGGGCCGAGAAGTCAAAAAATACCTCGTGAGAGACCTGGTGAGAATAACACGACCTCGTGAGAATTGATCCCGAATCTGACGTCAGATTCGTGATCAGCGTACCCGAAAACCCCCGGGTACCAAAAATCAGACCTGTAGGCACCTTGCATCAAAAAATGCCATTTTTTGGCCAAAAAGTGGCTTTTTTTCAAAAATGCGCCAAATCAAAAAGTGTAAAAAGCAAACTGGTCCAGAATCGCCTCAGAAATCGATTGGGAACATAAAAAACACCACTTTCCCTGGTCAAAACCCTTAAAAACACGTTTTTGGGTTTTGGCGCGAATTCAAATATTCAAATTTTTTTGTCGACCCCATCCTAACTTTTCGAGACCTATCGATTGAGCTATCACTCGCCTCTGGCTAACGGCTGGATCGCGAGATCTGGCTCTTCCGTACAGATTACAGAACGACATCAGCGGCTTAACTGTTTGGCATTTTTCACCTAAAACCGCTATTTTCTCAAATTATTGCAAAATTTTCGCTAAAATTGGCAAATTTTGGCAATTTTTTCCAATTTTTGTGAAAATTTTTTACTTTAGAGGTTTTTATGTGAAGATTAATACATTTTGGTATTTTTATGCAACATAAAAAAATGTTTCATTTGAATCTAAATTTAAGTGACCAAAGTCAAAATGCGCCAAATTCGGAAATTTGAACCGGAATATTCGAAAAATTTCGTCAACTAAAGTGAGCATGAGCAAAAATTTTTAGTAATATTAAAATTTGGCAAATTTTGATCGAAATTTCCAAAAATTACGGTCTTAAAAAAACGTTTTTTTTGGTGTAATTCGATCCGAAAATGACCATTTCGGTCATTTTAGATGGACCTAAAATGGCCTTTTTTGGGACCTTTTTAGAATCCTAAAATGCGATTTTTGGGACCTAAAAATCCTAGCCCTAGTGATAAATGTAAAAACGATGTAAAGGAAAGAAAAAAATTAAGAATAGTAAATAAAATTATTAATAGTACATAATATTTACAAATCAGATAAAGTTCAAAGTTTGTAATCAAGACCGTAACCCGTCGTCAATTTCCTGATTGCAGAACAGTTATTTACAGAAGTGATATATTCATAGAACAGTTATTTATGAGCTGTTTCGAATTCCTTGATGAATTCCATAGACTGTTGCCATAATGCATCCTGCAAAAGTTGGTCGTGCGCCAATGCTTTGTCTAGTCGCTTGTCCGATGCTCCGCAATTTTCATAGTAGAGCCCGCTTTCCTAAAGTGCATTCCAATCAATTCAGTCCCAAAAGAATATTTTATAATGTTTGCACAAAACTGAGCCTGAAATTCAAAGTTTGAATTCGCGCCAAAATTAAAACTTGGTTTTTGTGCTTTCAAAAGAAAAGTATGCATATTTTTTACTTTGGTTATTATTTAGGATTTCGCTATAAACTTTTTAGTGTTAAGTCTATACACAGGCCGCTTACTGATTTTGAAATTGAAATTTGAATTCGCGCCAAAATTAAAAATTGGTGTTTGGTGCTTTCTAAAGATAAAGTATGCAAATTTTTTACTATGATTATTAGTTTATGATTTGGCTATAACCCAATCTATTATGTTTATATTTCCGAAATTCGGAAGCTAAAAATCCATGACGTCCCCCTATGGTGTTCAAGACTTTTGAGGAAATTTTGAAAATGCACCCCCTAAGAATGTGTTTTCGGCACTCAACCCCTGAAATCTCAACCTCTCCCGAATTTTTTTTCTGGGTGTGCCCTCTCTATAAATATATCCATAAAAACATTCTGCCGATCAAATATAAATTCGAGAACGCTTACATTTTTGGTATATGGTGTGGCTGCGCAATAAACCGTTGTGGCGGCGCCTTGTTCTGCAGACTTGGAGTAAGGCGTTGCAAAAAAGTGAAACAAGCGGGCCAAGAATTTATTGCCTCGAGCAATGTCTGAAAATTTTGGACAATCAATAACAGTTTTTCGACTTCTCCGATTTGATCTCTGATCTTTCCGGAATAAGCAACCTACCGGTATGAACCACTCCCGGATGTAGTACATAAGTGTGTACCCCATTTTGGTGCGCCAGCCGATGTACTTTGTTAGCGAAAAGTACATTGCAAAGTTTACTGTAAGCATACAGACGGACTGACGCATACTTGACCCCAGGCGTTGGTACCAATTTCTTCAATTTAGACTCTGTGTCGTCACTGGCGCGAATCTGAAATCAGAATTATCGTTCATTTTATCAGTCATAGTCCCTCAAATGATAGAAAAAGTTCTATGAAAAGGCTGATTCGAACGCTTATACTTTTGAAATCATGTCCATAAATGGCATGTTCAAAAACGGCCATAGCTCATCTCAAGAACTGGTTGAAAATTATCATTGGCTTTAGGCCAAACACTCTTAGGCTTGTCTTAGTGCTGCCCTAGCGGGTCCTCTCCCCCTTGCATTCAGAGGCAGGCCCGTAGCCACGGGGGTTAGGGGTTGTAAGCCCCGCCACCGAAAAGCTAAAAAATAGGGTCCCCCCATGGTTTTAAAAATTTTTGAGAAAAGTTTGAAAAATGCACCCCTAAGAATGCGTTTTTTTCACTTCTCAACCCCCTGAAATCTCAACCCCCCCCGAAATTTTTTTCTGCCTACGGGCCTGCTCAGAGGGATACCTCAGGGGGTATTGTATCTTCGCTACAGATCTCTCTCAGCGTCACTCCTGGTGACAATTGAAGGCGGCCCGATGCTACATGTCGCTCGACATTAAGTAGGGGTTATTATTAGGGGTAAATTCACCCATATGGATTTTTGCCCGTCTTAGTAACTTCCTATACAAAACCCACCCCAGTTATGGCGTGTAATTCCGACGAAACGACAACCAAACGACTGGGTGCTGAGGCGCGCAGTTTGTCCATCAAAAGGTTTGTGAGGTAAAAGTGACCGAGGTGGTTGACAGCAAATGTCCTCTCATGGCCATCTGCACTTTGTTCCTTGCCCCAGCTCGTTAGACCGGCGTTCAAGATCAATACATCCAATGGCCTGAAGGCAAAGGATGAAAAAATTGGACCGAACCGAGTCCCTGAGCAAATGCCCGGGGGCATATGCTACTGGAATGTCCGGTGAACAACACTTACCATCCCTTTGAAATGAACTCCTCGGCAGCCTGACGAACAGATTTGAGAGAAGACAGATCCATCTCGATTATGTCGACTTGAGGATTCATGTTTTTGAACTAAATAATGTGAAGGTATTCAAGACCACACACGTAGCAAATTTTAAACTCACAAGGAACACTCACCTGGTGAAACTCTCACCTGGGGAAACGTGATGGATAGGAATTTACCCCACTTTGTGGGCATTCAAACGGTACCATGCTTTTTTACCTATACGGCCCTAAAATCCAATTTTCCGCATCAGGCTAGCTTTTTTTTCGGGCCGTATAGGAAAAAAAGCATGGTACCGTTCGAATGCCCACAAAGTGGGGTAAATTCCTATCCATCACGTTTCCCCAGGTGAGCGTTTCACCAGGTGAGTGTTCCTTGTCAGAATCCACCTCGTCGCATATTTTCCGTCGAACGTTTTCCGACAGCTCCACGTTCCGATTCATCATTACAACGTGAGCTCCGTGAAGTGCCAATGAGCGTGCAGTTTCCAGTCCGATCCCGGATGTGGTGCCGGTTATTGCAATCGTTTTCCCACGCAAATCGATGCCTTGGAGGACCTGAAATTTTGGGATAGGTGTCGTATACGTAAAATTTTTATTTTCGCATAAAATTTTGCATTTTAACAAAATTTTTCAAAATTTTTCTGGAATGCCGGAATTAGAGGTCACAAAAATAAAAAAAAAATTAAAAATTAAAAGTTTTCTTAGAGTGTGTCAGAAAATGTTTTATCTTAACCATTTTTCTACCGCTGTTTCCATCCATTGATTCTTCAAAGTTGAAACTGTCAATAAATTTTCTTAAAGTGCATTTGTAGAATGATCAAAGATCACTTGTTCTGTGCTCTCTCCAGCGCGAAAGCGTTTTTGAAAGTGTTTCAATGAAGTGGGAGCGGTAAGTTCTTTGTACTACCTTGATTAATTATGGGCATTCGATGGCCAGATCTAACGGGCCGATAAACTAATAGTGAAACAAACAATGTCAAAAATAGGTTTACAAAAATAATTCCTGGAAAAAGGAATCCTGAAAAAAGAATCCGGACCAGCTTACCTCTGTGGTCGTTGAAGAAAATCCAAACTTTTGGCGTGATTCCGTGTCTTTTATCTTATTCTTAGAGCGGGAGTTCTCTTTCGAGCTAACGGTGCATAGCATTCTGAATATGCATCGAATAACGTCCCATAAGTACAAAGTCAACCAAAACATTGCTGAATCCTGAAAAAAGAGAGTTTTTGCCAACCAAATCCTGGAAACAAGATGCCGGAAGAGACATATGACAGAGTGATAACAAATTTCAAATTTTTTTTGCCGGGACGCGCAGGATATTCAAAAATGGCGAGAAGGTAAACAGATTCCTAAAAATCTTCAACGGTATATAAATATGCCTTAAAAGGTAAACAGTATTGTACAATCCAGGAAACAAGATAAAATATAACGGAGTTGGACGAATGATAACAAATGTTGCCATCTTTTTCGTCGGGACGTACACGGTATCATCTCGCGCGAAAATTCGTAAGGAAAAATATTGGTTTGGCCGGAAATTATTGTCGGTGTTTTCAAAGTCAATTTTTATTAATCTAAAGCGGTGTTTTTCTTGAGTGTTACATACCACTCGGTAGCACATTCATTCCTCTTTCAAACCGTATATAGCATGATTTACCATTACATGTAACCATTACTTTATGATAGTTCTAAGGAAGCACACCCAAAAAATTGATTTTTGGTTATTTTTAGCAACTTTCATGGATAATTTTTTTTTGTCTTTTGGCACTATTCTAAAAAGCGGCATTGCGGCATTTGTAGACAAGGTCGAGCTCTACAACATACTTTTTACAGAATAACTTTTGCGTCGAAATTCTGCGAGATATGACCGCTCAAAGTTGAGACATAAACTGAAAAAATCGCAAAAATCGAAATTTTCCATTTTTCGAGCGACGTCATTTCTTAAAATGGTCATATCTCTGCAGCCATCAAACGAAAAAATGTTCTGTAAAAGGTAAGTATTAGAGCTGATATTGCTCTATAATATTGCACAATTGGAAATAGAATGCCTAATATTTTTGCACACAAAAGATATAAAAATAGCTCAAAAATTGGTGATTTTGAAATTTTTCATGGAATCACAAATAGCTAACAATTTTTTACAAAGCAAAACATAACTTAAATATGGTTGCATGGAGAAAACTCTCGGCTATCAAACGGTATATAACACTCATAGGCACTCTTGCGATACGTGAGAAAAAAATTATATTTAAAAACACCGACACGAATTTCCGGCCAAACCAATATAAACATTCAAAAACGACGTGAAAAATGTTTGTAGATGATTAAAAATTTTTATTTATAAATATGCCTTAAAAGGTAAACAGTATTGTGTAGTTTGAATATTTGAACATTTTCGCGGAAGAATGTCGAAATTTTTATACGAAACATTTTATTTTATCTTCAATGTTTTTGTACTTCCCAATTACAAAAGAGTTGAAAATTGTAGTTTGTGATCGAGACCCAAAGTTCGAGACAGAGCAATAAATATGTTTCAGGCCTATATCTCATCACGGGGAGCTCGAAGGAGACACAAGACAGATGATAGATAAACATTTGACTTGTCACAATAGAAAGAGGTCAGAGATCAAAAGTAGGAAAAAAGTTCAAAAAATAGTTGAAAAGTTGAACATTCCTTGGATTTTTTGTTTTTAAAAAGAAAAAAGTGATACCGAACCATTTAAAAGTATTTTCCTGGAAGGACTAATTTTCTCTGAATTTGCTTGAAAAGTCATTGGTGCTATCTAATGCCCAGGAGAATTTTGTATAGGAATTTGTATACAGTCGACTCTCTTTATGACGCGGGTCTCGGGACCGGACGAAATCCGCGTTATATAGAGATCCGCGTTATACAGAGGTCCTATATATAGAGCTGCAACGAAATGAGCGCCAATTCAAAATCGGTTTAAATTTGAAAAATTTTGAGAAAGTTGGCCAAAAATCCTAAAAATTTGCAGGAAGTTGGCAAAAACTCCAAAAAATTTTGAGAAAGCTGGCCAAAAATCCGAAAAATGGTGTCACTTACAAAGCACGCTCCAAAAATATTCCGAGTTATAAAGAGAGTCGACTGTAGTTAAGATTTCCCAGTCTTGACAGTAACACAGTACCAAGAAAAGGTCAAAAACCTTATTTGTCCTGCGGAACACAAAAACTGTTGAAAAACAAGGCTCATTTTATGCCCAAGGCCGCGCGCCATTGTATTGATCACGCCGAAGATACGCCTCCAATGCCGAGGTGCGCAGGAAAGTGCAGTCGCTTGTTTGTTCGAGATAGCCGATCACGATAATGGAAGAAATCTTGCAATTTGCCAAATTTGGTGTTTACGTTTGCGACACCGAATTTGGCAAATGCTTGACCTCCGTTTTCGATAAAAGGACAATACCTTGCAAGATTTTTGTTATCATGGAGGACAATCTATTTCCTGGATAACTATGTAAACCTGCATGACAGTCCAGAAAATGTCCAAGGGGAGCAGTCCAGAACAGTCCAAAGAATGTAGCGGTTTTACTCAAGTTCTCGAATATAAATTCTTCTATAGGTTCCGGAAAAGCTCGTCATTCCTTTGGAACACTTTATAGAGACTCTAATCAAGGCTATTGGGCCCCTGGCGAAAAAAGTGGGATTGTTGGGCAAAAATTTTTGATATTTTTCCTGTGGCAAAATTTTTGACATACAAAAATAACTGAAAATTTGAATCAAAGATCTTCTAATCAAAAATAGGTCCTTTTTATTATTTTTTAACAGAAATTAGAGTAAGATTTTCTACTCTACTATTTTTCTCCCTCTTTATTACAAGGAAATTCTTCACAAAAGATATCTTCAAAAACTTTTTGCCAATTTTCTAAAGAGCAAAAAACTCAAAAATAACTTTGAAAAACTCAAAAATTTTATACAACTGAGCAAAATTTGTACCAAATGTTAAGAATTTAGATTTCCTCACTTATTTATGGTCGCCCGTCACCTAAAGCCCTAAGGACAAAGTAGAAACTTAAGAAGTTTTTATTGGATTTTGTTATAAGAATTGTTTATCCGAGAAAAGTGAAATCTTAGAAAATGAAAAGGTCAAAACAACAAACAAAGTGTTTGTTCCACGGAACACAAAAACTATCGAAAAACAAGGCCCAAGGCCGCTTTTATCGCGCTCCGTTTCACTGATCACATCACAGACTACGCCGAGGTGACAATGTCTTTGCGCAGGCCAATGCCCTTTGGACGTGTTGAAAAGTGCATAAACTTATTTGTTCAAGATTGTGGATCGAGATAAGCGAAATTCTTGCAAACGGAAGTGTTTTTATGTAAAAATGAGTGATCCAGAATTTGCCAAATTTGGTGTTTATGTTCGGAATTTGGCAAATTCTTGATTGCCATGTTTGATATAAAGCATTTACTGAGAGGTGCTTGAGTGCACTGAGAACTTGGGCATCCAGGAAATAGATAGTGGATCACGATAAGCAAAATTTTTGTTGAAAGAAGTGTTTTATGTAAAAAATAATGGACGTTTGCCAAATTCAGTGTTCCAAACGTAAACTCCAAATTTGGCAAATTTTTGCTCGCAATTTTTGATATAAAGCACTTTCCGCTTGCGAAATAATTGCTTATTGCAATCGACCAGAATCGGTTACCATAATCGGTTACCATAATCGTTATCCGAGAATGGCCCAGGAAAGTGAAAAGGTCAAAATCCGTGTTTGTTCCACGGAAGTGTTTTTATGTAAAAATGAGTGTTCCAGAATTTATCAAATTTGGTGTTTACTTTCGGAATTTGTTAAATTCTTGATCAAAATTCTTGATATAAAGCACTTTCTGATAGAGAGTCACACATTGGGCACCTGTCAAAAAGTGTTTTTATATCAAAAATTGCGATCCAGAAAACAGATAGAATCCAAAAAATTGAAAACAGATAGAATCCAAAAAATTGAAAACAGATAGAATCCAAAAAATTGAAAACAGATTGAATCCAAAAAATTGAAAACAGATTGAATCCAAAAAATTGAAAACAGATTGAATCCAAAAAATTGAAAACAGATAGAATCCAGAAAACAGATCGCAATAAGCAAAAATCTTGCAAACGGAATTCTTTTATGTAAAAATAAGTGTTTTTATGAACAACAACAGAGAGTTGGCTAAGATTTGCACAGGCACGAGGAAGCAAAACTCAATCCTTGATCTATGTTATGTGTCATAGCATGTCTCATTGCAGCGCAATGGGAATAAGCAGCCTTGAAACAAGGCGCAAATAAAGCTTGTTATTGTCAACAAGGCGATACGTCAATCGACAGCTCTCAATGAGCCAAGCAAAATGAGCTATTACTCAGCACGACCCGAGTGGGGCGTGAAAAGATCCAGGTGCGCGAAATCCTGGAATTCGTGGATTTTGGGCATTTTTGGATTTCACCATTGATTTCGCGGCGAAGGCCGCGGCGCCCCACTCTTGTAAGCTTATTATTGTAAATGCAGATCGGAAAATGTTATCTCACTTTTATTTTAGTTTCCTGAGTTCAGTTCCCAATGCTGATTGCCGTTTAAAGTTTAAAATAAATTGCTCATAATCCTCGAATGTTCCAGAGCTAATTTGGTTAATGCTAGCTTGTTTTTTTTTCTTGATTCCAGAGTTAATTTTCGCTAAGATCTTTGCCTAAACCAAATTTTGTATTTTGCAATATTTCGCCTTAGCATCCTCTACGAGTGCTTCCGAAAACCATGCAATTTTTTTGTGGATTGATGATACTATTTTGATATACCCAAAAGTTAGGATTTCATTCTTGATTTTTCGATTTATACGTCTATATGATAACGTCTATATAATTTCTATCCAGGATTGTCCCGGAAGAAAGCTATGTTAAGCCTTTGCCAGAGCCATGGAAGACTATCGTTGCAGTTTTCGTATTTGTTTTCGTGTAAGTCTTTCATCCATGTTATAATAGTCCTCTGGGGTGATCTATACGGATCTCATCCGAACTTATGGGTCAATGCCAACGACATGAATTGTTAGGAAATTTGAACTTGAATATATGTTCGGAAATTTTAAACCGTCATTTTATCATCTTTGAATCCTGAAAACAGGCAACTGAACATTTTTAAACAAAAGAAATAGTATAGCTTGATGTATCGCAGTTTAGAACGTTCTGTTGGTTCAGAAGGAACATCCAGAAAAACAAATTTTAGTTCAGTCGCCTGACGTTTCAGCCTTTTATACTTTGTGCGACATACCGAATATTCCAGAGCCATCCAGGTTTTGGCAATTTTGTATTTGTTATGTGCTCTCATGGTCCTTCGTTTGCAATTTCTGCGCGCACGTTGGAAGGCATTATATCGCGTTACATCGCTTTAATTTTCATGTTTTCAACATCCTAATTATAGTAAGTTATTTCGTTTTAAATGTGCAGTTGATAAAATGAAGCATAGGGATCAGGGCTGGGAACTTTGATCGCGGGTCCGAACCGATCCTCGGTGACCCCCAATCCGATCCGATCCGGAGCACAAAAAAACCCGATATTTCCGATCCGATCCAAAATTTTTTCCCAAAAATGGCTGTTTTTCAAAATTTTTCCCAAATCATCTAAGTTTGCTGTTTATGCCCAAAAATGGGTAAAATTTGCAATTTTTTGGTAAAATATGGCAAAATCAATGTTTTTTCACGAAATTGTACAATTTTACTATTTTTATTTAATTTTGCTAAATTAACAATAAATTTGGAAATAACACTTTTTACAGACAAAATTTTTCGCGGCAGCGAAAAATTTTGCTATTTTCGGTATTTTTGGCTCAAAATCAGTAGTTTTTGATACTGAAAACGACAATCACCATTGAAAAACAGTGAAGAAAGAAAGAAAAAGAGCGCCGCAGGCGAAATTTAATCGATTTTTGGCGGTTTTCATATAAAAATTTGCACTATTTATAAAAATACATGGAGGAGAAATGGTAACCAAATATCGCCGCAGGCAAAAATTTTGTAATTTTGGAATGGTGGTTCATTAAAATTTTCTAAAATTTTTCCCGGCCGCGCCCTATCGGCTGGCGGGAATTTAAATTTGAATCCGCGGCCGAGTGCATTCTTAGGGGTGCTTGGATCGGATATGGCCAAAAAAAACCGATCCGATCCGAACCTCAAAAAACCCGATATTTCCGATCCGATCTCCCAGCCCTGATAGGGATCGGGGATCAGTGTTCGCTGGACTTTTGTGGTTCCAAGCTTTTGGGATTAACCCTTCATTGCCTAGTGTATCCGAATAGATACGCAACGAATTTTGCGCCCGCCCGGCGCGCACATGAGGCGCGCGCCCTTCAATAATTATAAAATTTCGGACCAAAAGGGGTACTTCGGGGGTATTGTCCCACACAAAATACCGTATCTGTGATTACTAACGAACCCTCCACTGATAACGTGAATTCTGATCATACTCTGATCGTCCCAGTCTTGATCCTCTAACCATAATTCTACCTCGGGTAGAGGATCATTGACTTCCCCTTAAGGGTTACATCGATGGTTATACGGTAGATAGAATTTACAGCTAGGTTTATTATAATCGCCATGAACTTTGATAAAAATAATTCTGAATCATTGATGAGATGTTGCTTTTCAGGTGTTCCCGTGTACAACATGACCATTTTTATGCGCAATAAACGAATTCAATCCAAGTCAGACAATCACAACTACAGTTATTATTACAACTCATCTCAAGATCTCCTGCCAATAATTATCACGGATTTGCTTATCATAAAAGCTCTTGTAAGCAAACTTTTTTCTGATTTTTGTCATGTCTTGTCAATTTGACTTGTTATGGACCTTCTGTACATAAATTAAAAAAATTTAATTCTTTGTTATTTGTAGCGGAAATCGTTCTGCAATATATATTGAATCGTACTAAGAATGATTTTAAAACAAATTTTGATAAATTGACAAAGGTTTTGAGATATTTTGCAAAAATACTGTCGAAAAATTTCAAACTTGTCAGCAAATTTGTAGAATTCTGAAAAGTTAAAGAAAAAAGCAAACATGAATCTTGTTTAACATAAATCTTAAAGCGTAACTAAACCATTTCAAGAACATAAGAATAATACAAGGCTATAGATACAACTGTTATACCAAATAAATAATGAACTTGAGGCATTCTGCAATGATCCGAAAATCCGATATTCAACCAGTTGGCGGAAGAAGTTTGCGTTTTTATGATTTTTGTGATCTTTGCGGGCGTATCTGAAAATGATACAGTATCTCTGTATTGTCTTTACGAGTGATATCTTGTTCTGACCGTATCATGTGTCTAATCCTAGGATCATCTAGTAGGTCCTAGGATCATATCTAGATCATCTAGTACTTAGGAAAAGTACTAGTATCTTAGGAAAATCAAAGGCCCGTAGGGGCTACCCTTTACCCCGCTGTCTAATCATAGAATCACTTAGTAGATCCTAGGATCATGATCTAGATCCTAGGATCATCTAGTACCAGTTGTCTAATCCTAGGAAAGAGCAAGAACCAGCCTTATAAATCATGGCTTGTAACTAATTATATCCGATCTGTTATAGTACAAAAAGATCTAAAGTCAGAAAATGTTGGATTCAAACCTGGAATTTTGCTGTCGCAACTGGCACAACAATTTTCTAGCATGTATACCGCACTTTTTTCACACTCGCCCCTACTGGCCCATACTTGGCATCGGTCGTGGCTATCGGAACAGTCTTAAAAGATACTTTTATTGGAGCCATACACAGATGCGCAACGGATCCTCGATTTAAACTGAGGGGAAAGGAACAAAATAAAAAATAAAATTGGCTGATGTAATTTCTTAGCTTGGAAAAATTTTTGCCAAAATAAACCAAATGGGGTGGAAACCAAATGGGGTGGCAGCCCAAGAGGCCAGCTCTAAAATAATTATCGAAAATGTCGCATCTTTTCAACCCTAAAGCATCACATAAAGCCCGAAAACCTAAGGCTTAACGTATGTGCCAAAGGAATGGTTTTCAAGTGGCCATAATTATCCATATTTGGTATCCTGGTTCGTATTCATTCTATTTTTCGACGGTGTATGCAACTTTATCCGTAAAAAATGGCCATTTTGGCCAAAATAAGCCAAAATTCAAACCAGAAAGTGCGTTGTTAGCAGAATTGTTACAACTGAGACAGCAGTTATTTTCCATATACAACGGATTTTTATCGCATTCACCGGTTCGAGCCCAGGAAACGCAAAATTCGTGCTTGTCAGAACATTCTGGAAACATAGAAAATTATTTGAATTCTACCAGATAACATAAAACGGCTGTAGGAAATAAAAATGAATGATGCCAGTTTGCATTCAAATACTCTACAACAATGGCTGGACATTGTGTTCTAATGATCTCTAGAACCAGAGAAATTCTCTAACAATGCACAAACTCGAACCAGTTTGTTTATATGAAAGGTTCGCTTTTTATATACTGAACTTTAAAACATAAAATCCAACACAAAAAATAAACATTAGAAATTCCATAAAAGTAACATGAAAAAGCAGGTTGTTTTCGGTGGAAAATATTGATCGCTAATGTAAATATATTAACTTATTCCAAAATCTTATTGCCTTCTGATAAATACCACGATAACTTCAGTAATATCACATTTGTCAAACATCACTGCTTCATTTCATGTATACAGACAGAGAACAAAATGGTCGCTTTGTTTTGTAAATGAAATGTAATATTTGAGTAGTATTACTGAAGTTATCGTGATACCACGATAATAAAAGTGGTATTACTGAAGTTATTGTAATACCACGATAATAAAAGTGGTATTACTGAAGTTATTGTAATACCACGATAACTTCAGTAATACTACCCAAATATTTCATTTCATCTAAAGAGAGTTTTGTTTCCCTTTGTGAGACTAGCAAAGAATTGTCTGATTGCCTTCACCATAGAAAACCAATTAGACACACAGTATTTCTTTGATGTCTGCACATAAAAGCGCGCAGCAGAGAAATCTCTATGATTGCAGCAACGAGGAGCTGCTTCTCCTTTGTCTAAGTTAAAGTAATACCACAGTGATAGGTGATAGTGGTATTACTATCACTTTAACCAGTGATAGTGGTATTACTATCACTACCACTATCACTATCACTTTTGGAATCACTGGAAAGGACTTATTTTAGAGAGGGGACTTATTTTAGAGAAAATACGGTAGATTGTTTTTATGTACCGCTTATCAAATTTTTCAAACTCAAAGATATCATCTGCTCGAAGCAAGTCCCTTGCTAGTTGCACCGACCGTTAAAAAAATTCAAACTTCATATTTCAAACTTGAAATATGAAGTTTGAATTTTTTTAACGGTCGGATTTTTAACATAGCAAGTTTTTTATGTAACTTGAATGGACCATTACCCACTTTGAAGTGGATGTACACACCAGGCCATAACGTTCTCTGGATTCAAGCTCAGGCTTCATGGTTAGGCTTAAAATGATCCTTAGGCTCTAGGCTCAAGCTTTTACGCGCAATCAACTAAGGTTTATAGGCTTAAGATTAAACTTAAGCGTAGGTTTAAGCTTAAACAACCCGTATAGGCACTTGCACAGTTTGTTCCACACCGATTTTTCATAAAAGCTTTATTTCACATTATACAATTGCTCCCATTTTTTCTGTAACGTTCTAGAAAGACAATTTAAATGTTTTCGGATAAATATTTTCGTTTTTGAGATGTGGAAAAAATTTTTTTCCAAAGAGTAAAAATTTCTGATTTTTGTAAGTAAAATGGCTAAAAATGCCTTAATTTCATCGTTTTTTATGTGTTTTATGCAAAAAAACATCGAAATTGTGTTTTATACTAAAACTAGATATTTTCAGAAAAAAAATTTGAAATTTTGAAAATTTTAGATTTTTTCATTTTTGTCACCATGTGGTCCCCCTATGGTTCAAAAACGCTTAAATCTAAAATTTTCAAAATTTCAAAATTTTTTTCTGAAAATATCTAGTTTTAGTATAAAACACAATTTCGATGTTTTTTTGCATAAAACACATAAAAAACGATGAAATTAAGGCATTTTTAGCCATTTTACTTACAAAAATCAGAAATATTTTCGCTTTAAAAAATATAAATTTTTTGAATTTATTTAAAATTTTTTCTGCAACTTTTGGTGGTAATGATGTATTTTATAACCTTTGGTCTCATATTAATGTTTTGTATAATGTGAAATAAAGCTTTTATGAAAAATCGGAGGTGTGGAACAAACTGTACAAGTGCCCCCGTATAAGGTGCCAAACCAGGATTAGGCTTGCGGCTCGACCAACCTGGGTCAATACGGACTTGGTCTTAGGCTTAAGCTCCCGAACAACCCTAATAAGGCGCCTTAAGCTTAAGTTTTACCCACTGTTAATGATTAGGCAGCGAAAATTTTCCTCAAAGTGTCCACTTTTTGATGTCGTGGTTACCCTTTTTATCCTCAATGTGGGATGTGGTCCTTGAACTTTATCCGGAAAAATGGCCATTTTGGCCAAAATAAATTCAAACCAGAAAGTGCGTTGTTAGCAGAATTGTTGCAACTGCGACAGCAATTCTCTCCCATATACGACGGATTTTTATTGCACTCGCCGGTCCGAGCCCAGGAAACGCAAAATTCGTGCTTGTCAGAACATTCTGGAAACATTTATGCAGAAGAACCCATAATGGTGGGATTGAAATTAGGAGAAAGCGACATCAGAAAGCGATGACTTGGCGTTGTGATCTTTGCAGAGGTCATAAAACGAGTACACATCTGAAGTTGGCGTTGTGCACTTTTCAAAGTAAAAACACTTGGAATTCAAATTTGTATTTGAATCTGTGTGTCCTCGTTTTATGACTACTGCAATAATGATCTTTATTCTTATTATTGTTATTTCTTTTGAATGTATCAAAAGAAAAAACTTTTAGAAAAATTTTTCTCTCCGGAAAGTTGAAAATTGGATCAAAACCTGAGAGCGTGACGTTGCACACCGCTGCGCGGATCAGAGAACAGAAAATTAATATGCAAATTAGTGACGGCATTCAGTAGTTCCGGATTAAAGGTGATGAGTAATTGGGAATGTAACAGGCAATTGTGGTTGTTATTGTCGTATTGTTGTTGAAAAAGTTGATTCGTACTAAAGTTTAGTTCCTCCTTCGCTTCTTTTCATGATTTTTCGGCGCCCCTTGATTAACAGGTTTGTTCTGCAAGATTGATTATGGGTGATTGATAGTGTGAATGAATTTTCATGATTTAGTCGCATTTCTTTCAACATTTTATTCAAAATTTAACAAAAATACATAAAAATGAGAACAGGTTTGTCGTTTACGATTTTCGCATGGAAAATGCCGTTTGTTCAAATTTTTTTGCTAATTATTTGGCTTAAAAGTGTATTTTTGTCAGAATTTCGCAATGTTGGCCATAATTCTGAAATTACTCTCTCTATCACAACTTTTTCTCTAGTTTTCGAGAATTTTAGTTTTCACAGAATTTTTTAATTTTGCGACTTTAAGACCAAAAATTAGCGAAACATACTCGTTTGGAAACATTTACTACTTGTTTGGAAACAAGTTTATCTAACTTCTGCCGTGGCCTTTTTTCATTGGTGTAAAAAATTTAAGTTGTACTTTTACATCTAGAAATTTTAGCTTTTTATTTCACAAAAATTTTCATTTACAATTTTGTCGAATTGCTTGCCCAAAATACATATCGTTCGAAAATTTTGCCTGCAATTTGCAATGCAGTTACACGGTTGAGTTAGGAGGGAAATTAGACGGCTACGTTCATTTAATAGTAGAAGCAGTCGTTACTTGGGCCCATAGAAGCTCACTCACCAACTTTTCCAGCTGCCTCTCTAGCCCTGATAACGACTTTTCCAGAATATCTTCAATCACAAGATTCTGTGTGACTTGTGGCCTTTAGTCGAGGGACGCACCGAACCTTTTTTTTGTTTTCTTCTTTTAAATTGATTTCTAGTAAGCTTAAAAATTTTTCAAATTTTCTAGCTATATGTCCAAAAATAATTTTTGAATTTTTTTTGAGATTTTTGACACAGCATCCAGTGTGTGGATTTTGTCTCCAGTCTATGAGTAATAATTCCCTAGGTTTAGTGACAAAAAATTTTGAACATAACATTAGCTAGGTTTATATGTTTTAAATTTACTGTTCCATTCGTTATCGCAATTTAGCATTCTCTCACTTTGCCGATCCGTTATTTCACGATGAAGTTTTATCTTTCATTTGCTATCGTATTCATATCGCTGTTTATTGCGCAATCATTCGCGACCAAGAAAGAATTGCCTGAACTGCCTAAGGAGAACTTACGAGAACAGAAGACGAGACATACCCCGGTTATAACGGTTTACGTACAACAATCATTGAATATAAATGGATAGCAAAATATCAGCCAGTAAAGCCAAATGGGCCAGTTTACGAAGCAGAAGTGAAAAAAAACTTTTTCAGCAATACAAAATTCCATGTGACCTTGAATGATAAGAAATATAAGGTAGATCCGTCTCGTGTCAATTTGTTAGACTTTATCGCGGTAGGCGTCGTTGAGTGAAAAAAAAAAACTTTCAGCAATAAGGTATTCCGTGTGACCTTTAATGAAGTGAAATATTCGGTACCACAGTCTCTTGTTAAATTGTATGACTTTATAAGACACTAACCTTCCCATAAATGGATTGTATTTCAATGGCGTGCAAAGCAAATGTTTAAACAATTGATCTGACAATCTATAGTCCATATCCCGAAAATGTACCGCGTTTTTTATACGCCTGCCAATCATCGTTGTTATAGCAGCCAAATGCATAAACATGTCATTTGCAAAGCGCGGCAATTTGAATCGGATTTTTGATCTTCGTAGTCAAAATGGCCTAAAACGGGTAAAATTCGTCTAGAACAGTCTTTCTACAGTCTACATCTGTTTTTTGTGGCCAAAGTTCCAAAAATCCGATTCAAATTGCCGCGCTTCGAAAGGTACGCATTTTGATTAATTGGTGTACTTTCGGAATTTGGAGCATATATTTTCTGCTATATCTTTTCAGCTTTAACCTTTAACTTTTTTGAAGCATTTTCATTTTGCTAGCGCATAATTTTGCTAGTATTTAAAGAAGGAGAGAAAGTGTGTATTGTTTTTTAAGACTATTGGTACTAAAACGACCACCATCGTTTCACCCTAGGTCTATTACGACGTGGCTAGATTTTATTAACTAGGGAGTTGGGATCGTCAGATAGACGTCTCCCTAGCGTAGTATGTTGTACGAAATTTTGGAGACGAGAGAGAGGAGATTTAATGTATTATAAAACTGTTTTGTAACAAAATTTTGAAGTGTAGTGTACTAGTTTTTGTACTGTTTTTGGCTATAGAAAGCTATTTTATCTTTTACTTCCGAAGGGTGTTTTTCCTTTTTTATATGATATTTCTTAAATTACCGTACCTGAGCTTCCTTTGAACCAGATTCCTTAGTTGCGTTTCCTGGACTTGTCTGGGATATCTGCGCGAGAAGTTCTGCAGTCGAGACGTCAGTCATTGCGCTTTTTATGTGGTACGATACTGTGTAGTGTAAAAAAGAGCCTAAAATATAAAACTATAAGATGTATGAATATATTTGGTTAGAATTATGATTCTGACATATGAATTACACAAATGATGTATGAAATTAAGGAATTATGTTATGCAAACCAAATTAACGAAAGCGTGGGTTTGTTCAAAACATATCCTATCTGTTTTCATGACAAAAGAGAAGAATCTTTGGCTTGTATGAATTCGTCCCAGGACTTTTAAGTTTTAAATTTGTATGTGATAGGTTGTTGAATTTTGAAATTTGTTTGGTTGAGAAAGAGTATTTTAACATAATGGTGTTTTAGAGTATGACTTAGCACTACAAAATTTTGCCCTGAAATCATATAGTATTTTCGTAATATTTTTGTTCGATTTGTCAATTGTTTTTCTGAGTATAATGTCTTCAATAATTTTTAATATGAAGCTATCAGGGCAACAATTGTCCCTAAATATTTAAAAATTTATCAAAAAATTTATCAAAGAAACAAATATTTCACAATTCCGCTTGTTATGTTTGCTTCAGGAATAAAATGGTTCAAAAATGCGTATGTTTGTAAATAGCGTTACGAATTTATAACATTCACAAATATATTCGGACTGAGGAAGCGCCTTTTGAGTGTCTCAAAAATTAGCTTGGTAAAATGTTAGTAATTTAGTGTTGCAAATTTAGAGATTCAAACACCTTTATTTATTATTTTTATTATTGACACATTTATGTATATTTATTCAAAAAACTTTACGTTTAAAAAATATATTACTAACAGGCGATGTGAGTTGCCTTTTTTATGTAAAACTGACGTTCATGATAGAATTTTGTCAAGAAAATTTGTGCAAGCCTTTGAGATAGACGTCACAAAGTTATTTTAAATGGTGTCTTATTTTTTCTTCAAAAGACTTTAGGCCATTTCAAGAGAAGAATATTCTCGAGGACAGAAATGGTCTAGTTCAACCAACACCATAATTATATTATGAGCACAATTGTCGGGTGGGAGTTATCGCGGTGAGAGTTGTGTAGAAAACGCTTCCTAAATTTCTATTAGGGACCTTTACGTAGCTTGTAGCTCTGTGTGAGACTTTGAGCTCTTGTTTTAGGAGGTTCTCTTATTGAGTTTAGCCAATGGCTTGTAGTGTGAAGCCAAGAGAAGAGATGTTTTATTCAAATGTTTGAAGGTGCTAAACTGAAATTTTATAAGCATTCTCGACTATTTATATGATTTTGATTATGATTATGGGCGATGAATAGTGATGACTAGAGACTAGTGGCGAGAGACATTACAAAAGGAATTCTTTTCAGGAAAAAGACTAGTTTTGTATGAGATTTTACAATAAATTTCCAAGGAATGATTGCCAGAAAGAAAGTCGAACCTTTCGATTTTCGCGGTGGGAGATTTCTGAACTTTTCTCTTTCAAATCGGGATTTTTCCATATTTTAAAGGGAAAAGTTCAATTAATTATTTACTATGGAGGGGTTTCATTTTATAGACTCAAACCCCCTTGGAAATAATTTTCGCTTAGAGGGGCATCTTAATTAGGGTATCTTAAGAATCAGCTAATAAATAGCTTCATAGGCTATAAATTTGATTCGAGAGGAATCATATTTAATTTCTTTAAAATTTTTTAATCTTCTTTCTGACAAGCGGTAAATAAATTATTTCATATAGGTATTTATTTAGATAATATTTAGAGTATTTATATACTTTATATTTTTATAAAGCACTGTAGTTTTGTATAGGTAAAAAATGATGTCGTTGGCTGAACAGCAGGTAAAGTTTAACATAAAAATTTGGGATCTTAGTTAAAAACATTCAAACCGACCATTTTTCACATTCAATCACACAAAAAGTACGAGATTTGAATTCTCTGCTCGTCACTGGTCATCTGAAGAAATAAATAGCAAGTTTATGTGTTTGTTCATAGGTGCCACAAGGATTTATGGATAGGATTTAGATGGATTTGTGCGATTAAATTTATAGAGAACAATTGACAGGTAGTATAATACAAAGAACAAAAATACTATAGTTCTCGAATTAATTTTACTAGATGTTCTGCCTCATAAAAATGAATCTGACGAGTACTCGTGTTTCATAACAAATTTTGTATGAGGCCTGAGAATTTCCTCATTCCCCCTAAGAGTAAGTTTTGTCTTATAAAAGAGGATTCAAAATATATTTATGGAATTATTAACCTGAAGCCTTTTATGAACCGTTATTTGTTTCCCAAATATTGGTTTGGCCGGAAATTCGTGTCGGTGTTTTTAAATATAATTTTTTCTCACGTAACGCTAGAGTGCCTATGAGTGTTATATACTGTTTGATAGCCAAGGGTTTTCTCCATGCAACCATACTTAAATTATATTTTAGCTTTGTAAAAAATTGTTAGCTATTTGTGATTCCATGAAAAATTTCAAAATCACCAATTTTTGAGCTATTTTTATATCATTTGTATGCAAAAATATTAGGCATTCTATTTCCAATTGTGCAATATTGTAGAGCAATATCAGCTCTAGTACTTACCTTTTCCAGAACATTTTTTCGCTTGATGGCTGCAGAGATATGACCATTTTAAGAAATGACGTCGCTCGAAAAATGGAAAATTTCGATTTTTGCGATTTTTTCAGTTTATGTCTCAACTTTGAGCGGTCATATCTCGCAGGATTTCGACGCAAAAGTTATTCTGTAAAAAGTATGTTGTAGAGCTCGACCTTGTCTACAAATGCCGCAATGCCACGTTTTAGAATAGTGCCAAAAGATTAAAAAATTAGCCATGAAAGTTGATAAAAATAACCAAAAATCAATTTTTGGATGTGCTTCCTTAGAACTATCATAAAGTAATGGTTACATGTAATGGTAAATCATGCTATATACGGTTTGAAAGAGGAATGAATGTGCTACCGAATGGTATGTAACACTCAAGAAAAACACCGCTTTAGATTAATAAAATTGACTTTGAAAACACCGACAATAATTTCCGCCAAACCATATAAACACAAAATATATATAATATCCGAGCAATGCTATCTTTTGATATTGTAATCACTAGTTCAGATACGTAATCACCACATTCACATTACATTCGGATTCAGAAGCATTCTCAATCGCTGTTTCGGATGCGAATCAGAAAGCAAATTAGGATTACGGTTTACAATATCCGGATTTGTATAACGTAGTAACACTAAAATATAGTAAACAGAAACAATCAAAATATTCAATTCGACGTTTGTTTGTAATCGCTAATAGAGTGGATACCTGATTGCATGATATTAATCAGCCCGTAATCCATTACTGGCTAAAATGACTAACGCGGAAAATCTGTTTTTTGTGAATCTCAGCCATAATCCACTCTACCTAGGTCGCAACTTTCTGTGTGTGTGTGTGTTCACTTTTTCATAACTCACCGTGCGCCACCGTGTTCCTGGCGTGTGATAGCTCATTTTGTAGCTCAGGGCCAGCTGAGTAGAACGCCCCTGGTTTCAGCCTCGGCAGAGCCAGGCTACCTGAGATACAGGTGTCGAGAGTCTCGACCTTAGCCAAATTTTCCCACGGTCATAACTCACCGTGTTCCAGGCGTGTGATAGCTCATTTTGTAGCTCAGGGCCAGCTGAGTAGAACGCCCCTGGTTTCAGCCTCGTGCATGTAGTGTTCGTAGAGTGGACTAGAGTGGAGCGCCGCGCCTTCGGCGCGGCGCTCTTTTTTGGATTTCGCGAATTTTGGCGCTGCTCTGTATGCCACTTCCGGTTTTTTATCGTTTCTATTTTCTGGTAAACTTGGATTATTTATATCCCATTTCGAAGGACTGATTATGGGCTACATTTTGCAATAAAGTGTTGTTCAGTTGTTGTTCTGGATTTCCGGCTACAGAGGTCCGGAACATCTCTAGCAGCAAATAATAGAGTCCTCGATCCGCGTGCTGAATTTGGGCAAGTTCGAGCTCGTCAGACGCGGAAGACCTATGCCTGCAATATTTAGAATCCTCGCGTCGTTCTGATACTAAAAAAAACAGTGAAATGATTACTAAAGTTTTTGTCACGTGACTTTGCGTGAATTTGTTTGAAACGCACAGAGTCTAGGTAAAACCCCCCCCCCGGTAAACCTCCCCCCGCTCGCCATTTTTGCCATAACTTTTTACTGGAACCTTCTAGAAGGATGAGTAATAGCTTAAATGGAAGCTAAGACTCTGGGCTACAAATCGGTATATTACTTGCCGCATCTCGATTCAAGAATCTCGAGATTTAATTATTTTTGTCTCAATTTTTCGAATTTTCAAAAAAGTTGAATAAAAAATTTTACAAAAAAAGTTAGAATACTCTCAGGCGAAAGTCTTTTTTCTCACTCCGAAAGTTGTAGCCAAAGTTTGGACCAAAACCAGGTGGATCAACATAATTTGTTATCCGAATTCAATTCGACGGTCGCAAAAGTTTGTTCAAAACGCACATACTCCGAAAGTTGTAGCCAAATATTTCTCGTGATATCAAGCTAAAAGGGTAATCTCCTGTGGGAGTAAAGCACTAGCGTAGCCAGAAACTCTGTGCTCTGATTTGGTCTCTTCTACACTGCGTGCTATTTCTTTGTTAAAGCCAAAAAGCGGGCCACCGGCAGACACAACAATGATAAACATACCAGGCAAACGCATATGTTCGTGCAAAAAGATCCTTATCAGTGATTTTGAATTCCGGCACTGCGGTCGTTGAATGGAAGGCGGAGGCCCTCTCTCTTCGGCCGAACGAAGAGAGAGGGAAAGAGACGAGAGACAAGCAGAGGGTGCGCCGCACACTAGCAACAAATTAAACTCTCTGCTTGTCTCTCGTCTCTTTCCCTCTCTCTTCGTTCGGCCGAAGAGAGAGGGCCTCCGCCTTCCATTCAACGACCGCAGTGCCGGCAATTCAAAATCACTGATAAGGATCTTTTTGCACGAACATATGCGTTTGCCTGGTAGTTAATTTTACAAAAGCGAAAGAAGCTCTAGAAATTTCTCTATCTTCTTTTCTAAGCTATGATTAACCATTGTTGTGTCTGCCGGTGTCCCGCTTTTTTGGCTTTAACAAAGAAATAGCACGCTGTGTAGAAGAGACTAAATCAGAGCACAGAGTTTCTGGGTGCGCTAGTGGAGTAAAGACTATATATATAGGTGCTGTAACGATCTTATTTCATTATTGTATTCGGGACTGGGATTGTATCGAATTGAGAATTTAGGATTTTTACCTTTCCTGATAGAGACCCTTGCACTGAAAAGTTAAGAGGATTTGCTGAAGTACCGGTTTTCAAAATTACAAAGTCAACACGAGTTTTTCGTGAGTACTGATGATACTGCAAAATGAAAGAATTTGTTTGAAACGCACACACTCCGAAAAAGACCGTCCAGGTGGATCAACATAATTTGTTGTGAAATTCAATTCCGAACGCAAAAGTGTATCCGACTAAAAGTACGAACAAAATAACTACAAAAGTTGTGTCCTCTCTCTGAGAATTTAGAATACTCTCAGGCGAAAGTCTAGACCAAATCCAGCTGGATCAACATAATTTGTTGTCCGAATTCAATTCCACGAATTTTTCTCGTGATATCAAGATAAAAGGGCAATTTCCTGTGGGAGTAAAGACTTAATATAAAGGCGTTGTAGCGATCTGATTTCATTATTGTATTCGTGAAATATAGCATTTACGATATTTTAGATATTTCGCTTCAAACGCAAAATGAACAGTGCAGTCTTATTCCGACTTTTGATTGCCGTTTGCCTGTTGGGTAGGTAACTTTTTTACGACAATTTTAGCGAATAACGCTCATAAATTTCCAGGAGGGTTTGTGTCAGAGGTACGAGCGCGGTCGGACTGCGCTCGTAAAGACGCTCCTTGCAGTCGGTCTCCTGAACATCACGCAGACCAATGCTGCCCTAAATTAGTTAGTTTAGTCATGTTTATCTCGTAGTTTACCTTGAAAATCTTATCCAAACATGCATTCTGAGGCTAGCTTTAAAATATACTGGTTTTCAAGCTAAACTACAACAATATATACCGGAGGACGAACCGAAATCGCGGACTGAGATCCTTATCTATGATTTTGAATTGTTTTTGAATTCCCACTATCTCCACATCTCTTTTTCTCTCTAACTCTTTCGAAGAAGGAGACAGCCTTTGGGCCGCACACCAGCAAGAAATTGAGCTTCATTTTGAGTTGTGTGCCAGAGAAAGAGAGACAGTGGGAAATAACCAACGCTGGGAAATCCAACCAAGGCAGCCGTCCGAGGCAACCGAATTTGCCGCGAATTCAAAATCATGGATACCAGTCCGCGATTTCGGTTCGTCTCCTGGTATATTTCATACATTTTATTTTCAGAAATGCGTTACAAATCCGAAGACACGTTTGAATACGTGTAAGTGTAACCTACTTTGACCTGACAAGGAGTGACATAGGGTTGGATGTGCGACTTCGGAATTTGGCCTTTGGGGATCGATAGATTATCAAAAAGTAACTCGACGACACAAATGTCCGTTTTTGCTATGCGGCCCTCCACTCTGAGATATTGGTCTCCAAAGTTTTCTCAGTGGTATATAAGTTAGTTTCGCTACTATACCAACAAGAGCTGGTGTGGCCGAGTGGCTAGAGGTTTCGGTTTTAGGCCATACGTCTCAAGTTCGGTTTCTTTTGGCGTCAATTAATTTTTTGTATTGAGATTTTCGGTTTTACGTGTTTAATTTTTTGCAAAAACCCGAAATATGTTCATAAAAATATATTTAAGGATCAACATAAAAATTTGAAAGTTACGAGTAGCTGAGCATTGCCAATTTCTATAGAAATAGGACACCAAAGGGGGTACCTCATAGATTTTTTCGAGTTTTGATCGGGTTCGGAATTTTTCTGTAAAGTACATTTTTAGGGTAACTTTGATGCGAGGAACACGAATTTGAGGTTATTTTTAACGAAACTCAGGATTTTTGCGAGAAAAAAATAGATTGTCCGACCCCGGAATCGAACTTGAGACCGAAAACTCCAACTTTGATCGCTTATATCTCAGAGTGGAGGGCCGCATAACAAAACGGACATTTGTGTCGTCGAGTTACTTTTTGATAATCTATCGATCCCCAAAGGCCAAATTCCGAAGTCGCACATCCAACCCTATGTCACTCCTTGTGAGACAATTAGAACAAATGTACTTTATTTTTCAGGCCAATGAAACAGTCCAATTCCAATGAATTCGTTTTTAATTCATAAATCTGATTTCTAATCATCGTCTTTGTCAGGTTTTTTACATGCAGTGCACAAAATTTAATTAACGATAACGGTTTAAGCCTTCCAATTTTTCTCAGAAACACACTGCATGCTTTTTCCTGTCAGAGAAGAAAATAATTCTAGTTGTATTGTAAATTATATTGCATACATTTTTAATAAATTACTTAATACTATGGAAATAATACAAAACATAACGGCTGGGACACTTGGTAAAAATGTTTGCCAATCTGAAAATCCATTCTGATGTGTCTTATAGAAAAATGGCTCCTCAAAGGCATTTAAGGATATATGCCATCTGGTTTGGGATCATCAGCACGAATACAGATAGAGCCTATTTTTTGTCTCAACAAAATTATTGACACAAAATCAATTATAAGTTATATATAACCTAAAAGAAAAAAATTTTTTGGTTAGCTACACACAATTGCAGATTAGTTAGAGGGGATTCGTATTCAGCACGAAAAACTAGGTGTTTAGCTAATTTTAGGCTATTTTTAGACATACACTAGTGGTAGAGACAAAATCTAGACACTTTTAGCTATATTTTAGACTCATTTTTAGAGAATTTTTGATTTTACACCCTCTTTTGATACCCCATTTTAACGGGTTTTAACTAGGGATCGGCGAATCCGGATCCGGATCCGAATCTTTCCGAATCCGGATCCATTTTGGATCCGGATTCGGATTCGTTACGGATGGCGGGATCCGGATTCGGATTCGATTCGGATGGCAGGATCCGGATTCGGTAAAAATGAGGTCGAATCCGGATCTGACGGATTCGGTCTTTTTCTCCGTCAAAAAACAAAAGGGTCCCCTCTATTGATTTTAAAATTTTCTCCTGCCGCCGCCACTGGCGGCGGCAGGAGAAAAATTTTGGTCGATTTTTGCAAGAAATGTCACTTTTGCCAAAAAAAAGTGTCTCTTTTTTGCACTGTCCCATAGTGGGATCTGTAAAATTCAAACTTAAAACTGCTAAAGTAATGCGATTGCCTTATGACTTCATTTAACATTTAGCTTTGAATTTAGCTTAACCTCCTAAAGGCTGAACGATATTTGCTAATCTTAACAAATGTGCAGTTTTGTCTGACGATATAATCCAATGTGGGCAGTAGTTCAATTTTGGTTTCTTTTCGCTCAATTTGAGCCAATTTTTTGCAAAAAATGCCACTTTTTGGCAAAAAATGTATCATTTTTTCACCAGAAATTTGCATAAAAGGCCAAAATACATAAATAATTGACACATATAATTGATTCATATAATAATGGTTCAAATTTGGCGAAAAAAATTGGTGCGAAATTTGAAAAGATCCGGATTCGATCCGGATTCGGTACTCGAGGACGAATCCGGATCCGAATCCGGATCTGGATTCGGATCCGGATCCGGATTCGTCGACCATAAATAGAACTTTACCGAATCCGAATCCGGATCTGGATCCGGATTCGGATCCGGATTCGTCGACCATAAATAGAACTTTACCGAATCCGAATCCGGATCTGGATCCGAAATCAGCCGGATCCGGATTCGTTGCTTTTTTCCGATCCCTAGTTTTAACCAAAAATACCCGTTTGAATTGCCGCGCAAAAGTTGACTTTTTGCCAGCTTGTGCGCTATGAAAGTGCGAACATACTTTTGAGATTTGGTCCATATAAATTGATACTAACCATTAATTTCCAGAACTATGCCCTTGCGCTTTCCGTTGGCATTGGCCTCGTCTATGCAGTTTTTCCAAATGGATGTGCATACTGAAATTTGTCGGATGCACTAGGGCTGGGACCTCCGATCCGATCCAGCTTAAAATCGAAATTGGATCGGTTTTTGGATCGGATCGGAAAACTATGGAATTGGATTTTGAAATGGATCGGATCGGATCGGAAAACCGATCCGATCCGATCCATTTCAAAAACCGATCCAGTCAAAAATTTCGTCAAAAATCGCGTTATATGAAGCTAAAAAGTTAACATTTGTACCTAATTTCACTAGAGTTAGGTAAGAAATGTAACATTAGTTTTTTGTTTTGATTGGAAAAAAATGTTAAAATTTCGATTTCAAAGTTTTAGGATCGGATCGGTTTCCGATCTCCCAGCCCTAGTATGCACGTGATCACCGTGGCATCTGTCGTGTTGGGATTGTGTTCGACTGGCTATCGTCAAACGCCCAATACTGTAGCTTTGATAAGCAATGATGTAAGACCAGAAATAATCTAAATATTTAATACCGGCGATCAAGGAGGCGGCTGTTCGCGTGATGCGGAATGCAAAAGGGGATTATCATGCATCGAAAAGCCGCCAAATCTTGTATACAGAGCAAACGATGGTCCGGGCCAGGCTTCTTCATCCTGCCAACCTGTAGGGAGAAGTAAGTTAAAGTACAAGGACCGAATGAAAAAATAAGCTCAAGGGAGAAATTAGAAAAGTTCGGAGAAAAATTCGGCATGCTGAAAAGGAGTTGAGGTTTTCAGCAAATGTTTATAAAGTTGCAATTTTGGGAATTTTAAAATTTTTCGCTCAAAATACAAGTTAAATTCCGGAATCTCTTTAGAAGATGCAACTGCAACGTTAGAGGCGAATGCCAAGGCGTTGGGATGTCTACTGCGTCATGTCTGGCTAGCTAAAATTACGGGCACATGTAGGGCACGTAATTTTTGTTACCAGTATCAGTCTTTTTGCTTTAAAGGAGACTGCAATGATGACACGGATTGCACGACATATGGCAGGCAGAAGTCTCCTTGCTACATAACGAATACGTGCAAAGAAGATTTTTGGTGTAACGGTGACAAATGCGTTAGTTTATAACCACCGGAGTCATTTTATTTTATCACATATATGCCAATATTTCATAATAAACTGTTAATGTTCATAATTAGGGATGGGATTTTTAGGATCGAAAAATCGCATTTTAGGATCCTAAAAAGGATCGAAAAAACGGCATTTTAGGATCGAATTTTCCCCAAAAAGGCCATTTTAGGATCGATAATTTTGCAAAATTTTGATCAAAATTTGCCAATTTTTCGAAATTTTCACCTTTTTTCAAAAATTTTTGAAAAATTTTGTAAATTTTTAAAAATTTTTCAAAAATTTTTGGAAAAATTTTGAATTTTGAAAAAAAATTTTTGAAAATTTTTTTAGAAATTTTTGTATAAATTTACCGAAAAATTTCAAAAATTTTGCAAAAATTTTTGAAAAATTTGGCAAATTTTGGTCAAAATTGCCTATTTTAGGCAGGAAAATTACGATTTTAGGCAAAATAGGATCGATCCTAAAATTTCCCAAAAAAGGCCAAAATAGGTCTTTTTAGGTTTTTTAGGTTTTTTTAGGTTCGAACCTAAGAATCCCATCCCTATTCATAATAAATTATCTGTTTATGAACATATTTATAACAATATATCAGTTTGTAAAGTTATTAATGTCTGGGAGTTCAAAGAGTGGCTGGATCCTGACACGATCTCCCTTCAAATGCAGCTGAGTGAAAGGCAGAGAGCTGCGCTGCCTCTGTGGAAAACATAGGAGCAGATGTGTCTGTGCTGTAGAAAAACTCATCGCTTTCCAGTTTTTTGAAACAGTCAACTGGAAAGCGATGAGTTTTCTAGAGCTGGTATATTCCAGGTAGTCCTAAACTCCACTATCGGAAACAGTCGTGGTAAGACCAGCACACATTTGTGTCAAGTTTTTCAAAACCACAATTAAAATTTTATTCGCAATAAGCCTATTGGTAATAGAAGACTACAACTTTATTGAATTTTTGTATTTCAAGAATATACTGTATTGATTTTTGGTTTTTGGTCCTTTGCTAGGTTATATGTTTCAAAAACATACTGAAAATGTACGGTATACCCAAGTTACTTCAACAAAGAGACTGTGCTCCGTTTTGACTCAGAGGTTATCCTTAAGTATGAGCTTAAGCTTGATCTTAAAATTTGAGTGAAAGTGAAAACTGCCCCAAAATGCTTAGAAATTTGTAGGCAGGCTTTTTGGGTGCTTTTTGCGTTTTATTTTCAGACTTTGGGTATAATTGATTTTTAATAATAATAATAATTCGTCAGACAGTTTAATCGTTTATGGGAAGATAATTAAATTTTCTATACGCCCACTTCGGTATGAAAAGGCAGAAACGGTAAAAATTTCAGTGACCTCAATTTGTAGCATAGTACAGTCAAAGAAAATTTGTCTTCTAATTATAGTTTATACGTAAAGGCAACGGATCTTTCTAACAGAATTTATAGAATTCTATAGGTGGTGTTGATGCCAATGCATATTTCAATACGCCCACTTCGAGACAAGGCAATTTCTCATCGGCAAATTCTGTCCGCCCACAAGAAAACTAAACTAAAATTCGATCGAAAAATATTTCATTTATGGAAAATTCCATATAAATTACGAACACATAACGAGGATTAATCACTTTGGTGCTCAGTTACAATCTTGATTATTTTTGTTTGAATACTGGTACAGACTATTTTTTTAGGGAATACCGTAAACTCTCTAATTTAACCCCCGGGGGTATAATTATTCAATCGACCTCTAGGGGGGGGGGCAAAATTTGAGGGGGGGTAAAAATAGAGGGTCAAAAAATCCCTACAAAATGTACGGAAATTAGAGGGGGGTATAATTATTCAATCGACCTCTAGGGGGAGGGGCAGAATTAGAGGGGGGAGTAAAACAAGAGGGGGGTTAAATTAGAGAGTTTACGGTAACTTAATTTTGGACATAAAAGTCTTAATTTTGGTTCTAGTTTTGGATCTAATTTATTTCAACATTTTCCTAGCTATTTTCGGGGGATTTTGTACCCTTTATAGGTTATATATATACAGATTCTACCGTAGTATTTCCCAATAAATTTTCGGTTTTTTTGAAAACCTCTTTCTTTGTTAACATTTGTTATGTTTCCGAGTCTGCGAAAGAATTCTTTTGGTATCTTTTCCGGAAAAGAATGGTTAAACTGAACGTCATCCATTTGGCATTCGACGTACGCTGTTGACAATCAAAACAGCAGTGCTTGTGGTGCTGGCCCGGAAGGGTCTAAACGACAGCCCACGCAGCCACGCCCGCTGGGTATGAAGTAGTATCATGAACTAGATTAGCAATTAACGTTACATAGAATTTACCTGGCCATTATTTATATCTGAAAACTTTCGGCCATCTCACTCAAATTTAGGCTCCACTCAAATTCTTTTACCTATCTCTAGAGTAGTCTCCCCGCTAGTAATCCCTCATTAATAACTTCAAGTGAAACTTTTACAAAATTCAATTAAAAAAATTTACCGAAAAAAGGTACCGAAAATGGGGCCAATCATTGGTAGATAACTGGAAAATTTGGTTCCCGTTCCGGGTTTAAATGGGGAGGAGGCATGAACGGGGGCCTTAAATCCAGGCCTTTAACACCCGGAAGGTCGGATGTAGTAATTGCGCAGGGCTATTGCTGGGACTGTGTAGGTGCTATATCCGTAAAAAAGTCAGAAGTGGTCAGTGGAAGCATAGTCTTAAAAATCGCTTTGAATGTCGCGAGTCCCGAAAAATGGGTTACTGTATTCATATCCCCGGTTTGTTCGTAATTTCTTTTAACACATATCCAAGTTATATGTCGCTGGAATGCACGTCACGTCAGCTTTCTAGAAACGTATAACTTGCCTTGACGTCTGCGCTTTATGTGTCAGTTATAGATAAAAGTTCACAAATTTCCCGGGTGTAAAAAATAGTACATGTTAGAAATTGCCAAACCTTTTTGTGTATTACTTGAGAACGCTGCCATTTTTATATCAAAATCGGATTTCCGACAAAATTTTGCCCTATATAGTGCATTTTGCCACAATACTTATGACCTAGAAAAATTATATAACTAAATTTTTCGACTTATTTTTAACGTTTTTGGTCAAAAGTGATACAAAAAGTGTCATTTTTTCCGGGATATCATAAAACTAATGGCAGATTCGGATTCCCAAAAATGACACTTTTTTATCACTTTTGACCAAAAAGGTTAAAATAGGAATCCAAACGGGGATGAGGCATGAACGGGGCCTTAAATCCGGGCCCTTAAAAGGCCTGACTGTAGTTGCGACTGGGTTGTTCCGAATCCTGGATCACTACAGAAGTTACAAAGTTTTGTATGTCTAGACCATATACTTCTGAAGAGATATGTTTTAGCGCCAGGATATATCCGTATTATTCATGATGCGATAGCCCACGGCGTTCTGAAAGACGGCGATGTAAATCAAATCGGAAAAATACTCGCCGATCATTTCGAAATCGTGATGCAGTACGTCGGAGGCATCCTGGAACGCATGAAAGATTGCTTCAAAGACGAGAAAGATATGAAAGATATTAGCAACCAGGTAGCTGCTCGATCGCTCAGCGTGGAGGCAGTACTAAATTCGATGAGCTGTCTGAAAAACAAGCCGAAATTCTTGAGAAAATGAGAGAATGAGTGAAAACACTTGGAAGTTTACCAATACACTAAAACCAAAATCATCAAATTTACCAATACCGTTTGAATTGGCGCCATTGATATAGCGCCATTGCTTTTGTAATTGGTATTGTTGAATAAAGAATAATCATAAAGAATAATCACCGATAAATAGGTCAATACCATCAAAGATGCCTGGGGCAATAAAGTGTTTAAGGCAGTGTATGAGCTCGAATGGGCCATGAAACTTAATTTCGAGGACCTTCGTACCGGACAGACGCTTGCCCATATAAGGCGAGTGTAGGTAAAACCCCCCGGTAAAAACCCTCCCCCCGCAGCCATTTTTGCCATAACTTTTTACTGGAACCTTCTAGAAGGATGAGTAATAGCTTAAATGGAAGCTAAGACTCTGGGCTACAAATCGGTATATTACTCGCCGCATCTCGATTCATGATTCTCGAGATTTAATTATTTTTGTCTCAAATTTTCGAATTTTCAAAAAAAGTTGAAATTTTGAGACAAAAATAATTAAATCTCGAGAATCTTGAATCGAGATGTGGCAAGTAATATACCGATTTGTAGCCCAGAGTCTTAGCTTCCATTTAAGCTATTACTCATCCTTCTAGAAGGTTCCAGTAAAAAGTTATGGCAAAAATGGCTGCGGGGGAGGGTTTTTACCGGGTTACAAAGCTTGTCGTAAATGTATCTTATCCATATACTAACTTACCTCTATCTCTAGAGGAGACCCCCGGCTAGTAATCCCTCATTAAAATTTTCTAGTGAAGCTTTTACAAAATTCAGTTTAAAACTTAATTTATGGTCTATAACTGGAAATATTGTTCCCGATCCGGGTCCAAAGGGGGAGGGGGCATGAACGGGGGGCTGAACTGGGCCCTTAAAGAGGTTTGACGGTAGTTGCGAACGGGTTGTAGGTCCGAATCCGTAAAAGTATCACTATAGAAGCTACAAACGTTTTGTATGACTAGACCGTATACGCCCGGTTTCTTTTTATTTATTTTACGATTGCTGAAAACCTCAACTTGAGAGCCATTAAAGGCCTTTGAAGGAGTTTTTGCAAACAAATCCGCTTGGGATTATCACTTATTTAAAATTTTTAGAAAAGAAATTGAAAGGTAGGCTTACGTCTTAAAAGCGAAAATGGCGTGGAATGGAAAAAGACTTAATATGTGCAGCAAACGCGCCAAAGGCGGGAATTTGAATGATAATTATGCGGAGAATTGCGCTCTAGACTCTAGGAGGGAGTTAGCTTAAATCTGATATAGCCAGTTTGTAGATCTTAAAAAGTTGCTGATCAGTTGTCTGATCAGATTTTGTATCCGGTATGAAAATTCTCGAGAAAAATTGAGATTAAAATTTCCTTAGTAAACTTTCCATAGTAAAACTTTAATCTCAATTTTTCATACCGGATACAAAATCTGATCAGACAACTGATCAGCAACTTTTTAAGCTCTACAAACTGGCTATATCAGATTTAAGCTAACTCCCTCCTAGAGTCTAGAGCGCAATTCTCCGCAAAATTATCATTCAAATTCCCGCCTTTGGCGCGTTTGCTGCACATCTTAAGTCTTTTTCCATTCCACGACATTTTCGCCTTTAGCGATAGCGTTAACAACACCCCAGATGTATCGAAATCATATAACCCCAGGGGTTATATTAGAGAAAACATAATACATCCTTTTACCTAGTATTTCAGTGCAGTGTCTCCCCGTTTTGTGAGCGCATTCTTAGGGGTGCTTATTCCATTTTTCAGAGGTGCATTCTTAGGGGTGCTTTTTTTAAAAATGTACCTATTTTATGGTAATTTTTAGCGGGGAATCCGAATTTGAGGTCGAAATTTAGCTAAAATGTAGACAAATTTAGACAAAATGTACCTAGAATGACCCAAATTTTTGTCTGTATGTCCAAAATTTCTGTCTGTAATAAGTAAATTTTTGGAAAATCGATTCTTAGGGGTGCTTAATTCTGTCTGTAATCAGGAAATTTTTGGAAAATCGATTAACTTGGAAAATCGTCAAACTATAGAACATGTTGGAATTGATATGACAACTCCGGTTTTCTCACACGGACAATGTTACGTGGCATTTTCACGCTCAAGAGGATGGGATAATATAAGGGTTGCCGTAGACCCAGAAAAGAAAAATAGAGTAAAAAATGTTGTATGGCAGGAAGCCCTCATAGACGATTATGTACCAACTCAACAAAGCACTGCATCTATTAAGTTAACTAATTTCACCACACAGTCAACAAATGTGTCCAAGAACGTAATAAATTTAAATGAAGAAGAGTTTGATATAACTGACGAATAAAGAATGATATAAGAATAAAAGGTTAGAGGTTGAAATCCCCGGGGTAAACCAAAAAACCCCAAAACGCCTGACTATGAGAGATACGTTCACGTCGTGTCAGGTGTTATATCACTCCAAATAAGTGATACTAAACTCTCTCAAACCTCGATTTTTTAAATTAAACATGTACAGACTAAAGCATGGTATTCAGACTCCCGAACACACACCCGTTGAGCGGCCGAAGGCCGCGATGTCGGCGTCAGCCGACCTAGGTTTTTTTCCAGCGCCGAAGGCGCTGGAAAAAAGCCTAGTACAAATGTATAAAACACAACGCCAAAAGGTTCCCAAATCAAACAATCCCTCTTGACATGAAACATTTGACATAGGCCGGTCTGCAACCGGGAAGAGAAGACAATAGCACAGGTGCGTTCTTGCGTACATTGTATGAGCCGTACATTCTTCGGCCCACACAGAGAAGGGAAATGATTCACGTTTTATTATTCTCTTTAAAAATTCTCACGTCGACATTTTCGCAAGCAGGTGACACACTTTCGGACGGTTTGTTGCCATCGATACAAAATTTGTTTCTCTCAAAAAAGTGCGAAAAGTGTCATTTTGCTGTCAAAGATAGGCTGCCAGTTCTTTTGAGTTATTTGGCCTCAACTCTAGCTCTGTAATATTTGTTCTGGATCAAGAATATTCCACGTCAAATGACACATATTGCTCAGGTAACATCCTAGCTATTCTGACTATTTTGGCTAAATTTTTGCGGATTTTAATAATCGCTAAGTCAAATTTTTGCGTTTTTGATAAAAAGTCATTTTTGTTATAAATTCGAAATCGGAAATGATAAAAATTTAGTTTTTTTAAGTTTCATATAAAGGAAAGATTTCTGTCGGCACTTCCTAGTTTCTATTCAGCTGTTAAGCTGCTCTAATACAATCGCAGCAGGACCAATAATCTCTGTTTCCTCTCTCCCCCCAGTCACTTGGCTCCTTTGTTGGAAAGAAAAGAGCCGAATGAATCATCAATTTTGCTGAACAATCAAAAGCTGAATTTAAAACTAGGAAGGGCCGACAGAAATCTTTCCTTTACGACATCCTCTTATATTTTTAGTCTTATATTAAGGTTGCGCTAAGGAACTTAGACTGTAACCTTGACGAATTTTAGTCTTAAATTAAACTTAATTCCCACGCTTGCTTGTCTGCTCCTTGCTGGGCTAAGAAACAATTATTCCATACAAAAAGTGCATGTAATATATCAAAATTATTGTACGGGGAATATACGGCCAACAAGGATACATCAGGGGTATTGGCCCGGGGTTCATAGATGGGGCATGCTAATGAGACTTAGACCCGACCCTAGCTATTGTGACAAATGTCTATAAATCGATCCTGATTTTCAGCGTTCGGGACAGGCCATTCCCGGCTATCCACCAGGAAATGTGTTTCAAACGCCAACGCAATGGAATATTAAACGTTCGTTCACAAACATGACCATCAAAGATGCCTGGGGCAATAAGGTGTTTAAGGCTGTGTATGAGCTCGGATGGGGCATGAAACTTAATTTCGAGGACCTTCGTACCGGACAGACGATTGCCCATATAAGGCAGCGGGTTCGATTCTTCCGGCGTCCTATATATGAAATTGTTATGGGTGGGTAGGTCTTATTTGTCTATTATAAACTTAAATTGTAAAAGTAAATAGGAATTGGGAAAAAGACAAAAATTTAGGAAAAAATTCTTTTGTGATCAGTGGTATACTGTAATACTTCTAGTAAGGCTTCGACCAATCCTTTTACTGCCTTTGAGTTATCAAACATCAAATTTTTAGGAATTTAACTTTAGTTGAAAAAAATTTGTTTTTGAAAACTTACTTTTAGTCAGTTTTGTTTGGGCAATCCATACCGTTCTAAGCGGGGTGTATAACACTTATAACAACAATCCTTTTAGTCTTTCAGGTTCGCTAAACACAAAAATTGAAGTCAGTTTTGGGGTACGGGAATACCCAATGGTCTACCGAGGGATACATCAGGGGGTATTGGCCCGGGCATATATTCGAAGGGCACAATGGTTACGGTAAGGCTTATGCACCAGGCCAATAGCCCTAAATGTATGCCTTGGTAGACTAGCGTGTAGGATACATGACTGTACACTTTCCGATATGGTGAGCAGAAATTAAAAAGCTGCAAAATGACAAAAAATTTAAACCAGGTCCCACCACGAAAATGCAGAAAAGGGATTTTTTTGTGTAAAAAAGGGATTTTTTGTGTAAAAAAGGGGGTAACTCACGTAAAATGTCACTTTGGGGTAAAGCAAAGATGGTCTAGACATCATTTGGTGGGTTCAGGTTCGGGGTGTTCCCACCATGAAAAGTTGGAACTTTTCGTTTTTTGCTGAAAAATTTGACTGGCATTCCGACGGGGGTGTGCCCTTTCTAGTCTAAGCAATACGGTAATGGTCCTAAAATCCAACTAAAATCCTCAATTCTTCCTGCCACAAAACTTATGTACAAACCAAATATTTTTAGGGGGTTTACCTTTCGCCAGCGTAAAACAGGAACTGTCTTTCTTCAAAAAAACATTTTCTATTAATGGCCCCGGGCTTGGTGGGCCTATAACAGTCGATGTCGATTGGCTGACTCACACGTATCAATTTCGCAGCGGTAATGCGATCATTGCCGAGGTTCACAGACGCTGTGTGGTTTGGATCGACACCTGCACTGTGGACATAATACCTGGAGTGGACGTGGTGTTCATTCTTGCGTGCTGTATCATAATCCATAATGAACTGCGCAGGGCTAGAAAAAGAAAACAAATTATGCTTATGAATGCTATAATGCTTCACTAATGAATTTATAATTTTTATGATTGTTAAAGAATGGTAGAATAGTAGTAAAATACCTGTCTTTTAAACTGCTGTTATTATTCTGATGTTGTTTTATATATTGAATCATCAATTTCATTTATAAGGACTAGTCCATAAACTCATTCGATCTTTCAAACGCCTCACTTGCTAGTGTTAAAGAATGTTCTACACTTCTCTCATATTGCTTATTTCTTTGTTGTTCTTTGGACTCGTCATTTTTCTAACCAAACAACCATTCTCTAACATCTTCACTACATCTTCAATTTTTGAACAAGAGCACAAGAACAATGTCGAAAATCTCAGTCCCGACTCCGATTCTCATCGTCATACCAAAGATACAGTACATATCCATTCTACGCCTCAACTAAATCCTCAAAAGTCTTCCCTAGTGCGTGGAAAGGGCAGCCCACGTGGAAGGGCCATCTACCCTTGTCGTCAAACTATCGTGCAAACCGTCAATTTCGGTTCTGACAATTTTGTCGGGACCTACAACCTCAGGGAATACGGTATTCAAAGTTTTCCGATAAAAGTCATCAAGCACAAACACAAGTCCAACTTACAAGAGCGCATCATTATGTGGAACGAAAGTATACACCGACCAGTTATTCCTGTTTTTATAGTACACAGTGTCTTTGAAAGAACAATTCTGGAAATTTGGTTGGTTTCGTTGTAAATTTTTAACAACAATTTACTTATTTAAATAATTTATCAATTATTGATTCATGTATTAATTTCTTTTTGATCATTCATCTTCTATATCCTCGACATTCATTCCATTGGATTCAGTCCCAAAGCCGATCTAAGAACAAAAAGAGACTGAATGAGTGTTTCATCCAACAAAGGGACACCGCCCGGTTCTGCGTCAAAGGCCTAAATAATTTTTATATTACATTCCAACTTGGCTGACTCCTTAACTTTTCTCGCGATACTAAATTCTTTCAATACTGAAACCGTTATGTATGAATTGAGATTTTTCTCGTCCATGGACAGCTCTTCATCCGGTACTTCCTCCTCCTCTCGTGTCGCCATATCCAGGCGATGGCATAACGCCTTTCCGAGCGCTCTGTTCAGTTCTAGCCATGGCTTCATCCTGGAGTTGAGGATGAATTCCATGATTCGGCGCATTGCTTCAATCCGAGTGAGATTTTTGTCATCGACAATGGACTGAAATTTGTCAGAATTGATGATTTAAAGAAAATCCTTATATGGAAGAAAAATGTGTCTGTCTGTAATTTTCGGCCATGTTATCGAATAATTTTGCCCACAAATTTACTTTTTGTAGAATAGTGCAGACACACTTTTACAACAAATTTGAAAAGTGCTTGTGCACAAGCACAAAGCACTGTATGTTTAACTTATTATCAAAAATATAGCCATTTTTCGTTTATTTTGCAATCTGTACCACTTTTTTTTATTATAACGGCTATGAATCGACGTTTTGTTTTTTAAAACCAATGATTAATAATCAACCATGATTTTATCGTAGAGCTGATTTGCAGGGCCCGACAGGTTGACTTTGACACTTTCGACGAATTGCACTCTTATTTGAGTGACATTGGCTTGCCATTCAACATAATTTGTCTAAACAAATTTGAGTCAATTGACCGGAAGAAAGTAATAATAATCTTTAATAAAACTGACATTTGTGAATCTCAAAGAACTTATAAGCCATTTTGGCTGCTCTCACATAAGCCATAAGCTGGACAACCATAAATCCCTCCCATGCGATCCACTACATTTAAGTTAAATGTAGTGATTAAATGCTTTAACCACCGGTGATTCATCCCTGAGTACGATTAACCCCCAAACTAGTTTTTTTTGTTCTAGAACGCTCTCCAAGGGTTCGTTTTTGCGGGAAATTCAAATATTTGGGCTATTCCCCATGAAAAATAACCTTAATGTTCTTGACTAAAAAAACTGGTTAGGGATGAATCGAACCCGGGGTGGATCGCCGGGGGTGAATCGTCTTGATCCACCTATGCTTTACTTTGTTACCTGCACTTTCTCAGGCAGAGTCTGTAGCCAGATCTTAATCGCATCTGCGATTTCGCCTTTGGTGAAAGTTGTATTAAGTTTGGTTCCAAAGTAAAGACTTTGATTGCGCAAGTCGAGATGTCGCATAAATTCTGTGGACCACACACGAGGGCGATTACCAGTAGAAGAAGATCTGTAAGGGAACAAAGACATGGAGGTATCTTCATGACGACAAGGGTAGATGGCCCTTCCACGTGGGCTGCCCTTTCCACGCACAGGGAAGACTTTTGAGGATTTAGTAGAGGCGCAGAATGAATTTGTACCGTATCTTTGGTATGACGATGAGAATCGGAGTCGGGACTGAGATTTTCGACATTGTTCTTGTGCTCTTGTTCAAAAATTGAAGATGTAGTGAAGATGTTAGAGAATGGTTGTTTGGTTAGAAAAATGACGAGTCCAAAGAACAACAAAGAAATAAGCAATATGAGAGAAGTGTAGAACATTCTTTAAATCCCCTAATTACTATTACAGTATATTTGAGTCAACTGAAATTCACAGTACAGTCGAGTCTCGATATAACGCGGGTCTCGGGAGGAAGAAAAATTTGAGAAAATTGAGACTAAATATTTGCATAGTAAAATTATTAGCAAATGTCAACCTCTATTTTTTCAAATTTTTCCTAGGAATACAAAATCTGATTATGACCATTATATACCAACTTTTAAGCTTAGTCGACTGGTAAATTCAGATTTTTCCTTTTTCCCAAAAAATTTCAGGTTTTTGTTATATTTTTTCTCAGGGTTTTCGTGGTGGGACAAATTTTATGTGAACAATTAATGAGAACTTTCGGTTCTACCTGACTGCTGCTTGAAAAATGCTTCCACATGGAGTTTCAAATTTCGTGAAAACACGCCGTATCATTCTCAGGGGTCTATCGGTGTCGGTTATTTCTCACTACCACTCCATAAGAGGACTGCGGTTATTAGTCATACTCCAAACTCAAATAAGAATAAATTGAATGGCTGCTTGTTATTTTTAACTATTTCTTCTCGGAACAAACCGTTAAACAACAAACAAATATTATTTTGACCCAAGTTTGAAAAAGTTGACTTTCATTTCTCTCCAAATTAAAATTTCAATCCAATAAAAGCGGATATAAATGCCACAAAAGTGATTATTATTCTCTTAATTGGAAACAAACTAAAGCGTGACCATGGGAACAGTTGTAGCTGGGTACAGTTGTCTTCGGCGTGATGCTCAGGTGTCTGTCGGATATTTCTCACTACCAATCCATAAGAGGACTGCGCTGAGGGAGGAGAGGCAGTGGGAATGAACCCACAGGTACTGAGAATTTGTTTTATGGAGTTTGAAACACCTCGTTCACAGGCTGTTTCAAAGCGATGTTTCAAAGCTGTGCGAGCTCATTGTTGTGACTATTCTTCTCATAATTGGATAAGAAACCAATGAGTTTCCATGGTTATTAGTCATACTCCAAACTCAAATAAGAATAAATTGAATGGCTGCTTGTGAGCAGGATCACAAGTCACGGGTTGTTATTTTTAACTATTTCTTCTCGGAAACAAAATAAATATTTATAATATATATTTATAATATTATTATTTTTGACCCAAAGTTTGAAAAAGTTGACTTTCATTCACTCTAAGTTAACGATTTCCCAAATTTTCAATTTTTCATAAAAATTTTATTGAAAATTTTATTAGTGTGATATGACCCAAAACTTTTCGATGACAATGAATGTTTCTTAGTTTCGAAAATGTAAATTTTAATGTAACCTTTTATATAAAGATTATTTACGCTGATACATTTTTTGTTTGTTTCAAACAATTTTTTCTTTACTGGAACATTTATTACTGCTAACAGAATACCAGTTTCAAAGCGAGAATTACAGTAATACATTCTAAGCATACACAAAAAGAAATGTCTGAGAATATATAGATAGAATATATCTGAGAAAAGAAAATCTTGGCTAAATCAAGCGATCAAGTTACAAAATCAAATTGCGATATTGTTTATAATCATTCGATATTGTTTATATTTATTGCCGACATAATATGTCTATACTCAAGTTTCATCATTTGTCGCATTCTTGTCAACCACTGAATAGCCCAAATAATGCTGTCCTGCAGTAGCATTGCCATGAGTAGCATTGTCAAGAGAAATGGATTGAAGACTGTTACTCTAAATTCAAGCAGGACTATATGGTCAAAAATTAGAAAAATCATTCTGTCCGTGATCCAAATTTCAAAATTTCCTTGTCAGAAAAGTTTAATGCGAGAACTTTTTATTGTGTAAGGATATAGGAAAAGCACAAGAGATATGTGCAGAGCCTACAAGTTATTTGAAACTAAAATTTACATTTTTATATAAAATTATTCTATGAAGAATTCCAAAAGTAATTTCAAACTTTTTCATAATTTGCGCCTACTCTTTAAATCATTTAAAAAATTACTGGAGTCCAAGTAGTACAGTGGCCAACACCTCGGTCGTCGCGCCAACAAGCATCAGTGCAACAATCACGGTTGTCAAAACATTCGACGTGTTCGTTCGTAATGCAACATATTCCTTCCTAAATTGTTAGAAAACGAATTTTTAGATTTCAAGATTAACTTAAAATTTCAAATTTTTAATTAAAATTTCAAAATTTGTAGTTTTTGAGAAGAATAAAAACGTAACGAAAAGATTGTTTTCAATTATTGAGAATCTTTCCATTTTGTAGCCAATTCGAAAAAATATTACCACGCAATCGAAGTCCCCAAAAGTAGTCCCACAACAGCCAATTCTATCAACGCACACTCGTCTAGCGCAATTGTCATTAGGGACACAGAAATTCACTTCCATTCCCATTACCACTAAAGTAAATATTTACCACTTTTGCCCAAACATGATAAATATGCGTCTCGAATGGATATAATCAATGGATCGAACTGGATAAATTCGACAAGAAGTGATAAAAATTTAAATGTGCCCCAAAGTCATTCATCCTAATCCTAATCCATTATAGCGCCAGTGTGCGTCTTGCCCTCGAAAATAATGACAATTCGGAAAACCACTTTGCCGGCGAGCTACAGGGGTGAGTGAGAGCTCATTTTGTAGGTCTGGCCGAACTAATACCGAATCCCGAAAATAAGTTTGGGGCACCGGCCAAAAATTTCTAATTTTGGGCCAAAAAGTGGCTTTTTTAGCACTTTTTTGCGCTACAAAGGAAACTTTTCGTGTTCCGCTCCCTTTTAGCACGATACGTCAAAATGCTCCCCTGGGAATTCTAAGAACGAATATGCAAAAACAATTCCGTGCAGATCACATGAATTCCAAATTTTTGGTCCAAAAAGTCGCTTTTTGCAACTTTTTTTGGGGAAGCATGAAAGGGACCCCAAATTTTGTCCATATATCGTAAATCGAGTGTAAATAATCGCGCGTGTATTTGGGTGGCGCGGCGTAGAGACATTCCGAACAACCATTCCGAAAATTCAGTTTCGGAATGGAATCTCAAGTTTATAAAAGATTTTAGAAACTCCAAGATTTGTAAGTACAAATAAATTAAACTGAACACTCACCTACACTATTTTACCTCATTTGTGTTTCACAAAAAACCTACCAACATGTGTGCAGTGATAATCTACACAACAGTCGTTATTCGATTGACACGGTCTAGCTAAGCATATACTTTGTGCACGACACACCCCAGCTAGCAAAAGAACGAGACAAAGTTGTTTAAGCATTTTTCTTGTAACGGATCGTTGAATTGAAGAATGAGCAATATTGCTTGATTCCGCATAATCCTATATATGGACCGTGTTTCAATGGCTCGTGCTGATGTAGGATTGTCAACTTGTGATATGATTTGCATATTTTGAGCGACAATGAGCGAAAATATCGAAAGTCGTGAGATGAAAACGAACAAATCTGTTTGCATGGAACAGCATCTAATTCAGGAGCGCAAAACCTCAACGACTCGTGAGTTACTAAAGGAGCATTCCGGAGAATATCAAGGTCCAAAACATTACGGGCGAAATATGCAAATTTTTCAGGAACAACTTACACGGAAACCAAAATTGTTGATTAGAATTATTTGACTCGATAAACGACTCGTGATCTTTGGCTTCGGTGTTGGTTGTTCATGAAAAATTTTGCATATCTCGCCGCTAATGTTTTGGACCTTGATATTCTCCGGAATGTCCCTTCCTTCATAAGGGAACATTGCGGTGATTATCAAGGTCCAAAAATATTTGGGGTGAAATATGCAAATTTTTCCATGAACAACCAAGACCGAAATCAAAAATGCTGATTACAGTTAGTAGATAGTTTATTATCAATAGAATTGAACACCTGCAAAGAGCTTTGCGAAAAAATTCAGGATGGGCAACTTCTCAAAAAATGGCGACTTTGTCTTTGCAACGACTTGCTTTTCAACAATGGAAACAAATCTTTTTACATGGAATAGCTTATTAGTAGAATCTAGTTTATATTATAGCCCATTCTACCATTGATACATTTTTGCCCAATTTAACAGAGCTCGATTACCGTTATCAGGTAGTGTAAACATCTCAAAACGGATACGTAAAATGAGGTGTACAGAAAATGCAGAAGCATAATAGAGGTAAAATGTTAGCGGAATTTAACTGTCTTTTCGCTAACGAGTGAGACGAGAAGCACAATACGTTTGCATATGCAAGAATAGTGTTCGTATAATCGTCTCTTCGAAAGTCGTTATACAAAAATTTTGCAAAATTAAAAAATTTCATCAACAACTTGTCAAATATCTTTAAAAAGTCCTTCCGTACAAAATTCCATAAATGCAATATTTATTTAACATTTTATTTTGTTATTTATCAACTTTGTACTATGCTGTATGTTTCCAGTTTCTTAATTTTTCACAAACTTGGAACTTTTTGATGACAAGACATTTTATGTTTGTGCGAACCTGTTTCAAACTACTAACAGTTTCTTACTGCTAACAGAATGCCAATTTCAAAGCGAAAGCTACTATAATACATTCTAAGCATAATCATAAAGAAATATCACCTCTATAAATATTTCAATCATATATAAAGGTAATATGCCACAAAAACATTTATCAATACCGAGAATTGGAAATTTACCAACAAATAATGCCGTTATAAATATTTTATTACCAAGATAAATTGTGAACAATTTATTTTTTATAAACAAAAATGTGCAAAGAAACTCACTGAAACAAAGACTATGCCCGGAGCTATGCTACAGGCCCAACATGTACTGTTATATGTAAGAAACATGTAGCGGATAATATAGCGGATAACATATCTTTTGGCGAAATGATAACTGTTGTATACGGTAGAAGTTGTGCACGACAAATTGAAATATGACGGTCCATTTCTTTCTTCCATATCTCCTTTGTACATTAAGAGAAACCCTAGGTCGAAAATAATGTCAGATTCGGACTCAGCGTGGTCGAAAACCTATAAGCGGTACAAAATATCGGCTAACAATGGCCGGGAACAGGCTCAAATAAATTTGGTACAAAGATTTGGTACAAGATTAAAACATTTTGGTACAAAATTAAGACTTTTTGGTACAAAATTAAGACTTTTTGGTACAAAATTAATATATGCCCGTTTGTGTTCCGCAGGACAAATAAGGTGTCTGACCTTTTCGCTTCCTAAACCGTCCTCCGTTATAATGACTTGGTACAGTCGACTCTCTTTATAACTCGGAATATTTTTGTAATATGCTTTGTAAGTGACTCTCCGTATAACGCGGATACACCATTTTTAGGATTTTGGGCCAACTTTCCCAAAAGTACGGTAGCTACAGGCGTACGGTAGCTAACAATGTATTCCGTTCAATAACCCAGAGTAGAAAGTTTTGTATTTTTAGTTTAATTTAATAAATATGTTTTTCCTCCCGGATAATACAGCATGCCTAATCCAAGCCTGTTGACAAAAGTAATTTTTTTGGACATACCAAATTCCCTCTAATTACAGCCCCCGCGGCAAGTCTATACAAAATGGTACCTAGCATTCAGTCCATCGCCGCAAAGAATTTATCTTATAAAAAAATCCGCTATCCAAAAGGTCTTTATAAAACTGCGATAATTATCAAAGATTAAGTAGTAAAGAAGGTTGAAATTTAAGTTAACAACTTAAGTAGCAAACAAAAGTAGCGAACTAAACCATGGATGTTGCCAACGAAACGCGGGATAAATGAGCCAATTTTTATCGGACAACAAAAATGAGTCCTTGACTCTGAAACTTTTTGGATTAACAAAGATTAAGTAGTAAAGAAGGTTGAAATTTTATTGTATATTATTATTACTATGCTTGTAATGCAAATTGTGGAATGTTTTGTTCTAGTATTTAAGTAATTTAGAAAAGAAAATTACTTAAATAGTAAAATTTATTGCTTGCATAGTTATAGTGAAACACATCCCACAGAATTTGGCAGCGATGACATTTTACTCGAGACCAGACATAGGATTGAATTCCCGTTATATACTCAATTGGATATATTCAAATTCCTGAGGGCCTACGACCTCCATCGAAAATGTGTGAATGTTTCAAAGGATTGGAGAGACGTTATCCAGAAATATGCTCAGGAATTGCCAAAGTTTCGAGATCTGGGACCGGAAATCGAAAAGGTAAATGAATATCTTATTTTTGAAATTTTTGTTTGGATATTTACCAAATTTTTATGTTTGATAACGATTGTTTCTGGTGCCATACCCATCTCCTATAGTGCTAATTTTTTTAAACAATTTTAATCTAAAAATTTTTTCACGCTTTTCACCTGGTAGGAAAAAAAACGTGAAACTTTTTTTCTCAAAAAATTCTGAAAAAGTTCTATCTTATCCAAAAAAAAATTACGGGGAACACGAATATGTCGTTTTTCTTTGGCACTTTTTTAGACAAGTCGGATTTTCTCGCATTTTCCTTGTAAAAATCCAATTATCCGTATAAGGCTAACTATTTTTCGGGCCGCATGAGGAAAAAAGATTGGTACCGTTCGAATGCCCACAAGATGGGGTAAATTCCTATCCATCACGTTTCCCCAGGTGAGCGTTTCACCAGGTGAGTGTTCCTTGTCAGAATCCACCTCGTCGCATATTTTCCGTCGAACGTTTTCCGACAGCTCCACGTTCCGATTCATCATTACAACGTGAGCTCCGTGAAGTGCCAATGAGCGTGCAGTTTCCAGTCCGATCCCGGATGTGGTGCCGGTTATTGCAATCGTTTTCCCACGCAAATCGATGCCTTGGAGGACCTGAAATTTTGGGATAGGTGTCGTATACGTAATATTCCTATACGGCCCGAAAAAAAAGCTAGCCTGATGCGGAAAATTGGATTTTAGGGCCGTATAGGTAAAAAAGCATGGTACCGTTCGAATGCCCACAAGATGGGGTAAATTCCTATCCATCACGTTTCCCCAGGTGAGCGTTTCACCAGGTGAGTGTTCCTTGTCAGAATCCACCTCGTCGCATATTTTCCGTCGAACGTTTTCCGACAGCTCCACGTTCCGATACATCATTACTACGTGAGCTCCGTGAAGTGCCAATGACGTGCAGTTTCCAGTCCGATCCGGATGTGGTGCCGTTATTGCAATCGTTTTCCACGCAAATCGATGCTTGGAGGACCTGAAATTTTGGATAGGTGTCGTATACGTAATATTCCTATACGGCCCGAAAAAAAAGCTAGCCTGATGCGGAAAATTGGATTTTAGGGCCGTATAGGTAAAAAAGCATGGTACCGTTCGAATGCCCACAAGATGGGGTAAATTCCTATCCATCACGTTTCCCCAGGTGAGCGTTTCACCAGGTGAGTGTTCCTTGTTAGTCAAGTTGCTTATGTGCCTTGAAGTTCACAAATAATATAATTCCGACAATGGGTTGAAAGTTTCTGCACCATTTCTAGACCTTGCGCGGCGGTCCTGCTAGTATTTTATTAGTCTAAAATACGTTAGTGCATAGTTTATCGTTATGGGTCCAAAATGGCGATTTCCAAAAATATACCTGGATTACGAAACGATTTTTATATATTTTTTTTTGTCAAAAATGGCGATTAAAATACTAAAAAATGACTAAAAAATATTGAGATGGAATGATTGGCAAAAAAAATATAGTGAAAAGTTTATCAGAACTGAAGAGTACTCCGAGTACATTGAGAGCTTCAGGAGAAAACGGAACGAATGCTACCGTTTCGCAGCAGCCATCACCCTATCCACCGTTACCTTATGTCTACTTTCCTCCATTCTCGTTCTATACCTTGTACATAAAGACTCATCTATGTCAATCTCAAACTCACCAGAGGACATTTTTGCCATTGTAGCGTTTTCTTGGACCATCTTGTACTTTATTCGCAAATGTTTCAATTTATCGGAGTGTTGGAAGTATAACGGTAAACAAGCCTTTTTCTGGATTTTGTATGTTTCCATTCGCGTAATTTTGCTCAGCTTTTTGATTATTGTCACACCTTTTATCCCGATCAACTTCAATACCTCCATAAAATGGCTCGTTGTATTGTTTTTGCATCCTTTAGAGGTACGTTCTTGGCTTCGTTGGGAGATGACATATAACGGGGAACATTATCTCTCTTTTAAGTGGAAGTCTGGCCGTCTTTGCTTAGACAAAAATTACCATTTCTACAATTTTTTTTCTCCATCATTTCGACACCAACGCATCTTCTTTCTCTACCGTCTGTACAGAATTTTATACCTGACTTACGTGACATTTCCCTCTATCTTTTCCACTACTCTCTCGCTATTATGTGTCCATTTTTGGCATTCAAATAGTATTACTGTCCCAAGTCTGATACTTCTAATTGCTCTTTTCACCATAAATTTGCGTACCTATTCGAGACTATATGTATTCTACTACAGCCATTGTTGGGAAAAGTATGTAAACTGTTACGATATTCCAATTCGTCATGTTTTGAAGTGCTCTTATTTGCTTTTGTTTCGATTAGTCACCTTTGGAGTTGCAATTGTCTGCGAGAAATTCGTTGACCCTCAGGCCAAATTCTTACCTGTCGTCTTTGGGCCGTGGGCGTTTTGGGCAATCTTTTTCTGTTGTCATACACTTGAATTGTATGTCGCCTTTCGCAAGCCGCTAAAATCTGTGTACTGGGATGCTAAAATAAACTGGTCTATACATATAGTGCTGCGCGACTTGGAACATCAAAAATATGTTCCTTGTGTATGTTGACATTTGCTTTTAATATCGAAGCTATGTATATAGACTTTGTCAATTGCCCGTTCATCTGTATCCCGAATAACGGTCCTTTGTTAGATGGTCATATTTGCTTTTTATTGTCTACGCCACGTAATACATTTAAATAAAAAATTTGTAAGACATCTGATAAAATTATAACGGTCTTTCGTTGACATTCATTGACCCTTAGGCCAAATCCGAACCCCCATAACGAGAAATCCGGAATTACTAGCAGAAATGCAGAACTAAACCAAGCTTAGTCATTGGATGTTGCCAACAAAACGCGGGATAAATGAGCCAATTTTTATCGGACAACAAAATTGAGTCCTGGACTCTATAATTGACCTGAAATTTTATTGACCTGTATTATATATTGCATTGTAAAAATGTTACACTAACACTTTTTTCAATAAAGAAAATTATTTACGAAAATAAAATTTATTGCCTTGCTTAGTAATTGCTTAGATCTTTGTACCTAGTAATTGCTTGCATATTATAGCCTCCGGAAAACATATCCCACACAAAGCCACAGACTATACTCTTAAGGCTTGCGCAAGACACACACTCAGCCTCGCTTGCCCTTCAATCGATATGGCAACAAGCCAAGCGCGCCAAAGCCAGCGAATTCAAATGAGAATTTGACATTGGATTTCTAGGACCAACCTCAAGAGTCTTGAGACTAATATCGATTCGTATAAAGAACTTTTTTGTTCCTACAGCCATATTTGGTCATTATGGAACGGGAATTTGGCAGCGATGACATTTTACTCGAGACCAGACATAGGATTGAATTCCCGTTATATACTCAATTGGATATATTCAAATTCCTGAGGGCCTACGACCTCCATCGAAAATGTGTGAATGTTTCAAAGGATTGGAGAGACGTTATCCAGAAATATGCTCAGGAATTGCCAAAGTTTCGAGATCTGGGACCGGAAATCGAAAAGGTAATTAATTATCTACCTTTTTAATTTTAAGAGAATTAGAATTTTTTCAATATTATTGCTGTTTTTAGCCAATTTTTGAAAAATTTTTGACAAAGTTATAAAAAGTGGGCTGAAAACAGCAAAATTTATAGAAAAAATTCAAATTTTTAACCGAAAATTCGGAATTTTTGGTGAAACTTTTGGTAAAATCCTTAAATTTTCAAATCAATAAGGGGTACCGGAGGGGACGACTAATTTAATTAGCTAAATAAATAATACCTGAAGATCACAAACAAAGAATCTTTTCTATTTAAATTTTGCTTTAGCTCAACAAAACGCTGGAGGCTAAACAGAAGAGAGAAGAAAAATTCGCCCAACACATTGACGTCTTGAAGATAAAACGCAACAAACATTACTGTTTTGCAGCAGCCATCACCCTCTCCACCTTTACCTTATGTCTACTTTCTTCCGTTATCGCTCTGCTTCATATCCACAAAGACGAAGATGCAACTTTCTCAATCGCCGACTCGCTTGACGAAATCTTAGCGATGGTAGCGCTCACCTGGACCACTCTTGGCTTTGTTCACAGGTGTTTTTATGTGTCTGACGACTGGAATTATCACACCGAAGATATTGTTTTATTGATTTTGTATCTTTTTATACGCATGTTGTTGCTCCTTGGCTGGACTTTTGTCGCACCTTTTATCCCTATCAACCTCAATACCTCCCTAAAATGGCTCGTTGTCTTATTTCTGTGTCCCGCTGAGGTACTTTTTTGGATCCGTAAATCCTATACTAAGTCAATTGTCAACTCAAGTCGTCTATGCAGCTGCGAAGTCGATGAGTATTTCTCCAGTCATCCAGTTAGTTATCCACACAATTTTTTTTTCTATTGGAGTTCCAGACGCAATTACTTACTTACAAGTTACCTTCGACGTCACCTTTTCAATATTTTCAGCAAAATTCCATCGGCCTCTTCCACTCTGCTAACGGTGCTGTTTGTGTACTTTTACCATCCAAAAGGAATAACTGTCCCAATTCTGATATTTCTATTCCCTCTGTTCTGTCTGAACAAAAAATTTGTAGAATTTATTACCAACTCTCTTCATTATTTTTATTATTTGCATTATGTTGTACTTCTTACCTGTGTTCTGTTGTTTCGATTGATCGTTTTCGGAGCGGCAATTGTTTGTAAGGTGTTTTGTGACATACAGACTCAACTCTTGCCTAACAGCATAATGCCTTGGGCATTTTGGGCGATCCTTTTGTGCTGTTATCCACTCGAATTGCGGATTGTCTTTCTAAAGCCATTTGAATATGTGTACTTTAAAGCCAGGAATAACTGGTCCGTGTATACTTCCGTTCCACATAAGGAAGAACTTTTGTGAATTTTGATACCGTATTTTCTCTAATATAAACCTAATAATATCTAATAATAACCTCTAATATAAATAGTATTAAGCTGTCCGTTTGGACTATATGTAGACTTTTACCGGAAAAACTTTGAATACTGTATTTGCTCTAAAATTTTTCGCTCTAAAATAAGCCTCTAAATTTTTTAAACTATAACTTGAATATAGTCCGACCTTGAATATAGATACTCCTAGTCCTGTACATTAATCCTCAACCCGTTTAATTCTTTCGTGCACTGTAATAAATTATTTTGAATTCGTTTAAAACAATAAATTTCCTATAAAGCGCAAAAACAAAATTTTATTGATATAGCAAAATTTTATTGCAAAAATTCCTTTTGGGAAAACTCTTTTGGAGTGCAAAATATTTAAGTTCCAAAAAGAGACATTGGTTTGAAAAATATTCAAGAGTTGTCATATTTCGAAAATATTTCTGTCTGCACTTATATGCTTTGCCTGTCAAATGCTTCCCTTCACAACAACTACACTTGGCCAAAACAAAAGATCGCCAAACTGGGAGAATTCAAACCACAATTTCATATTGATTTCTGGCTCACAAATGTTAGTTGGTTGTTATGAGATTAGAGAATGAGCGTCAATAGAAAATATATATAATAATCTGAAATTTGCGATGGAATGTAAATTATCGGAGGAAAATATTTCTCTGATGAATCATCACTAGGGCCCGAATTTTCCGGACATGAAAATCGCATTTTCGGACATTTTCTCCAAAATTTTCCCATTTTCGGACATGGAATGTGTGTTTTCGGACAATTGACCTATTTTATTGCATTTTTAACGTGAAATTTTTCTTCCAAAATGGCTGTTTTCGGACATTTCCGGACATTTTTGGACAATGTCCGGGAAATCCGGGCCCTAGTCATAACTCCCGAATTTATGGGCTTCGAAGTTAACATAAAATATGGTAATCCTCTTAGCGAATGCTTTGAGTGCAACTTATAACTAGGATTCATACCAGCGAAATCAAGGAAACTGCAGGTTAAGGATCAAGAAAAGGATGATAGGAAAGAAAACGCTTAGAAAAAGGCTAAAATAAGCAAATGCCCCGGGCAAAATTATAATATGATAAAGTGTCTTTTGTATTTTTTTTTGAATTTTTGTATTTTTTCTGAATGAAAATTTTCGCTGATTTGAGATTGGGTGATATTATTCTAGAAAGAACTCACCAAAACGAGTACTCTCAGAGTCAATCAATTTCGAATCTTGTGATCCTTTAAAGTTAAAGAATCAATGATCATCAATCACTTGGATTTAATGTCATAACTAGGGCCGAATTTTCCGGACATGAAAATCGCATTTTCGGACATTTTCTCCAAAATTTTCCCATTTTCGGACATGGAATGTGTGTTTTCGGACAATTGACCTATTTTATTGCATTTTTAACGTGAAATTTTTCTTCCAAAATGACTGTTTTCGGACATTTCCGGACATTTTTGGACAATGTCCGGGAAATCCGGGCCAGGGTTGCGCGCAATTGCGGATTGCGGAATTGCGGCAATTTTGGCCTTGCGGATTGCGGATTGGGCCTGTTTTTGCCGCAATCCGCAATTATTAAGCACCCTAAGAATGGCCTCGGCCGTGCCCGATAGGGCGCGCCCGAGGAAAAAATTTTGAAATTTTTGCCTCAACATTGAAAAATTTAAAAGGAAATTTTCTCCAAGCTTGCTTATAATTTGCCGTCTTGGGTCATATTTACTATCGAATTACTTGGAACATATTTTGTACTCTTGACTGACACTATGAAATAAGTAAGAAAGGTTGCACTAATAAGGCTTCACCCTTCATTCCAAGTGCTCTTCCGAGAAAAAAGTAAACGTTTTCCTAGGAACAAATTTAAACTGTGCTTTGATGTTGGAATTCAGATAGACGAGACTGGTCGTCTATCATTCAATGACAAACACGGAAGAAGGTTTGCTTTACTGAGGAATTTGGGTTTTGAAGCATAATTTGTCAAATATTTATTTTCCAGAGCCTCATCCGGAAATTCTGACCACAACAGAATTTTTGTTTGCCTTTGATCTGTTCCACACATAAATTGTATTCACAGCAATAGTACAGCTTTTAGATGGAAAGTAAATTCGATGACGAAAATATTTCTCTGATGAATCATCGCAGAATTGAATTCCCGTTATACACTCAATTGGATATATTCAAATTCCTGCGCGCTTACGACCTCCAAAAATCCTGCATAAATGTTTCAAAGGAATGGCGAGACACAATCCGACGCTACGCCGGCGAATTGCCAAAGTTCAGAGATCAAAGAGACCGCCGAGCGATAGTACGAGTAGGTTAATCTTGTGTGAGGAACTTTTGCACTTATAACTTTGCTTCGGGCAAATATCAATTTTGCACCAAATTATCTCTGGAACTAACCTTCACGGTATAAAACCAAGTGCCGCACCATCTGGAAGTATCAGAGGATTAACATACCTTACAAAGTACATCCGAAGCGTGGAAAATGCTGAAAGATTGTGATCGTTGGTCACTTGGTGATCTTTGATCACTTAATTTCAAGCGGAATATCTTTCATCATTTTTAGGGCCAAATTTGCCAAAAAAAATCAGAAAAATTTGTATTTTTATTTCGGAAACTCACTGCGAGATTGCAAATTCAAAATTGTTTTTCTGTATATTATGGTTCGGAGAACAGAGAAGAAAGAGATTACGGATCTCTAACGTTCTAGCTGCACTTAACCCTATCAGAGAAGTACCCGGGGGTTACATGTACCCGGTATGCCTCAATTGCAGACTAAAATGTTTCGAAAAGGCCGGTAGTTTTCCATTTCAAACGCTCTGGCTTATCAAAGCGATGACAATAATTAACAGTTGTATATATTGGCCAGTTTCCTTTGACCATAAACAAGTTTCAATGTCAAAAATTTGACTAAAAAAACGACAATTCCACCTCTTGACTTAAAAATGGCCTAAAGCCTCTTTTCAGAAAACTCACCTCAAAAAATGGCTTAAGAGAGCCTTATAATAAAAACTATAAACCTCTCAAATTTTAATCTGTTCATTTACCGATTTTTCTCGAATTACTCAAATCTTATACCATTCAAAATAATTTATTAAAGTGCATGACAGAATGAAACGACATTGGTGGTGAATGAGGTTGAAGGAGTAAAAATTACGCAAAAATAAAGCACTAAAATGAAAGGTAAAAGTACAAGAGAGATATACAAAGATAAGCTCTATCCAAAACCGTTATCTCTCAAATAAGATTCCATATTAGCAGAGAAGGTACATAATATATATTCCAGTTCCATTTAACTTCATCGTAAACATGTTTCAATGGAAGAAAGAGAGCGAAAAAAGTTTCCACTGGATGAAAGCATACAAATAATATCCAGAAAATCCAAGGATCCAAAGTAAAAGACAAAAACGGACAATAAATGACTATAAATGCTTTCAATACAATCAAGATTGCGGTAATAATCCGAAAAACGAGAGTAATTTTTTCTTTCAGATGAAAATGGTTATAGATATCCACATCCGGATGTGACTGAACAGCTAATATGGCAACCAATATGATGAGACTTGGAACAGTTATTCCTTTTGAGTGCCAAAAATGAACAAACAAAAGTGAAAGTGCTGTGGAAAATGCCGGAGGCAAGAGAGTCCTGAATATGGCATACGTCCAAAAATGTATCTGTTGGCGAAGTGATAATTGTTGTCGATCGTGCCCGACTTCTGGTAGACTCCACTTCTGCGAGACAAATCTGCCTTCCACACTTTCGCAAGTCTCACTAACTATCAGACAAAAAATCCAGAAAAACACTTCAAAAGGATACAAAAGTAGCACAATAAGCCATTTTATGCTTGGATTGAGTCCTGAGGCAATATCCGGAACTTTGACAAACGAAAGAATAATGAGTAATATTACGCGGCTTGAGGCATATAGGATTAGTTGGTATGGTTGTCTTGGAGCTTGCTTGTTGAAAAGCCAAACGCAGTATCGAGTAAGGAACACAGTTGTCCAGGAAAGTGCGACCATTGCCAGGATTTCGTCTGAGATGGAATGTCAGGAGATATGTCCTCGTCTGAGATTGGCATTCCAGAAGACTTCTCATCATCGCGATGTAAATTGTGCAAGACCAAAATTGAGGATAAAATGCCCAAAATAAATAGTGAGGCGACTGTAGCAGCAGCATTGAAATATATGACATTTCTTTTTCTGATCAAGGATTTTTGGAGGTCGTAAGGGAAGTCGGGAAGTCAATACCGGGAATAACAATAACAATAACGGGAAGTCAATTCTGCGATGATTCATCAGAGAAATATTTTCGTCATCGAATTTACTTTCCATCGCAAATTTCAGATTATTATATATATTTTCTATTGACTCTCATTCTCTAATCTCATAACAACCAACTAACATTTGTGAGCCAAAAATCAATATTATTTGTAAGCTTTCATCCAGTGGAAACTTTCTTTGCGTTCTTTCTCCAATTAAAACATGTTTATGGCCAAGTAAAAGACAAGAGGAAAGGACGCACGCAGTGAATTAACAGTCGGCCGTGAAAGAGAGTGCGCACAAATTGATTTCGACAAATTTTAAAAGAGAGCGCACGTAATCGATTCGAATCTCCCACTTTTCGACACTCCCGGACCCCAAACTCGCGAGATATGGGGTGATCAATCTCAGATATGAGGTGGTCCCGGCACGAAAGTTCAGAAAACGTCATTTTTTCAGTATTTGGGGTGTTTCTACAAAGGAAACTTTCACTGCGCAGCCCGGATCCAGGCGTGTGATAGCTAGATCGCTTCCACTCGGTGAGAGGAATCGATTGGTACCGGTCTCGCCGACAACTTTTGCTTCCGGGATTTATGACCTCAGGAAATCCGGAAAATCCCGGATTTGGGGCGTGGTCCGCGGCGAAGCCGCGGGTTTCCCTTCTTGTCTAAGCTCTAAACTACGCTCTAAATTCACGTAAAAATGGCAGATTAAAGAGGTGTGACTGTGGAATGTAATCCGCGCAACACAATGTACATAACGGCAACAACGGACAATATTGCTAAGGTGACAACAACAACTAAGAGGACAGTGCCGACGGCGGTGACGCATCGCAGCTCGCGCTCTTCCCTCTCACTTAGCATGCGCCGATTGCGTGCCATAGATTGACGCTGTTTGGTCTTCCAGGAGGGGTCCCCGATCATTAACTGAAAAACAATTTTGAATTTGCAATCTCGCAGTGAGTTTCCGAAATAAAAATACAAATTTTTCTGATTTTTTTTTGGCAAATTTGGCCCTAAAAATGATGAAAGATATTCCGCTTGAAATTAAGTGATCAAAGATCACCAAGTGACCAACGATCACAATCTTTCAGCATTTTCCACGCTTCGGATGTACTTTGTAAGGTATGTTAATCCTCTGATACTTCCAGATGGTGCGGCACTTGGTTTTATACCGTGAAGGTTAGTTCCAGAGATAATTTGGTGCAAAATTGATATTTGCCCGAAGCAAAGTTATAAGTGCAAAAGTTCCTCACACAAGATTAACCTACTCGTACTATCGCTCGGCGGTCTCTTTGATCTCTGAACTTTGGCAATTCGCCGGCATAGCGTCGGATTGTGTCTCGCCATTCCTTTGAAACATTTATGCAGGATTTTTGGAGGTCGTAAGCGCGCAGGAATTTGAATATATCCAATTGAGTGTATAACGGGAATTCAATTCTGCGATGATTCATCAGAGAAATATTTTCGTCATCGAATTTACTTTCCATCTAAAAGCTGTACTATTGCTGTGAATACAATTTATGTGTGGAACAGATCAAAGGCAAACAAAAATTCCGTTGTGGTCAGAATTGGGAACCAGTAAAACCCCCCGGTAAAACCCCCCCCGCGGCCATTTTTGCCATAACTTTTTACTGGAACCTTCTAGAAGGATGAGTAATAGCTTAAATGGAAGCTAAGACTCTGGGCTACAAATCGGTATATTACTTGCCACATCTCGATTCAAGATTCTCGAGATTTAATTATTTTTGTCTCAAATTTTCGAATTTTCAAAAAAAGTTGGAATTTTGAGACAAAAATAATTAAATCTCGAGAATCTTGAATCGAGATGTGGCAAGTAATATACCGATTTGTAGCCCAGAGTCTTAGCTTCCATTTAAGCTATTACTCATCCTTCTAGAAGGTTCCAGTAAAAAGTTATGGCAAAAATGGCGAGCGGGGGGTTTTACCTAGACTCGTCAGAATTTCCGGATGAGGCTCTGGAAAATAAATATTTGACAAATTATGCTTCAAAACCCAAATTCCTCAGTAAAGCAAACCTTCTTCCGTGTTTGTCATTGAATGATAGACGACCAGTCTCGTCTATCTGAATTCCAACATCAAAGCACAGTTTAAATTTGTTCCTAGGAAAACGTTTACTTTTTTCTCGGAAGAGCACTTGGAATGAAGGGTGAAGCCTTATTAGTGCAACCTTTCTTACTTATTTCATAGTGTCAGTCAAGAGTACAAAATATGTTCCAAGTAATTCGATAGTAAATATGACCCAAGACGGCAAATTATAAGCATTCTTCTGAAAATTCTAGAAACGATGTTTTTGTTAATAAATAATTTTCAGAGCATTCCAGAGCTTGAATCACACTCCTTGAGGATAAAGCCTATATCCATGAAAAACTATATTATAGTTTTTCATAGACAGTGACATCACTTTTTTAAAGTTAAATACAAGCCAATTCGCTCAAACAAATCAAATCGACAGTTATTCCGCCTTCTCGCCACTATCAAATCCAGGAAAATTGCAACAAATGCAAAGAAAATCATCAAGACACCAAAAATAATAATTTGCTTTCACTTTTTGGGTCATATTAAAAATATTAAAAATATTGGGCTGAACCGGGAATGGAACCCGGGACCTCTCCGACCCGAACGGAGAATCATACCACTAGACCATTCAGCCCTATTGGTGCAAGACTGAGAAAATGGTTATAATGCTCTCTGCCGAAGAGAAAGGAAAGACTCAACTTGAGAAAAAAAAAGATTTCGTTTCCGGAAATTGAATTTTTTGCACATGATAATTTTTTATTTTGTCACAAATTTTAATAGAAATGATCTTAATTTGATATTTTTTCTGAAAAAGTGTAAAGTTTTAAAACAACAAAATATTATTTAAAAAATTAACTCGGGAAAACTATTGTTTGTATTTTTAAAAAGTTACTGGCAAAATTGCCACACCAAATTCGAAAATTTGGCACTTCTGCAGTTTACCCCACACCTCCCAATTTTTCATAAATTTGATTCCATTTCAAAATATCAACGACTGGTTTTGCCGGGAACAGTATCAAATATGAGAAAATCTTGACCTCAGCCTTGAATCCAAAGATCCAACGAATATCCCAACTATGCCGAGAAAAGAACAGTTATCCCCAGCCCCCTTTTCCGCAACCCAACTCGCCCAGGGACATTTGAAAATATGGTTATAGAATTTCTGTAGATAATTTTCGAATATTCTAGAACATTTTTAAAGCTTATAGAAGGTTTTTTTTCGAAACTATGGGATTCAGGAGCATATTGTAAGCCCTTTTAGAATGTCCTAGAAGATCTTTCATGCTGAAGGTTTTACATACCCCGTTAAAAAGTTTTACCATCTATTGCATTATTTTGTAAGTATTTTTTGCAATTTTCTGAACATAAAAAAATAAAAACAAAATGTGTTTCAAAAACTTTGGTAAAATTTTGCAAAACTGGGTTGTATTTAAAAATATGATACCATCCAAATTTTTCAAAATATGGCCACTTTGATCAAAAGTGCCAAAAATAAAAAACGGATTTCTCAAAACATCCAGAAAATGTTCTAGAAAAATATTTTCATCTTCTATCTCTGTGTACTATGTACTTGTAGGCTTCCACAATCTTACAGTATACGTTATTCAGAGCAATGCGAAGAAAACGAGGTTGTTAAACCCTGCGGCCGTAATTCAAAATCTTGCAAGATTTGCCCAACAAAAACTACGCCACGTCCTAGAAACCAAGGGCACGGCTAGGAAGGTGATCTACTTCAAGGTGATCTACCTGAACTTCAACGAAAACATTTCGTTTGGATTCAAAGACGCAAACAGAATCGTATTTTTGCTGAGGCAATTGCTGGAAAAATCCAAGAATTTGAAGGATTGGTTCAAAAAAAGTCCGGTAAAAGGACAATTGAAAATTTTCTCTTCTGAAAAGGTTCTCAAGGAGAAGCTGCAGGTTAACGATGAAGAAGGTTAAGGATCAAGAAAAGGATGATAGGAAAGAAAACGCTTAGAAAAAGGCTAAAATAAGCAAATGCCCCGGGCAAAATTATAATATTATAAAGTGTCTTTTGTATTTTTTTTGAATTTTTGTATTTTTTCTGAATGAAAATTTTCGCTGATTTGAGATTGGGTGATATTATTCTAGAAAGAACTCACCAAAACGAGTACTCTCAGAGTCAATCAATTTCGAATCTTGTGATCCTTTAAAGTTAAAGAATCAATGATAATCGATCACTTGGATTTAATGTCATAACTCCCGAATTTATGGGCTTCAAAGTTACTGTAAAAATATGTTAATCCTCTTAGCGAATACTTTTGAGTGCAACTTATAACTAGGGTTCATACCAGCGAAATGGTTGATCATCGAAATTTTGGTGTTAAAAGTTTTGAACTGTATATTTGACTATGATGAACAATATACTAATCCGATCATTAAAATCAATAAAGTATCTTATTATTTAATAAATGATGGATGTTTTTTTAATTAGGAGACAATTAGGACAAAGACGCGAATTATGTTTGTAGGCAAACACTGTCTCTGTTTTCTGACCGGGACCAGGGAATGGGCGCTATTGTGCTATTTCTACATCCTTATACTTAGCAAATTCTACGACTTTGTTGACAAAGTATGTTGTTTTCGATCTCGGGTTTACAATCAATTTATTTTTCAACCAATACAAAATAAAAAAGATCATTCCTTTCATTCCCAGCCAGTCGCTGGTTGGGAATGAAGGACGCACAAAACGGACAGTATTAATCAAAAGAGAAAGTTGTGAACAATGAAAGACGCACAAATCAAAGTGCACACAAAATCTAACTACATATTCTTATTCAGGACAAAAAGTTGACTGTATAAGAGCAATATCAGATTTGAGCTAGGAGGCCAAAAAATTGGCGAAAAATTACTCCAAAGTTTGCGTATCCAATTGGATACACTAGGAAATGAAGGGTTAAGGCTAAACATAGCAAGCATGACAACCGGACCGGACCGGGCACCGGACCGGACCGGACCGGACCGGGGGGTGGCCGGTCCGGCGGACCAAACCGGACCGACCAAAACTTAACAAGCACCCCTAAGAATGCCTTCGGCGGCAAAAAATTTTGTAATTTTTGAAATATTAAAAATTTTCACTGTAAGTTTTTGGCAAACAATTCAATTTTTATAAAAATTTTTGCCTGCGGCGCTATTTTTCCTTCCATTTTCTATTGTACGTTGCTATTTTTCCAAAATATTTGCCTGCGGCGCTTTTTTGCTGGTAGTATGATTTTTCTCTTATAAAACTCGGTCTCGGTTTCGGCCATTTTTAAGTCGCAAATATTTTCCACGTCTAAGTGTTTTTGGGGTTACTTCGATGCACTAATCACAAATCTGCAATTGGTGAAATGGTGAAAAATGCAAATTTTGGCCAAATTTTCACAAAATATTGACCAATTTTCTCGAAATTTTGGCCAAAATTTTAGACCAAAAATTAAAATTCTTGATGCGAAACGGAAAAAATAATCGCAAATTCGTAATCAGCGCATCGGAATACCCTAAAAACACCTTTACAAAAAAAATTGTGAAAAAATCTCGGCGCTACCGAAGGTAGCGCCGAGAAAAATTTTTGACCTTTTAGAGACCGGACCGAACCGGACCAAACCGGACCGGACCGGGCAAAAGGTCGGTCCGTTGTCATGCTTGAAACATAGTAGGTTGACTAGTGATTAGTGCACAGAGAAAGTCATGTCTCGGAATGTCCTTATAAGGCGCAATGACCTTTTATTAGAAATTTAATTGTTTGAAAAAGTCTAAAAATTATGGACAGCCTATTATAATAACCATTATGTTCATAAGATATTCATGACCTTCAGTATGGTGCCCTTTCGTGTTTCTCAATTCGTGATGTAAGGGCAGAAATGGTGGTCAGGGGATGTCAATCGACTAACTGTACTGTAAGTCAGCTATAATTTACGTTGTCCAAACATATCAAAGAGGGAAATCCTTTGTTCTTAGATTTTATGAAATTTATACAAACACTTTTAAAATTACGTTCATAGAATCGTTTACTACTAAATTGGAACTTGTCCCGAATGCGACCTGCAGTCAATATTTTTTTCAAAACAATTTTTTAACACTAAAAAACCATGGGGGGACACTAGAGATTTTTTGATTAATTTTTCAGAAAAATAATTTTTCGTACCATAGGGTCCCCCCTATAGTTTTTTAGCAAAAATTTTGTAAAAAAATTTTTTTCCAAAAAACCATAGAGGGACCCTATTGATTTTTTCGACAAATTTTTGAGAAAAATATTTTTTCATACCATGGGGTCCCCAATTATTAAATTTGTAAATGTACTGATTTAGAAAAATGGTGTAATGTCAAGATCAGACCTTTGCTTAGAGGACAGCAGCGTTTCAATTAGCAAAACAACGGCCACGTATTGTTGTTGCTATGAAGATGGTTGCAATGCTGATGTAGGCTCTGTCGAGTCCGGAGGCGTCGGATTGTGGCAAAGTGTTTGTCAAGAAATAGGTTCTTTCGTTTCACGAATATTCAAAGATTGGAAATAAAATGTTATCAATTATACGCTATTTTTTCTTGAAACAGCCAAAATAGGTTTCGTTGTACATACCGTAAACTCTCTAATGCTTGGACTACGCACGTGGGGGAAAGGGGGAGGGGATTTTGTATTTTTCTCTCGCCTTTACTGCACAAAAATGCTCTCTCATTCCCCGGCGGATTCGCTTTGTGTAATTGTGAAAAATCAAATCGATTTGATTTTCTAGAACAAAGGAGTTTGTTTTGGAATAACAAAAATGAAATTGTCTTCTCTGTACAGAGCATTTTCGCACAGACATCAAATTTTGGTTGTGTATGCCATTGTGTATGTCGACAAAGACATGTTTTATGTCTGCTTCACAACGCTTTTTCTTCGGGGGATTGGATGAGAGAGTAGAGCGCTGTGATTAATCTATAAGAAAAATATAATAACCTATTACATTTCTTCTGAAAAAGTTGACATTAAAAAATTAAGTCCGGAGAGGAAATATCAAAATATGATTTCGTCTCAAATTTTGAGGAAATTTCTTCAAAAAATAGCAATCCACGTTATTCGGAGGGTCATTTATAAAGCATGGCTAAAAAAATTCGCGTTATTCGGGGGGGGGGGGCTTAACCCATGCAAATCCTTTGACGTAAATCCGGGACCGGACAAAAGCCGCGTTATTCGTGGGGCCGCGTTATTCGGGGGTTCGACTGTATATCGAAGGATGAGCCAAAAAAGTGTCAATTGGCAAAATTTTTATTTTTTGCAATGTTTTATGAGCGATGACAAGCTTAAACAAATTCATTGCCTTGGGCAGGTTGAGAAAAGGTAAGCCAATACAAATCTTTCTCATAAACAAATGGAGTAGAATTGTTAGTGCAAGCCAGGATTATAGTATCGATTTGCGACTCGGCTTCAGGATTCTGAGCGTTGACGTGGATTTGTTGCAAGAATTGTTTGGTTTCCCGGTTTTCGATGCAAAAACTATCCTCAGTGGGAACTTTCGTTGCAGGACAGCTCAGGTAGTAATATGTCTGCGTCCACGAAAACATGAATTTGGCAGGTACTGTAGCAGAGATGAATTTCTGAAAAAGTTGACTTTTAAAAAGTTAAGTGCAAGTCAAACCATGGCTAGATTTGGCCTCGAAATTTGAGGCATTCTTGCTGAAAATTTTGCAAACAAGACAAATATTATATTTGTACTGATTTTCCGGCATGTGTTTTTCTGAACTCTACACTATACTCCCCGGATGTGAACTGTAAAAAAAAAATATCTTCATGTTTTTCTCAGATTTTCAAATTTTCAGGTTTTGTAGTTGTTTTTTACAGGGAAATGACATTTTTGTTTAAAACTAGCGCTAGACACCGCTTGAATGAATCCGAGATTGGTTTTATCTCTCATGGCACTGAGTTTTTGAGAATCTTGACCACATGAGATGATATTGAAACATTTTGTAACATGGTGGCAAATAAAACTTTTCCCAGAAAACGCTAATGTGGCACAACAAAAGTACAGTCACCTCTTTGATGGCTGTAACAACTTCCAGTATCTTCCGGAGTATCTTCCTGATTTCTGAGATTACCAAATTTTCAGGTTTTTTAGTAGTTTTTTACAGAAAAATTTCATTTTTTGCACAAAAATTTTCTATTGCTTGGAAAAATTTTTATATTGCTTGGAAATCTTTCTATAATTTTGCATGCAATCAATTTGAGGTTGATTTCGACCGGACGCATTGCGCGCGAGCACCGCATACTCGCGAGCCGTTTCTTCAACTTTGGAAGAATGTTCTAAGGGTAGTTTTTCGCGCGGAGGATGAATCCGAGGTCGATTTTTAACAGTCAGGGTACTGAATTTTAGCCTTTGACCAAATGAGTTGACATATTGTCACCGAAACTTGGTGACAAGCTAAACTTTTCCAGGAAAATGCTAATTAGACAAAACAAAAGTACAGTCACCTCTTTGAAGGCTGTCACAACTTCCATAACTTTCGCAATCTCCGTCACTTCTGTGTGGAATCGTAATCTCCGGAAGTCGTCTGTAGAGGAAAACAGGAAATCCACGATTTCTGCGACGGGCAAACGCAACTTTGGAACGTATACCCGATCGGCGATGTCAATTTCGGTGCAATTGCCCTGGAGCAGTTGTCCAAGAATGGTCAGTCCGAGTTGGCCATACAGTCTCAACTTTCGACACGTGCGAACCAAAGGCGCGAATTCCTCTCCGAAACCTATATCTTCTCCTATCTTCGAAAAGCATCCGAGAGAACATTTGATGCGTAGTTCGCAATTCTGCCACAAATGTTTGATTGGGCGCATAACGGAGTACGGATTTACGGTTGAAGTGCCTAAATTTTTATTATAAGAGTGCATTCAGTAGTGTTTTATAGAATTTTCAGTATTTTCGATGTAACAGATTAGATCTCTGTTCTATAACGGACAATTTTTATCACTTTATGGGTACTATTTGAGAGGGAATTCAAATATTTAGTCCCAAAAAATTCCAATTTTGATGAAAAAGCATTGTTCTAAAATATTAGTTTAGACTTTTCAGCAGTTTTTTATGTAACAGATTAGATCTCTGTTCTATAACGGACAATTTTTATCACTTTATGGGTACTATTTGAGAGGGAATTCAAATATTTAGTCCCAAAAAATTCCAAGTTTGATGAAAAAGCGGCATTGTTCTAAATTTGAATTTACTTCTACCGTTTTCTTTAGAGAAAGAATAAATAAAAAAGTTTGAATATAATAATGAATACCGAAGTGAAAATCCAAAACTCTGAATCGAAGTAGTTCATTGGTCGGCAGGTACGAAACTATCGCCTCGGGCATTGGCTCATATTGTTCATTTTCAGCTGTAAAATAAATCTTTTAAGATACAGTAAACTTCAGTAATCAATCGGCTCTCAACGTATTATGAACTCGCGATACAGTGAAGCCTGACTTATAGTGCATCCCAATTAGAATGCGGCCTGACTTATAGTGCACTCTGAAGTACGATGCACTATAAGTCAGGCTTGTCTGTGTAAAAATTTGTCTGCTAAAAATCTGATACCAAAACCAACTCCCACCTTCGGCAGACCAACTCCAATGGCATTGATAGTCACCGTCATATCTCAGTCCATTGCGCAGCACCAAATAAGGAGTTATAGGAAAATTTTGATTTACCAAATCACGAAAATATTTGTTCGTGAGCGATAAGGTGACAAGTCCTCGGCGGTCGACAAACGACGAAAATTCATGGATAATGTCGTTGGAAAGTTCGCGAAGGAAATGTTTCGGATTGAAAGCCTGAAATGTGAAAGTTATTTAAAATATTTGTTGACAAAGTCGAGATTTATTTAAAATTCATAAATATTTTTACAGAAAAATTACCTTTGGTGCATTTGACATTCTTTCGTATCTTTCTGGAATTAAAATACGGACGGTTCGAGTTAGAATAAATAACGTTGTTAGGAAGAAAAGTAATCGGCGGTGCCATAGAAACCAGAGCCGTATTGACTTTTGAGCGAGAGTCAAAGTATAGCCGACGCGCTCTAATTTACTTTTTCGAGATATCTGTTAGTTTCAAGCATTTCCTCAAAAATTTAATAAATTAGACCGTAACTAAAAAATTCACTCCCATAGATTTGTAGGAAATATAATTGTGGTTCGAATCTAACAGTTCAGATTTTGTCTCAAATACGCTTATTTTTATCATTGAGCCGATCCAACGCCTGGAAAGCCGTTTGTGTCCAAATCAATAAAATTTGCCTCTGCGTAAGGAGTTTGTGCTTGAAATAAATATGAAAAAAGTAAAGACGCAGCAAACTGGAAAACAAAGACTGCGGTGATGAAAGACGTAAAGGTAGAGATAACACTTTGTACCTTGATGTTTGTTTCTAACCGAACTGAAAGACACTCCTCTGTCTCAAAAGACGTCTAAGCTCTTCTATTTACATTGTTCTTCGTATTGAGTTTTGTCAAAATTTTGCAAATATTTATTTGTCTCAATATGTTACCACCATGTTCAATACAATATTTTTTAAACTGCATTAAAATGGCGTAGAAAAGAGTTCGGTCAGGGCAAATGGCGATTTGAATTTGCGCCAAATAATAATTGCATGGCAAAGGGGTAAAAAGGGGCCGCTGAAAATTTTTAATGAGGGGGATTACTCGGTAGGGGTCTCCTCTAGAGATTGGTAAAAAAACATTTGAGTGGGGCCTTATTAGAATAAAAATTTTCACAGTCAACACTTTTCCCTATTAGAGGAGACTCTGTTCAGCATCAGGAAAAGAGTCTCCCCTAATAGGGTAAAGTATTGACTGTGAAAATTTTTACTCTAATAAGGCCCCACTCAATTTTTTACCAATCTCTAGAGGAGACCCCTGCCCAGTAATCCCCCTCATTAAAAACTTTCAGCGGCCCCTTTTAACCCCTTTGGCATGCAATTATGTTTTGGCGCAAATTCAAATCGCCATTTGCCCTGTCGGAACTCTTTTCTACGCCATTTTATACCATTTGGGAGTATACTTCCAAATAAAGCTTCCTATCAAATGCTACCGTTTCGAGTGCGCAGCAGCGTTCAATTCTCATGAGAAGGTCCATTTATAGGGTTAAAACCGGGTTGTTAAATACTGGTTATTAATTGAATAAGGCCAAATACAGACAAAATCTGTGACAAGAATAAACCTCTAAAGGGAAAATATGTAACATCGAAAGCACCCCACGCTAAATAACCGGGCTATATGTGTTAGTAAAAAATTTTTAAGTCCGGAAAATGACCGCCATTTTACGGCAACGAAATTTGAGGGACTTGGCCAAATTTTGAACACTGGACTGAATTTCTTTCAAAGACAAAACATCTTGTTGAATTCACTTTGTTCAGCTAAAATAAATGATAATGAATCTGCGCCGAGTCACTTTAAAAGTGCGGCAATTTGAATGGGTATTTTTTGGTTAAAACCCAAATTCGGTGAAATTTGGCCCGTGTGATATGCTGAGAGGAGGTCAAATAAGGGCTAGTGTGCGGCACACCGAAAAGACAACGCAAAGGTTAGAGCGCAGAGAATGTCTTTGTCTGCCCGGTTATTTCCCACTTCCTCTGTAAAGCAATGGGAAATAACCGGGCAGACAAAGACATTCTCTGCGCCCTAACCTTTGCGTTGTCTTTTCGGTATGCCGCACACTAGCCCTTATTTGACCTCCTCTCAGCATATCACACGGGCCAAATTTCACCGAATTTGGGTTTTAACCAAAAAATACCCATTCAAATTGCCGCCCTTTTTGTGACGTGTTTACATTTCCTTCGCGGTGGGCGTACAAAAAGCGAGGACAGCTTTTCAGATACAGATAATAATCCAAAAAACTCAATTAGAAACAATATCATGTGCCGCAACTCTTTTCGTTTTATCACAGAGCAATAAACGCTAGCCAAAAAGGAAATTGGTTGATGTGTTATCAGTGGCTTTGAAAGAGTGAGACTTTCTCGAGTGGTCAGGAAAATAATTTGTGCATTTAAATAAGACATGCACGTCGTTCCGAAAATGTTGCCCGTTTAGTATCTTTTGTTAACTATTGTACAGAACAATAGTACAGCGATGTGAGAAACCTATGCCAACTTTTAACTTTGTAAAGAATGTAAAAATTAATTCTAAGCATGAATGGTAATCGTGTTTTTGGCACAGTTACTTAATCGGCATCGATTTGCCGCAGATGCAAGTGATCTCGGATACAATTGCAAATCGTTACTAAGGGTATTTTTCGGCGAGTTGAAAATTTTGAAAATTTTCGAAACCTTATCGATCTGATTTGTTGATTTACCTTATCGATACTGCCTTTTGTACCAGGTGGCGACATAAGTTCGTGCACTGATATTTGTGCGTTTAAATTCGCGCCATTTCAGTTTAACCCCTATAGAAGGGGGCTAGCTTAAATATGATATTGCTAACACCCTCTAAATTCGTATTCTAGAGAGGATTAGCAATATCAGATTTAAGCTAGCCACCTTCTAAATGGGCTAAACTGAAAGGGCGCGAATTTAAACGTACAAATATCAGTGCACGAACTTATGTCGCCACCTGGTACAGAACTTGATCTCTTACCACCGCAATATTTCGCAACTATCTTCCGCAATCCGATTGTCTGGCCATTTTAACAAGAACCCAGTTAGCCATGGCTTTGAAAACACCTAAAAGTTTTGACCAGAAGTCCCAATTAAAATATTTTTTAGATTGTAAAATAAAATTGGCAACATGGCAAAAGCTTTCAAAACATGTGGCCACAAACATGAGCCACCAATAATAACGTTTACTAATGAGTGTGGTTTGCAGACAAACTGCCGGCGATTCTCAAGCAGATCGAAAGAGTATCCAATGTTCCATGCGTTTTGTTCCACTATACTTATATGGATATTATTAAAAGACGCATACACAGCAAATCTCGAATGTAAATTTTTACTTTGAAGGTTTTTGTATTCGTTTTGTTATTTTAGCCATACCAGTAGAAGACGTAAAAAAGTTTGCAACTGAACTCTCAACAATAAGCGGGCCGGCCGTTGACGTAGCTGAAGCGCTCAAGATGGTCACAGCAAAAACAGCTCCGTTTATTAAGTTGGCGGGACCAGTTAGCAGTTTGGTCGCTACTTTCTTGGAAGTTGGATTTCCTGTAAGTTTTTTAAATGTACTCATGTTATTAAATGATTAATTTTACAATAAATACTTTATAAGTTAAATTTCGAGAATCTCGGTAAAAACATGACAAATGGTTATAAATCGCATAAGTCCAAAATGTTACAAGTTTTTCAATCAGCGTACCAGAAAGCGAATTAGGAATGATTCCCTAATTCCTCAAAAATTTTAGACTTTTTATGTAAATTTATGTAAAAAATTTCCACGAGAAACGTACCCTAATTTTTAGCCGACAAGCGATGAGCTGAAAGCGATATACCTCCTGCGTTCAACAATTCTGGATGAATTTAAGGCTGTTGGCACGCGAATACAGCACGTGAAGACGGACCTTCTCTACAATCTCGAACTAAAAGATTACCATGAAGTAGATTATTTATGTTGGATTAAAAATATACCGTAAATCCTCTAATAAGTCCCTCCCCTCAATTAAGTCCCTCCCCTCAAATAAGTCCCCCCTCAAACAGAATGCCAAACGTACTTGCGGTTTCGCCCGAAAAAAACTAAGTGCATATTCGTGTAGATCTCGTCGAGTTACGTAAGAAAAACCCCAATGCCAAAACTTTGTCGTTGAAAATATCGGAGAAAATTGACTTTGAAATTTGAAATTTTTTTTGAAAACCCTTACGAAACAATAAGTCCCCCGGGGGACTTATTGGAGGATTTACGGTATCTAAAATAATATCAGCATGTTTTTAACACAAAAGTCAGTTAAATAATGACAAAAATGTTAACATAGTGTCGGGCTACGCTGCTGTCTATAGTAGAAATTTTAGAAAGTTGGCCTGCAACTGTCTGATCTGCTATTTGCGTATGACTTGGCCTTTGGTACAGCAAACGGGACGACGTTCCACACCACATTGAAAACCAAGTGCTTGCACGACTCGTCGCCTTTCAAATCGCTTAGCGTAAAATTTTCTTGGTTTAAAGAAATATGTACCGTAAACTCTCTAATTTAACCCCCGGGGTAAAATTATTCAATCGATGTTTCGCGCCGAAATCCCAAAAAATTTTTGGTTTTTTTGCTCAAATTTGCTCAATTTTTGCTCAAAAATTCAAAATTTGAATTCCCGCCCAAAAAATTTTGAATTTTTTTCGAAATTTTTGCTATTTTTTACAAAATTTTGGCAAATTTTTGCAAAATGTCGGAAAATTTTGCAAAAAATGGTAAAAAATAGGTAAAAAATTCAAATTTTTGGGAAAAAATTTGAATTTGCGCCAAAAATATGAGTTTTTGGCATTTTTGTAAAAATTTGCATTTTGAGGGGCCAAATTAGGCGGGGGTATAATTACTCGATCGACCTCTAGAGGGGCAGAATTAGAGGGGGTAAAACAGGTTTTACGGTATTTCATTAAATTTCAGTGCTCAAATTTGCTCAAAAAATACAAAATTTGAATTCTCGCCCAAAAAATTTTGAATTTTTTTCGAAATTTTTGCCATTTTTTACAAAATTTTGGCAAATTTTTGCAAAATTTGGGAAAATTTTGCAAAAAATGGTAAAAATAGGTAAAAAATTCAAATTTTTGGCAAAACATTTGAATTTTTGGCATTTTTGGAAAAATTTGCATTTTGGGGGCAGAATTAGAGGGGGGTAAAAAAGGTTTTACGGTATTTCATTAACTTTCAGTGGCTGAAAGACGTTACAACTACATTCTGCCCACTGCCAACATCTCAAGAAGCTACCATATTCGCCATGGCGCAGGCGCTCTTTAGGGATATAGAATACACCATTGTCGGATTCAACGAATACATGCCAAGTTATGACCGTTATGTTGCATCAAAACGACGTATAGCTACAGACGTTATTGGAGAATTCTAATGATTTGATGAATTTAGAAGTGATCGGGAAATTAACTATGCTTGGAATACGACACTCCAAATTTCGAATTGGCCAAATAAAGAAAGGTAGATCACTAAATACTAAGCGGCATCGTGTACGGAACGCTCAAATGACCCTAAAAGTTAGGTACCTTGATAGCGAATGATAGCTCATTTGAAAGCCTTGAGACTTCAGATATCAGAAACACATTTCCCAGAAAAATTCTGAAAACTTTAAAAAATCTCGATTTTTGGAGCAAAGGGGGGACCACATGGTGCTCAAAAAACCGATTTTTTGAAAATGTGAAAAATTTTTTCGCATTGAGCGTTTTTAGGGGTAACTCGATGCGATGATCACGAACCTGCAATTATTTTTTCATATCACGTCAAAAATGGCCATTTTTAGCCAAAAATGGCCATTTTCAGGTAATTTTATTGGTGCCGTCGGCACCAGTTACAGCTGTATTCTTGTGTTTGAAGAATTCCAAGCCAATTATAGCTGTGATTGCGACCAATAAGACATACGAAAGTCTCGGGGAAATCATTTCTTTGGTTAAAGCTGCAATGACAGGATTGGATTTTAACGGAAACCATGATCTTCGAAATCAGTAAGCACTTATTAATTATTATTTAGGCAAGCTTATGTTTGGATGAAGATACCTTTTTTTGTTTTGACAAACCACAGAAGTATTTAGGCTAAACAACTTTTAACAACAGGTAATTTAGGTGCCTTTTGAAAAACGTCATCGAAGGTGAGGACTACAAAAGGGCTCCGCTGCAGGGAATGGCCCAGATTATTCGCTACGATTTAGTTAGATTGGTTTGTGTGGTATAAAATTGTACATTACTGAATTATCGTTTAAGGCGACGGTGTCCGCAATATGTGTGAATGTTTCTGCTGATGGCGACTTGATCGCAATAAGGAAGATGAACAACTTTATTAACTACCATGTGGAAATGATATCAAGACATACCCGACTTTGGATGGAAGCAAAACTTGTAAGCGATTTAAAAAATACTTGTTATATACTTATTACACACAATAAAGAATACACAAGCGAATGAACAAGAAAATCAGACAAAAAGACATTCCTTGATAACCTTACGGTTATCATTATGGCCAGGATTCTTAGGATCATACCTAAAAATTCCTAAAAAGTCCTATTTGGGCCTTTTTTCGGAAATTTTAGGATCGATCCTGTTTTGACCGAAAACCGCCATTTTGGAAGAGTTTTTGTCCAAAACTTTTAGGATTTTGATCCTGAAATGGGATTTTTGACTCAAAATTAGGCCAAATTAATTTATTTTCAGAAAAATTTTGAAAAACATTTTCGGAAAAATTCGAAATTTTTTTTGAAAAATTTTTTCGAAACATTTCGAAACTATTAGAAAAATTTCGAAAAATTGGCAAATTTTGATCAAAATTTTACAAAATTACGATCCTAAAATGGCCTTTTTGGGGAAAATTCGATCCTAAAATGCGATTTTTCGATCCTAAAAATCCTCGCCCTAATTATGACCTCTGGGTACGTCTGTACAAAAAACATATTTTTATTTTAGTCGACTTTTTGGCCGGAAGTTGCACTTGAATACGCCAAACAAGCAGTTGGCAAAGACGACATCTCAGATCCCTACGCTTATAACGCAACAGCCCGTCGAGTGATGAAAGCCATGAACAAGCGCGGCCCTCCTAAGCACGTTTTGATATTTTTTGGCTAAATGGGTGACATCTAATTGTTTGGATGTCGTTTAGGTTTCTACACACGGTATTGATTGGCCCAGCGTGGAATACGCAGGAGTTTTATTATAACACGTGCGAGGATGCTTTTTGTGTACGTTTGGCAAATTATAAAAGTGTCAACATCTTCATCGCCCGATTTCATGACGATGCAATTCGAAAAGCCAGTATTGCTCAGCTATGGTTTCGAATGGTGGAGAGTAACATAACAAAAATAATTGCGTAAGTTTCAATTTTTTATATATATTGGAGCATTGCAGCAGGAAGTACATACTCCTGAATGGATGTTCTTGCCGCGAAATGCGTCGACCGATATTTTTTCCGTCGTTCTGCAAAGAACGTTATTTAGTTAAGTTATTTAGAAAATAAGTACTTTCTAAAAACATTTTCCCAAAATTTTCCCCAATTTTGCCAAAAAGTTCCATAAATTTCGCCGCTCAAATTTTAACCATTTTCGGGCGTATTTGGGCCATTTTTGCCTTGGGAAAAATTTACCCCGGATAAAGTGCCACCCCGGTCAAAGGTCCCCTGAGGCCGGTCCCGAAGGGGGGGGGGCTTTTAACGGGGGTTGACTCTATTTACATCCTTATAATAAGTTAGTGACGTCCGTCCCTCCGTCCGTTTCACGTTTTGAATTCCCGCCTTTTGGCATTCTGTTTTTTTGGTGTCACGGTTTCATTTTTCATGCTTTTTCATTGCTAGAGTAATTTTTAGCGGGGAATCGGAATTTGAGGTCAAAATTTAGCTAAAATGTAGACAAATTATATAGAGTAAATGTACCTAAATTTACGGTTTTCAGTGCTTATTTTAGTGTCACGGTTTCATTTTCCCAGCCAAACTCAGACTGAACCAAACTTAGACTGAGTCTGAGTTTGCGAGCCACCGCAGGTGGCGAGCCAGTCCTGTGGTCGGGCGGCCGGCCCCCTTGGAATGTGAGTGAAGTTAGAACAGAAAAGGCATACTGATATAGACTCCCCACGCGCTAGTTATATTGTATCATGCTTATTTAGCCAGAATTGGAAAACTGACAGTTTGCCTGGATTATTGAATATAATTGCCGAAAATGTTGGAGAATTTGGGACGTACAAGACGTATCCCAATCAGGGCTGGGAGATCGGATCGGATCGGATCGGAAATATCGGGTTTTTTGAGGATCGGATCGGATCGGATCGGTTTTTTTGGCCTTTTTGGACCGATCCAAGCACCCCTAAGAATGCACTCGGCCACGAATTCAAATTTTAAATTCCCGCCGGCCGTGCCCGATAGGGCGCGGCCGGGAAAAATTTTTGAAAATTTATGAACCACCATTCCAAAATTACAAATTTTCGCCTGCGGCGCTATTTGGTTACCGTTTCTCCTTCAAGAATTTTGAATATTTTTATATGAAAATCGCGAAAAATCGAAAAATTTTTTTGTACCAAACCGGGAAAAATTGCAAAATTTCGCCTGCGGCGCTGTTTTTTCGTTCTTTCTCCATGGTGGGAAAAATTTTGAAAAACAGCCAAATTTGGTGAAAAATTTTGGATCGGATCGGATCGGATCGGAAATATCGGGTTTTTTGGGGATCGGATCGGATCGGATCGGACCCGCGATCAAAGTTCCCAGCCCTGATCCCAATATAGTCTTCTACCACAATTCGAAGTTATTCGCAGACGATTGTGAAATTCCTCTCGGTATAAAGGCTTCTGATGGAATAGAGGATTACCCAACCTATCAGGTGGTAGAATATTGGAATCCTGGAATAACGCCCCAAAACGCAGAGCGATTTAAGCTGGCTATGTTTCTGTGACGGATTATCACTTTGTTCGCTCTTTATTGGTCCGAGATTTAATAATCCGGTAATTAAAAAACGAAAAAGATGTACGCTAAAAAATTGCCCCACCCTGTATATAGAAAAAATCTTTGGCGAAATGAAAAATGAAAAGAAAATGAATTCGTGATATGAAGTGGCCATAAAAGGCATTTTCTTTTTTGCATTTTGCTTTTTTGCACGAAAAAGAGTATTTTTTTTGCATGGAACAAAGTATTATGCAAAAAATAGACACTCAAAACACTTCCCTGGCAATTCGAAAAGGTGATGACGAAAACACGAATTATGTCTTGGGAAAATCAAGCTCACTTTTCACAATGTTCAGGAGTAAAATTTTGTCAAAAATTACATCCAATTTTCCAAGGAGGTCGATATAAAGTTGCAATAAAATAATTGACATACTTTGAAGGATTCTTTATTGACATTCATTATTAATAATGCATAAACAAATTAGCTCAACAGATTTGAATTTGCTTACAAGGATCAACTTTGTGGTCTTGACGATGATCAAAATATGCTTTGGAAAAGTCTTCCTCTTTGTTCTCGAGCGCTTCGCAGAATCGCTCTTGAAAGACGCTCTGCTCGCTCTCTTTGCACATTTCCTAAATGTTAAGTTACTGGATTTATTGTTCCTCATTTATTTTCATAAAATATTCCTCTGTTTACAAGGCTATTCGGAAAAGGACGTAAAATGGAAAAGCAACTCAGTAATTGTATTCAAAAGGTTTCGTTGCGGGACCAAGATTGAATAAAAGCCATACCCCTTCATTAAAGGCTATTCGGAAAAGAATGTGAAATGGAAAACCGGCTCATTATCCAAAAGGTTTCGTTGCGGGTCCCTAGACTGGATCAAAGCCAAATATGTATTATTGGAATAGTCCCTCAAAGCCCTCGAAATTTACTCAGTCCATTAATTGACAGCCAATCGCTGTGAATACAAGCGCGGCAATTCAAATGTCATCATTTTTTGAGAAGATAAGCCAAAGCGGAAATGATGACATGTGAAATAACATTCGAATTGCTGCGCTTGTATTCACAGCTATTGGCTTAGTTAAAGGGCTGAGTAAATTTTCGAGGGATTTGAGAGAGGTATCCTTTACTTTATCGGAGCACCCGTATTGGACCGAGGCACTTTTTAAATTTGGTGCAAAAAATCTAAAAAAGGCGCAAAAAATGAAATTCGGGCCGGTTTTGGTCCAGGCCGTACGAAATCATGCGAAATCCTTTTACCTAGTATTTCAGTGCTGATTTTCCCCCTCTGTCACAGGTGCATTCTTAGGGGTGCTTATTCCATTTTTCAGAGGTGCATTTTTAGGGGTTCTTATTTTAGAAATGTACCTAATTAGGGTAGTTTTTAGCGGGGAATACGAATTTGAGGTCAAAATTTAGCTAAATATAGACAAATTTAGACAAAATTTAGCTGAAATGTACCATATTTTTGTCTGTATGTCTTAAATTTTTCGGGTCACACTTATGTCCAAAATTTTCGGGTCACACTTATGTCCAAAATTTTCGGGTCACACTTTATGTCCAAAATTTTCGGGTCACACTTTATGTCCAAAATTTTCGGGTCACACTTTATGTCCAAAATTTTCGGGTCACACTTTATGTCCAAAATTTTCGGGTCACACTTTATGTCCAAAATTTTCGGGTCACACTTTATGTCCAAATTTTTCGGGTCACACTTTATGTCCAAAATTTTTCGGGTCACACTTTATGTCCAAAATTTTCGGGTCACACTTTATGTCCAAAATTTTTCGGGTCACACTTTATGTCCAAAATTTTTCGGGTCACACTTTATGTCCAAAATTTTTCGGGTCACACTTTGTGTCCAAAATTTTTCGGGTCACACTTTATGTCCAAAATTTTCGGGTCACACTTTATGTCCAAAATTTTTCGGGTCACACTTTATGTCCAAAATTTTCGGGTCACACTTTTGTCCAAAATTTTCGGGTCACACTTTATGTCCAAAATTTTCGGGTCACACTTATGTCCAAAATTTTCGGGTCACACTTTTGTCCAAAATTTTCGGGTCACACTTATGTCCAAAATTTTCGGGTCACACTTATGTCCAAAATTTTCGGGTCACACTTATGTCCAAAATTTTCGGGTCACACTTTATGTCCAAAATTTTCGGGTCACACTTTATGTCCAAAATTTTCGGGTCACACTTTATGTCCAAAATTTTCGGGTCACACTTTATGTCCAAAATTTTCGGGTCACACTTTATGTCCAAAATTTTCGGGTCACACTTTATGTCCAAAATTTTCGGGTCACACTTTATGTCCAAAATTTTCGGGTCACACTTATGTCCAAAATTTTCGGGTCACACTTATGTCCAAAATTTTCGGGTCACACTTATGTCCAAAATTTTCGGGTCACACTTTTGTCCAAAATTTTGGGCAAGTGCATTCTATATAGTCCTTATTTTTGTCCGTAAGTAGAAAACGCTGGACTGTCAATTGACCTGACCCAGAAGGCTGGACTTGCTGGCAGCAATAATGGTTAACACTCAGCCTATCTGGGCTGGCCCCAAGAACGTTAGGGGTTGGAGCGGCCGAAGGCCGCGACGGTCGACCGCACCGTAACGCTGGACTGGCCTAAGATCGCTGGCTGGCCCTAATTTTCTGGATGACCCAAGAAATAAGGGCCGGCCCCAAGAACGTAGGGGTTGGAGCGGCCGAAGGCCGCGACGGTCGACCGCACCCTAACGCCTAAGAACGCTGGACTGACCCTACCCAAGAACGTGAGGCTGGCTCCAGCCCCGAAGGGGCTGGCAAAAAACCCTGCAAAGACTAAAGCATGGTATTCAGACTCCCGAACCGCACCCTTTGAGCGGCCGAAGGCCGCGAAGTCGGCGCCAGCCGACCTAGGTTTTTTTCCAGCGCCGAAGGCGCTGGAAAAAAGCCTAGTGAATTGAATAATCTATAAATTTTCGAATTTAAGAATCTATGAATTTTCTGTGAGTCTGCCCTCGTTTATCCGGACCCACACTTTTCCGAAGAACGCTGGCCCAAGAATTCTGGACTGACCTAAGAGAGGCCGATCCCAAGAACGTAGGGGTTGGAGCGGCCGAAGGCCGCGACGGTCGACCGCACCCTCACTCAAAATTAGACTAAAGCATGGTATTCAGACTCCCGAACCGCACCCTTTGAGCGGCCGAAGGCCGCGAAGTCGGCGCCAGCCGACCTAGGTTTTTTTCCAGCGCCGAAGGCGCTGGAAAAAAGCCTAGTTATAGAATATTCTAGAAGCTTCTGCGGAGGGAGGGTGTTTTTTAATTCGTGAGTTGAATGACACCACCCTCCCCCCCCGGCTAATACGGGTGCTCCGATAAAGTAAAGTAACCGTAAATGTTAATGGCCATCAACCTGGAGCTGTCTCGTTTGATCACCTATCGAGCTGCGCAAGATGTGGACAAAGGTGTGCGCTCCTCTTACTATGCCTCAATCGCCAAGGCTTTTGCCGCTGACACAGCGATGCAAGCCGCAGTCAATGCCGTGCAGGTATGGGTCTTGAAGCGAAAATTAGGGACATACCTGTCCTAAGATATACCTGTCATATCCAATCAGTGCTTCTAAACTGTGAACGGGTTTGAATTCGCGGTCAATACCAGAAAACGCCAAAACTGTTCTGGAACATTCTAGAAGATTGAGTAATATCACAAACAAAAGCTCAGAGCCTCAGCATTAATTTGAGATATTACTCATCCTTCTAGAATGTTCTAGAACAGAACATGACGGTTTGGGGCAATTCAAACCCATTCACCGTTTTGAAGCATTGATGGGATAGTCTCATGAAAACTTGGGCCTGAACAATGAGATTTTTTCCTATGTTCATAATTTTTTGGAAATATAACATTCGGTTATTTTCAAAAAAAATACTAAAAAATTCAAAAATTTACCAGGTAACCTAATAGAATTTTCCTGTTCAGGTATTCGGTGGCAACGGATTCAACACTGAGTATCCCGTGGAGAAGCTGATGAGAGACGCGAAAATCTATCAAATCTATGAAGGCACTTCGCAAATCCAGCGAATGGTCATCTCGAGACAACTGCTCCAGAAAGTGGCCGAGACTGGCACCGCCTCTTGAGTCGAACATCCAGAAAAGCAAAGGAATGTGTATAAGCAATCATAATACTGTGTTTGTGTTAAGTTAGATAATAAAATGCAACTTTATATTATTTTATTAACAAAAATGTCGCGAAATAACATCGAGAATCCAATGCCAGCGATAAATCCCGAATTGTGAAAATAAAAGAATACCTTTCAACCCGATATAAAATTCAATTTTGGATCGAAAACCACGCCAACAAAATGTAGTGGCGGCAATTTGAAAGTGCGTTACTATAGTAAAGTGCAGCGACGTGTCTCCATCCGATCTACCAAGTTAAGCAGCGTTGGGATCAACAGGATGCTGATCTCGCGCAGGTCCGCGACTTGGGCTGCTGTTCCATAGGTAAAGTTACTTGCCATGACCTTATAAGCAACTTTGGCCTTGGTAGCACCAACCCTCTCGCGCACCTGCGCGAGATTTCATAAAATAATTTTCAAATCTCGCGCCATGTCCATGTTGGCTATATTTCTATCAGATTCTATTTGATCCATATGTGGTATTTTATTGCGCGTGTTATTACAATTCCATAGAGTAATGCAAAAATTACATAAAAAAACATAAAGTGCTTAAAAAGTTTGAAAAATGATCAGTGATCTTCCGAAAAAATCTCTAAATTGGCTTAATAAACATGATTTTAAAAATTCAAATTTAAAAAAGTTTTTAAACAAATACGGTTTTTTATCGCAAATTTTCAAAAAAAAATCAGCAGGTATATTCTCCCGACTGCGCAGTTGGGTGGTCCGCGTGAAGTTTCAAGTGTTCCAAGAGGTCCTTGCGGAGGTCGTCCTCGGAGTCCTGATATCCGTCCTCGAAATCGGTCCTGTGTGCCAAGTACCATTTGAAATCCTCCAGCTCTTGTTTAATGGCCTAAAAAGTGAATCAAAGTTTAAGGATTAAAATTTAAAAATTTTTTAGACAAATGCAATATTTTGTTGGAATTTTTGGGGTCACTGCAGTATCGAGGTCCACCGAAATCGCCCCAAGACCGATGTCAATCGACTCCGTTACAGCATCTCTTCTGATGCCCAAATATATATATCCCCTGGCGCGGAAATTCTTCTAGAACATTCTAGAAGCCAACTATTTATCGATAAAACTCTTGTTTTACAAGACCATTTTTTCTCTTGTTTTACAGGAGTATCTTGTTTCCCGAGACAATCCTATTATAGGCTAAAGCAACCCTTAAATGGGCATACTGAAGGATTAAGGTTTGCGGCTCGAATAACCTGGGCCGAGAGGAACTTTTGTAAAACAAGAGTTTTATCGAAAAATAGTTGGCTTTTTTGACAAGGATTTAGGCTTGGGGTGGCTTTTCGTGCTTAATCTTAGGCTTGGGGCTTAGGATGCTGTGCAGTCTTAGGCTAAACAACCCTTTTAAGGCCCCATACAAGCCATTAGGCTTGGGACCCCGCTGTATGGGGCCTAAGGGACTTAATCTTAGGCTTAAGCTCCCGAACAACCCTTACTTAGGATAAACAACCCTTACATTTAAGCTTAGGCTTGGGGCTTAGGCTTAAGCTAGACTTAATCTTAGGCTTGGGGCTTAGGCTCTAGTGCAGGCTTAGGCTTAAAAAAGCAAAATTTTTTTTGGAACCATAATATGGACCATATAATAATATGTTACTTTTTAACTCGTTTATTTATTTATTGCGTAACACAACGCCAAATTTTTCGTTCGTTTAAAATGCTTTTAATTGAACGCCTTGGTGTTATTGAAGACCTCAAAGAGATTGAATTCGAATGTAATTATCAAGCCTTTCGTTTCACCGGGAAATGTCACAGCATTTTTTTGTGTGGGAATATCGATTGAGGAAATTTCGCTCCATTGCAGTTAAACATGGTGATCAATGGCAGTTCCATAGCATATATTCAGAAGTACACACAAATTTTTCGATAGATGCCCAGATTTTTTCCACATGTGCTCTGTCGGATGCCTAATTTATCGATGTTAATACATGGAACACAACAAAAAATAGAAAAGGAACAAAAATTTGTGGACAAAATAATAGAAATTTGTCGGGAAAATAGGTCGGGATATTACTTGCCAGTGGTGTTTCAATAATCAACGGGCAAATATTAATTTTGTAGATAAAAGTCTTAGCTTTTTAGATAATTCGGCTTGTAAATAAAAGTCTTGATTCTGTAGATAATACTTTGTATCTAATTTATTTTGACCGTTTCCCGACTATTTTCGGCCAGGTTTTTGTACCCCTTATAGGTTTTCGACCCCTCTGAAATCCGTTCTCTCACAACCACGCGCTGAATCACACACATTAGGCGATAGTTACAGCAATGCCCTTTTGTGGCCAAATTTGTGTCCATCATCTGTACATAACAACCATTCTACACAATATTTCCGGCAAATAATTCGATGTTTATGCTATCGGCCATGTACCACCGGTTCCATGATTGAAGGAGCATTAAAGAGGAGGGTTACAAACTATTACAGTCAACCCTCGATAACGTGCACCTCGATAAGGCGTAGTTCATAGGGCGTAGTTCATAGGTTTCCCCTATTGTTTTGAAAAATTTGAACAAATTTTCGAAAAAATTCGAAATTTTTTGCCGCAGATTTTTTTAACAAGTTTTGCTATTTTTACCAAATTTTTGCCAAATATTAAAAAATATGTCAAAAACTGTAAAAAATTCAAATTTTGGTCAAAAAATTTTGGCGCCAATTTAAAATTGGCTTAAATTTTCAGTCTGATATTTCTTAAAATTCCGAAACTGGCGTTTCACAATTCATTCGAAACCATTTTTCCCCCTATATTAAGGGGCCACGGTCCTGGAACTCAGATTCAGAAAGTGTTTGACTTTATGGGCGAGTGATAGCCTAAAATGACCGCCATGAAATTCTAAGAAATATGGCAGATCTCCCCCCGGACCTAACGTAGGCTAAAAAAGTTACAGGTGCGCGAAGTTCGGGATTTAAGGAATTAATTTTTATTGTAATGCCCATCTATTGTATAGTATAAACCAGATATTCTGTCCGATCATCTTTCTGTGCGCTCATCACAGGCAGCCTTAGAGTCCGAGAGAGCAGTGTGCTATCGCCGCATAGTAGAAAAGAGTGTGCCAGACGAAGAGAGTGGCAAATACACAGCTAAAGACAGTGCGCAGAGTCCCATCCACATATTCGATCTCTTTTGGTCAGATCTCTCTCGCGCAGACCTGTGCGCTCTATATTGAATAGTATCTATTTATTGGCTCAAAACGAATCGATACTTGGAAAATAACAAGGTAAAATACAAAAAGTTTTGCCCATAAATTCTATAAGATTTCAAATTAAGCAAAAGAGAATTAAAGGAATTAATTTTTATTGTAAATGCCCATCTATTGTATATTTAGTTATACGTCAATCAAGTTCGAATAGAAACGGAGATTTCCCACTTCGACATTCTAAACCGTTGGCATGAAGTAAGTAAGCTTAATTTTGTTGTCTTACTTCAAACTATAGTAAATTCTCTAATTGCACCATTCTAATTATACCGCCCCAAAAATGGCGGGAATTCAAATTTTTTGCGCAAAATTTGATTTTTTTCCATTTATGAACCAAATGTAACAATAATTTAATAAAAAAAGCTACCCTGACGTCACAACATCGTATGTGAATTTGAACGATAAAAATGGCCTTTGTCATTTTTGCCTACCCTTTGTAAACAAGTATAATATATAATATTTATATTATATTGTATAATATATAATATTTGAGCGCCAATTCAAAATTGTGACCTTATGTTATCAGTGTACAGTAAATGAAAAAGTTATGCTTGCATTATTGAAATGGAATTCAAATAAAAAATTCTAATACCATAAACTCTTTCCTCTAATTTAACTCTGTCTCTAATTTTATTCGCTTCTAATTTTAATGGCTCTAGGACTCAATTAAATAATTATTTTTCTGGACAAAAATGCCTACAATTTCTGATTAGCATAATTAGAAATTTGTTTACTATACTTTTTTCTTTCGCACAAATTATTTAAGGTCAAGAAAATGAGCGTAAGCGGTAACTTGGAATTTCTTCGTATTGCACAAATTGTCCCCAATTTATCGTACGAGTCATGGTGGCCAGGTTTAAAAGAAATGATTTGGTGTGAGTTTTACTGTTTATTTGATCAGATATATTAGACCTCAAAATGATACCTCCCAAAACCGATCTAAAACATTTCAAATAACAATGAATAAAAATTAAGTTTTAAGTTTGTAAGTTCGATAAGAAACTTCAAGTATATTGATGGTTTTCTTTTCATTAACTGTGAATATATTTACATGTCATGTACATTAATTTTAAAACGTGATTTGTAGAAGTACCTTTGTGTTACAAATGATCAATTTCAGATTTTTTTCTTACAAGTTCTCATTTTATAGGTTTTCCCTTTTCTGTACCGGCACAAAAAAATTACAAGCACAATCCCAAATAGGTCTTGTTAGCGCCTTTACCTACCTCACTTTTTGTTATATCGCAGCACTCGTCCTGTTCACCTGTAAACGTGGGCAATCGAGGCACCAATTTTATCCAATTTATTGTATTACAGTGATTACAATGGATAAACTAGCAGGACAGCATATTACAAGCCTATATGGATATAGAATTGATATAACTCAAGTAGTTGGAATGCGTAATTCTATCGATAAACATCGATACAGTCTTGTTACAGAAAGCGATGATATTCCATTGGACCTCAGTTATCATTTCAACGAAAATTCTGTGGAGTTGAAAAGGATTGATCGTGAAAAAACCTATGATTTCAAGAAAGTTGACATAACCATAGAGAAGCTGAAAATGTAGGTGTCTTTACCATTTATTTTGAACCATTTTTTCTAAACAAATTTTACCTGCACAAAAGCACAAGCTGGTTAGTTGAAATTTTTCTATATATAAAAAAGGCAAACAATATTTTGGATTCTTCCAAAGAATCTTTATCACTACTTAGGTCACTCTCGTTCCCACCTAAAGCGCATCCAGAAAAAGTTTTCTAAAAAACCGGCTATAGTTTTATCGGATAGGAGACTGTCAGCTTTCCAAAATGTCTCATATCACTAGGCTATATGAAAATCATTTTATCCCTGATACCTCTTCAGAAAAGCCGGCTACTACGGAGCCATTTTCAAAACATCGATATATTCATAAAATTAAAAAAGCGTGCCATTTTTTGTAATTTTAAAGAATGTTATAGTTCTTTGTCTTACCCTGATAATCCCCTCATTTACAAAATCAATCAATAGATGCAGTAAAATAAACACTTGACAGCTGTAAATCAAAATTTAGGTTTGACCTAACAACCTCATATCATTATTTTGAGTTTAGTCGTCCAGGATCAGTACCGAAGCGGCCAAACTGCCCACATTGCTCACCTGTGTCCTTTTTCTTTGGATGGAAACATACTTCTTATCTCAATCTCGAAATTCAGCTTCTTAGAAACGGTCTTTGATCCTTTAAAATTTCTTAATCTTTTGAGCCGCCAAGTTCCAGAATTCCTTGGTTGTCACACGAAAATTGGACTACATTTGTAACCGGTCCACAGTCTTATTTTCTGGGCCAGATCCCACCTGCTCCAAGCAATTTTGCTCGGGCCAGACACCTGCTCGAGAGAAAAGAATCACTTTTGGACTGGAGTCGCTTTAAATTGCGACATTTGAAACCGTTATTTTTCTCCCAACTATATCTCATTTCCGTTCAGACACAAATGAATCACGTGAGAGCGCACAAATTTTCGTCGTCGCATCGACCCACAAGCCATTCTCGAAGCCGATCTCGAAGTCGTTCTCGCAGCCGCTCACCTGCTCGAAAGAAACAATTTACCGATTTCCGGCACAGCACAGGCCACAGAGCGTACGGGAGGGATATTTATTGCATCCGGCACGCGGAGAGGGAGGACGACGAGGTTTGGTCTTGAAATTTGGATTGTAGACAGGCCCATAGCTAGGGGGTTTGGTCTTGAAATTTGGATTGTAGACAGGCCCATAACTAGGGGGTTAGGGGGGATTGTAACCCTCCCCGAAATTCGGAAGCTTAAAAACCATAGGGTCCCCCCTATGGTTTTTTGGGAGGTGTTGATTTTGGGGGTGGACTTCCTTAGAAGCGCCCCTGATTGTAGACTTAGACTAAAGAAAGTGATATGCGTTTTAATCCGGGAATTTTAAGATTCTTAACGAACCTGGCCTTTTTATCTCATTTTTCCTCAAAATTTTTCTTTTTAGAACAAGGTCTGGTACTACTGTAGCCGTCTCACCATGCACAACCCGCCGCTATCGGAACATAAATTTGTGCGCTCTCACGTGATTCATTTGTGTCCGCTATCGGACACAAATGAATCACGTGAGAGCGCACAAATTTTCGTCGTCGCATTTTTCGCCGCGTCTTCGGCGCGGCGAAAAATCTGACGTAGCCGAAAGAAGATCAATTTTTCACGAAGATTCCGAATATGCAACTAATTTTCCTCTCTATTAGCAATTTTGCCCCAAAAAGTTGTTTTGTTAAAAAAATCGATTTTTTGGTTAAAGCGATCATTTTTGTGGACAAAATTGCTTATAAAGAGGAAGAATAAATTGCATATTCGGAATCCTCGGAAAAATTGATATTATCATGTCTACATCAGCTTTGAGCTACGTGGTGAAATAAATTTCACCGAACAGAATGGAACCTCTTCCGGGGTAGTAATTACAGGAAATACGGTACTACTAACCTTGCGCAGACCAATAGGTGGTCAGATACACGTGATAGGGTGTTGCTAACACCGCTCCAAATCCGCGACTAGCCAAAAATACGAAAAACGAATTCGAAATACGATCCAACTTGGTACATTTTTTATTAAATTTCGAGCAGTAAATGACGTGAAATGTGAAGAATATGGTCGTGATGAGTAGCGCTGAAATAGCGATGTCAAATCCGAGGTTTAGATATTTGACGTATTCCATTTCAGGAGGAATTGGGTTTGAAGTATTCATCGAAATTATATTTCAAACTTGAAAAGTTGGGAGACTTGGGATGAAAGATGTGAGATTTAAGCCTTCAATGGAGAAAACGATGCTTGCATAGATGTTTAAGACTTATTTAATGAACTACGAAGAAGAAGAGCCATCTTTCAGACGACCGCTATGAGCAACATGTTTTGTTCCTCCAAAATTGTATCCTCATTAGCATGGAAAATGGGATACAAAGAAGTTCTTAGTATCCCAAGAAGTTCTCAGGATACTAAGAACCATTGTTGAGGCATTATTGGTGTCTGGCTCTCCAAATTTTTGTGGTTTCGATATGACTATCTGAAGTGGGATACTAAGAAGTTCATAGTATCCCAAGAACTTCTCCTGGATCATAGTAAGAACCATTTCTCTGGCACACGTTTTATTTTCTTAAACCTGTTTCTCTAAAGTACAGACCGTGAGAAAATATTGTAGGTACCCCATATTTTTGTGAGTAAGATTTTCTGGGGTATGATTTTCTGAAGTGCGTAAAAGATTCACTTTTGTTCTCTATCCAACTTGGGTAATTGAACCGGCTTTAAGCAAGACGCATAGGTTCTCGCGCTCTGCGCTCTAACTATTGAGTTGTCTTTTCGCTTGAGTTGTCTTTTCGGCTTGCCGTATACTTGCCCCTATGTGTGCCGATCTCAGCATATAATAAGTCAATTTTTGGCCGAATTTGCGATTAAATTCTAAATATTCATTTAACCCTTCATTGCCGGAGCCATAGACAAAAGGCAGAATGTCTGCATTACCATTAGCTTTCCTTTTGGTGAGCTGTCTTTATCAAAATCATGATGTCTGCCATTGTTTATTTCTATTTTCTATGTGATCAATTTACAGACACACTCTTTGTATGAATAATGAACACTCATTCGTTTCTTTCTTTTTGTGAAGTCTTTAGCAAATCAAAAGCGTATCCGATCGGATACACTCGGCAATGAAGGGTTAAATACGCTTTTTTGGAATAGCTTTTTTTTTTTTTTCTTTTGTGTTTTATGTGACAAATCTTTGTAGGCAATGCCAAAATTTAGCAAAAATCACAGCTGACTGCACTTAATGTGATATATTTTAAAGCAACTTTTCAGGCCGTTTTATTGGCATATCTCTTGCCTGCTATCATAACAGAAACCCAAGAAAGTTTAGGGTACTTATGCAGTTCCCCCCCCATCCAATGGGGGGGGGGCAACTGCATAATTTTATACAGGATTTTATGCAGTTGCCCCCCCCATCCAACAATTTTCGCCGAAAAATCCATAGGGTCCCCCCTATTGATTTTTTTGACAAATTTTTCACAAAAAGGATTTTTCAATCCATAGGGTCCCCCATTGATTTTTGACAAAAAAAATTTTTTTGGAAAATTTTTTCCGAAAAAATCAATAGGGGGGACCCCTGTCATTTTTGAAAATTTTTCAGCAAAATTATTTTTCAATCCATAGGGGGACCCTATGGATTTTTCGGCGAAAATTGTTGTATGGGGGGCAACTGCATAAAATCCTGTATAAAATTATGCAGTTGCCCCCCCATTGGATGGGGGGGGGAACTGCATAAGTACCAAGTTTAGCATCAACGAGACATACCCATTTTCTATAGAAATACAGGGAAAATCACCGAATCAGATCAAATTCCGCAAAAATGGCACTTTTTTGGCGTTGTGTCACAATGAAATTTCTAGCCGCTATTCGTAGCAAAGTTCTGTACAACGTACAGAATACCGCTTCCTATTTCACTGTTTCGATCGCGAGATATTGAGAACTGAAAATTTCACGTTTTTCCAAACAAATTTGGAAATTTTTCAGTTCTCGCAAAAAACACAAAAAGATTCGGGGTGTGTCCCGAAAACGACCATATTTCAGGGCAAAATCGTAGAAAAGTGGGTAAACAAATTTCATATCCTGATTCAGGACAAAAAGTTGGATATATAAGAGCAATATCAGATTTGAGCTAGGAGGCCAAAAAATTGGCGAAAAATTACTCCAAAGTTTGCGTATCCAATTGGATACACTGGGCAATGAAGGGTTAAACCGCGCTGATCTTTTGAGCATCGGTTTTATGAGCATCGATCCTATTCCCCTTAGGGAAAATCATTATCTTTGGATCTTTCAAGAGTTGTCTCCGTATTTATTCAAGCACTTACAATCTCACAACTCAATAAAATCCCGAAATATAACTGACGCAAAGTTTCAATAATGAAGTGTTCTCATAAGCTAATGCCAATAAAGTTGCGCATCATCGGCCAACTTTGGTTGTGAAGAATCTCCTGCCCGCCCATGACATGCGCAAAAGCAGCCATTTGTTCGATGTCAGTCGCCAGTGCCTCGAGCATTGCCTCTTCCGGGATCGTGGATGTCACACGAGCCTCTTTCAGCTTCGCGAGAAAGGCGGCCGCTTTTACCGCTATTCCAACAGTTATGACGCTCCGCTTTGAAACTGTGAAGGACAATTCTGGAACAAAATGTTTTGTAACGGAGAAAAAACTGTTTGCAATATATGCCGAAATTTCGATCTTTATACAGTCGAACCCCTAATTAGGCGGGTCTCGGGACATGACAAAATCAGCGTTACCAGGGGTTAGTGTTATCCGGGGTCCACCATTTTCAAGGGTGAAAATGCCTACCGTTTTTTCTCTTGAGTAAACCCCGGGGCGTATATTTTTCAACCCCCCCTCTAGGAGGGGCTTACTTCAGGAGGGGGGCTTACTTTAGGAGGGGGGCTTATATTGTTCAACCCCTCGCCGGCGGAGCTGGCGAGGAAAATTTTTTGAGATTTTTGTCAAAATCGTCAAAAAATTTTCGAATTTTTTAGCAAAATGTCCAAAAAACCATAGGGGGTACCCTATTGATTTTTTTGACAAATTTTTCAGAAAATGATTTTTCAAAACCATAGGGTCCCCCCTATGGTTTTTTTTGGCAAATAATTTTTTAAAGAAAATTATTTGCCAAAAAACCATAGGGGGGACCCTATGGTTTTGAAAAGTCATTTTCTAAAAAATTTGTTAAAAAAATCAATAGGGTCCCCCCTATGGTTTTTTGGCAAAAAATTTTCTTAAAAAAATATTTGCCCAAAAAACCATAGGGGGGACCCTATGGTTTTGAAAAATCACTTTCGGAAAATTCATCAAACAAAAGAATTTGTTCAAACACATTTCCTTTGTTGATATTTTATTCAACGAATGTATTTAAACAGACAATATATGTAAAAAAGAGCATTTTAATGTAAAAAACCTTACTTTGGGGGGGGCGTATATTAGAGGGGGGCTTATATTTTTCAACCCCCCTCTAGGGGGGCTTACTTCAGGAGGGGGGTTTACTCAAGAGAAAAAACGGTAAAAGGGTATTTTTGTACTTTTAAAGTTTTTTAGACAATAAATTAGCCTAATATATCGAAATTAGCTAAAAATTTGCCAGTTTTAGCTAAATTTTGGCTAAAAATTAAACAGATTTTCTCCAAAATTTTCTTCGGCGGTGCCCGAACCAAAACAAAAAGGGATCTTTTTCTCGTTTTTCACACGGGCAAGCTAAAATCCGCGTTATCCGGGGGAAAAACGTACAAACCTTTTGTATGTTACTCAGTTCATTTTACCAGTAATTTTTGTGCCAAAATTCGATCAGATACTAAACCAGGTTTCTGAATGAAATTTTTTGCCAAAAAAATTGATTCTTGCCAAAAAATTCCAAAAAAATCTTACTTCCTTTATCCTTGCGAGTGTGAATCTTTGCGTAGATTTCAATGAGAAAGTTTTCGGTTTCAGTGTTGTCATCCGGTGCCGAGGCATCATTTGTGTCAGTCTTTTCCCTCTTTATCGAACTCAACGACGATCCCGCTCCCGTATACCGAACGTCAATGAGAGTGCTTTTGTTCTCGGATTTGACCAGTTCCCAGTACTTTGCAACTTCCAACAAAAGATCGCCGTTGAGAAATAGCGGCATTCTCTCTTCCAGCACGTCGTTCCTGATCCTGACTTTTTGCAGCGCTAGGATTACTAAAAGTTCGGTGTTGAAGTTCAACTTCAGAATGAACTTTCAGATAAAAATAACATGAATTTGGCCGCACTTCCTGACCTTTTGGTCACTTTTTTCAGTTTTGAAAACTTTTTAATCCTACCTTAACTTTAGAAGTCACAACATTATTTTTTAAAGCCAGGGCCCGGATTTCATTAAAAAAATCGGCAGGTCAAAACTTGGTCCAAATTTTGTCAAAATTTATGGTAAATTTTTAACAAAATTCCATAAATGGATGGATTAAAATTGTTTTTAAGCGTTTATTTATGGGCCGATGCTCAAAAGATCAATGCACTTTTCCTACGCCAGCCTATTGGGAAGCGTAAACAAGTCATAAAGAAGGCGGCAATTCAATTGGGCAATTTTCGGTTTAAATACCCAATTCGACGTTATACGTTGAGACTGGGTCAAAAGTCGGCTAGTGTGTGGCACCCCGAAAAGACAACACAACATGTCAGACACTAGCGCACCGGGGGTACGTACCCCCCCCCAAAAAAAATGGGAAAATTTGAAAAAATGAGTGTAAATCAGTGCAAATTTGGGCAAAAATTTGGTCCGGTACCCTCCCCCCTCCCTCAAAATCCAAAAGTCGGTTGTCCCCTCCACACACGGTATCCCCCGCCCCAAAATGGCCATTTCCACTGAAACGTACCCCCCAAAAAAATCCTGGGTGGGCCACTGATGTCAGAGCGCAAAGAATGTCTGTGTCTGCCGGTTTAATTACCCAATTTCGCTATTTGTGCCTGCGTTATTGTCTTTGCACCGCGTTGATCTTTTGAGCATCGCGCCATAAATGGATGAAGAAGGAAATTGAGCTTTCCAGGTTTTCGATTAGAATAACTGAGGTTTTAGCATAATTGAAATTTTTACTAAAAGTAAGTAAAAATAAGTATTTATCCTGAAAATACCATGGATATTCGATCATCCTTTCTGGTAGAAAAAATTTCTGGCATTCCGCTACAAAAAATCGCACACTTCCACAAATTATCATTCGAAAAGTGCCAAAAAGTGCAAATTTTCCCTATCCATAAAATTACCTCTTTGCTTAAGTCCGTTATGTCTCTCCCTTCTGTCTTTTTCCGTCTCTCTTTCGGAGGCTGTTGGCGACACGCTCGGGCATTGAGTAGGAAATATAATAATCGAAAGTATGAATATTAGTTTTTTAATTAGCATTCTTGATGGGTATAACACCGTTATTCAACAGTTGCAAAAGTACAAGTGATAAGGAGAAATAAGACCGCCAAATAAATGAAAGTCATATGAAGGACCAGCCAAATCGAATCTTTGATCGAAAAAATAGAAAAATAAAATAACGTGTTCGACCGGGTGAAGGCCATTAAATTTTCATAAAAAGTCACCAAAATCGGTATTCGATTAGCTTTTAGATTTTCTCACGATTTTTCTGATATGATTATGCTTGAAAGCTCCATTTTAAACCCTTCATTGCCCGACCGTGGAATTTTGCTGATTTTTGGTATACAGAGCTCATTTGGGCCCCTAATAACGGGAAAAATATTATTTTTTTAAATTAACCAAAAATGGCGATTTTCACGGGTTCGAAAATTTGGCGCGAATTCAAATTTTTGCCGAAAAATCAAGTCCTGCATGGAATTTGACAAGCTTATTGTGTTTCGCGTAGCCGATTTACTCGGCAAATTTTTTTAATTTCCGTAAAATGTGCCAAATTTCGAAAGTTACGAAGGTTTTTAGAAATTGCAAAATATGTGCTGACCCTCAAAATTCGTCAATTTTGGTCGATTTTCGGAGGTATGTCCCGAAAACGACCATATTTCAGGGCAAAATCGTAGAAAAAGTGGGTAAACAAATTACATATCCTGATTCAGGACAAAAAGTTGGATATATAAGAGCAATATCAGATTTGAGCTAGGAGGCCAAAAAATTGGCGAAAATTTGCTCCAAAGTTTGCGTATCCAATTGGATACACTGGGAAATGATGGGTTAATTTAGTACAAGATTTAATTTCCTGTGCAATACCGAAAACTAAAAATTTCCAAGACTTTAATTAACGAAAATTTACAAACAAGGAAGTAAAATTTTACTTCTAAAAAATCCAATACCTTGGATAGACGTAAGTGACTGAGGACACAGCCGACTGAAAACGTCTTAAACACTCTGCGTGTCTGACAAGCAATATCTCTCGCCAGAGTACGCACCAGCTTATACCTAGGTGCGCAGGTCCAAATATTGATTTTTGGGCAGAAGTCGTCTGGGTGACTGACACCAGACATGGACAGACACTTACACTAGGACTGCGCAGTGCGTAGTACGCACGTGGGGATTTGCCGGGGTTTGCCCATAACTTTTTTATTTCGAAATCAGGGGTATTTGACGATAATTTTAAAAACGTAGACGCATTTGTCTAGTTTCTAAATATCAAAGCAAAACATTTACCCACCCCCATATAAGCTCCTAAAATATGCAGTCCCCTCTAAAAATCACGAAAAACTGGATTTTTCAGAGAAAGTTGGTCGCTATCCTATTATCAGGGCTCCCGATTTCACAGACAAAAAAATCATAGGGGGTATCCTATTGATTTTTTTGACAAATTACTCAGAAAATGATTTTTCAAATCATAGGGTACCCCTATGGTTTTTTGCCCAAAATTTTTTTAGAAAATTTTTGCCCCAAAAAACCGTAGGGGGTGTCCTATTGATTTTTTTGACAAATTTTTCAAAAAAATCGATAGGGTACCCCCAATGGTTTCTGGCCAAAAAGATTTCCTAAAAAAATTTTTTGGCAAAAAGCCATAGGGGGTACCCTATGGTTTGAAAAATCAATATCTGAATAATTTTTCAGAAAATGATTCTTCAAATCATAGGGTACCCCTATGGTTTTTTGCCGAAAATTTTTTTAGAAAATTTTTGCCCCAAAAAACCGTAGGGGGTGTCCTATTGCTTTTTTGACAAATTTTTCAAAAAAATCGATAGGGTACCCCCAATGGTTTCTGGCCAAAAAGATTTCCTAAAAAAATTTTTTGGCAAAAAGCCATAGGGGTACCCTACAGGGCTGGGAGATCGGGTCGGATCGGATCGGATCGGGTCGGAAAAACCGGGTTTTTTGAGGGTCGGATCGGATCGGATCGGGTCGGATTTTTTGGCTTTTTTTATCCGGTTTAAGCACCCCTAAGAATGCACTGGGCCGGGAAATTCAAATTTAAATTCCCGCCGGCCGTGCCCTATCGGGCAGGGCCCGGGGAAAAATTTTAGAAAATTTAATGAACCCCATTCAAAAATTAGAAAATTTTCGCCTGCGGCGCTATTTGGTTACCATTTCTCATTCAAGTATTTTTAAATAGTGCAAATTTTTATATGAAAACCGCCAAAATTGAAAAATTTCGGCGCTGTTTTTTCGTTATTTCTCCATTGTTTGTCGACAGTGATCGTCGTTTTAGTAACAAAAAGTACTGATTTTGAGCTAGAAACGCCGAAAATTGGAAGTTTTATATGAAAATCTCCAAAATTGAAAAATTTTCGCCTGCGGCGCTATTTTTTCTTTATTACTTCCTGTTATTTTAAAATTAGGTAAAAGTAGTACAATTGTACAATTTCATGAAAAAACATTAATTTTGGAATATTTTACTTAAAATTGGTAAATTTGACCCATAAACAACAAATTTAGATGATTTGGGAAAATTTTTGAAAAACAGCCAAATTTGGTGAAAAATTTTGAACCGTATCGGATCGGGTCGGAAATACCGGGTTTTTTGGGGATCGGGTCGGATCGGATCGGGTTGGCGGTCACCAAGGACCGGATCGGATCGGATCGGACCCGTGATCAAAGTTCCCAGCCCTGGTACCCTATGGTTTGAAAAATCAATATCTGAATAATTTTTCAGAAAATGATTTTTCAAACCCTATGGTTTTTTTGCCTGTGAAATCGGAAGTATCGCCGAAAGTTGCATATTTTAGGAGGTTAAATAGGGGAGAGATTAAAAATAAAGATTATACACTGTAATCAGTCACAGCTCCAAATTAGAAAATCTCGTATAAAAAAAGTTTCTGCACTTTAAAGCACAAATTTCTCCTGCAGCAAAACAAATACAAAGAAACTTTATTAAACACATAATCAATATTATTAATCTAAACTTCAGGAATAATTATCCGGAATTTCATAATACTCTTCAGTTGACATTCTTCGTCCTACAACATTCCGCAGTGGCAGATACAATGCACATACGAGCATTCTCCGTTCAGGTATTTGTGCTTATCAACACACTCATGCGCGCAATCTAAAGAACCGACGAGTGTTATTCATGACAATTACAAGCGGCAGTTTAAAAAATACAGTACATTCGAACCTCAAAATAACGCCGATCAAGGGACCGGACCAAATCGGCGTTATTGGGAGGGCGGCCTTATTTGGAGGGTCGCCATTTTCAAAGGTAAACGTACCTAAGAATGGTGTCTTTTAGTCTTTTTAGACAATAATTTAGCCTTACCTTTCGATAATAGCTAAAATATAGCTACTTTTAGTTAAATGTTGGCTAAAAATGAAAAAAAATTTTCTCAAAAATTTTCTCCGGCGCCGCTTTCGGCGGTGAAAACCGCGAAAAAATAAGGCGGACCCTTTTGTTTTTTTTCCCTCGGCCCGGTCGAAATCGGCGTTATTCGGAGGGCCAAACTCATACAAATCCTAAGACGTAAATCCGGGACGGAGACAATCGGCGCTATTGGGAGGTTCGACTGTATTTTATTTTCAAGCAAACCCCTCGGGTGCAACAGATTGAGACAGGCCCAGTACCAACCGAGGCTTTTGGTTTCAACACGAGGCTTACATCTGAAAATTTTTTGTTATTAACTTTTGTGATGTGTTCTTCAAAAATTCCTTTAGCAATATCGTGTGAACATTTTCCAACGCGAAATTTAAATTCTAAAATGTAGCAGTTTCTCTAAAATTTCATAAAAAATGGTGTTTCTCAAAGAGAACTTCTCAAAAGTTCGAGAGAAGACACATTTATCAACCGGCTTTTAGTACTGCTTCTTTTGAGCTTATCAAAACTATGCTCGTTTTTCCGGAAGAAATTTCCATAACTAACTCATCGGTAAACAAAAGTTTGGTTAGAATATTCTGGATCAAAAAACTCCTTGAAAAATATGATCTCTGTATTAAAAGATGAAAAACTATAGAGACCATTAACCAATTTATCGATTGGAGTTTCATTTGAAAAATTTGTCTAAAAAATTTTTCCATGAAATTTCTTCCGGAATATTCACATTTTGTACATAAAAATCCTTTATGCACTTTGTTAGAGTCAACTTTTTAGAAATTTGCAGCCTGAAAAAACTTTTAAACTTACATTGTCCAATTGGCATGTACTACCGGTCTTGGAGCTGGTATGACATAGCAGTCCAATATGGCAACTTGGAGGCTGAGGAAAATAATAAGAAGAAACATTTTGTAAACGCAAATGCAAAATTAATATGGAACAAGCGAAGTAAAAGATTCTTTGGATTTATTCCGTTCACTTTTTGCTACTGTCAATCGAATATCGATGAATCATTTTTGTATCGGCATTGGTCTTCTCTGCTTATTGATCCTCTCTATTCGAGAGTCGCAAAAATAGTGAGTCAAATAATAAAATCCTAGGCAAATGCATTCAAGTTTCCAATCAAGAAAACAAAAAAGTTCATTGATGGACTTCATATCAATACCAAAAATATATTGCTCTCTGAAAACAACAAAAAGTTCAGCTTACAACACTCGAGATTCCCAGGACGTCTCCGATCCAAGTACTAATCGAGCCCAGCGTTGCTTGACTTGGCAGATCGGACGGGATGCCGTATTTTCAACGCGGTATGGTCGTAAGCGAAAGTGAAGCATTGATTGGAGTATATAAAGGAACCAACTTTGAAGGTTGGTTCAATCATAGGATGGAGGGATGGCAGAGCGTTAGAGAACAGTTATCTTTTCAATGTGCGGTGCACTTTGATTTGTGCGTCTTTCATTGCCAGGCAGCGAGTTACTTTGATTGCATTCCCAGCTAGCTGGCTGCATAGAAATGACGTGGGAATGAGAGATTGCAGTATATTTTTCTCTAGCTGCACCCCACCATATCCTTCTTTCAACCCACATCAGTCATATAAAGTCTTCCCAAATCTATTCATAAACTAGCTGGGGGTCCTGTGCGATCCACAAGGCACAGGCCCTATGGTGAGGCTTGACCATTGCACTTTGGGCTCAGGCTGAATTTTTGCGTGCGGGGGATAGCGTTCGCGCTTCCCCTTTATAAAGGTCAAAGAATGCGAGATTCACCTGATTGAGGGTTCATCCTGAAAATGGTACCCAAAATTTCAGTAAACGTCTTCCTCGAAATGTCTTCGATTAAATTGAATGATTAAATGAAACAGATTTGAATCATTGTTTTGCAGTTCGAACACTGATTAACACAGTTTGAAAAGAATCTTTCGGGCCAACACAAACCATTCGTGTTTCACCTCTATAAAAGGTCAAAGAGTGTAAGACACACCTGGGGCCGATCCTTATCAAGTGCTCAGAATCTCTAACCAAAAAATGTCTGGCTCTCTCATAAATAGCGTGCTCTCTCTCAAAGTGTTTGTCTGTCTGATTAGAAAGGAAAGGAAGCGGCAGTGGGAAATAACTGGGCAGACACATATCTTCTCTGCGCTCTCGTTCTGCAATAGTCTTTTTGGTGCGCCGCACAATAGCACCAAATCGACCCACAAACAACATAAAGGGCAGACGTCTAGCAACGAGTGTTCGGTTTAATTACCCAACGTGAGGAACTTAAATGTTTCTCTTATAAATTTTGGAAAATCGTCTGAGCATATGCTCAGACGAAAATACGTCTGAGGAAATTAACAAAGCATTTTCATTTTCTGAGCATTCTGTGTCTAACACAAAATAAGAAGAGAGATGTGAGAGAGAAAATAGTGACGCGTTGTGTAATTGTGAAAAGCCAGACATTTTTCGCTTAGAGAATGCTCAGATCTGAGCAGTGTTGTCACTTTTTCAAAAGTCGCCTCCGCCTCCGCCTCCGGGCAATTTTCCGAACGTCGCCTCCGCCTCCGGAGGCGCCTCCGGAGGCGCCTCCGGCTATTTTTGATCGCCTCCGGGTCGCCTCCGACCAAAAATCGCCTAAAATGCCCATTTTAGGCATGTTTGAATAATAATAAAATCCTACGCAAATGCATTCAAGTTTCCAATCAAGAAAACAAAAAAGTTCATTGATGGACTTCATATCAATACCAAAAATATATTGCTCTCTGAAAACAACAAAAAGTTCAGCTTACAACACTCGAGATTCCCAGGACGTCTCCGATCCAAGTACTAATCGAGCCCAGCGTTGCTTGACTTGGCAGATCGGACGGGATGCCGTATTTTCAACGCGGTATGGTCGTAAGCGAAAGTGAAGCATTGATTGGAGTATATAAAGGAACCAACTTTGAAGGTTGGTTCAATCATAGGATGGAGGGACGACAGGGCGTTAGAGAACAGTTATCTTTTCAATGTGCGGCGCACTTTGATTTGTGCGTCTTTCATTCCCAGACAGCGAGTGGCTGGCGTTATTCGCCTTTTAAACCACAAGTTCTCTTTCAGAAAACAAATGCAAAATAACTTTATTAAATACATTTTGTATTAGCATTGATTTTGGTCCTCTCATTTGAGAGTCTCAAAATAATGGGTTAATTAATAAATCCTCGGCAAATAACTTAAAGTTTTTTCCGTTTAATTAAATAATGACGTCGTAAAAATAATTTGTTCTATAAACACAAAAAGTTTGGCTTACAACACTTTGGGTTAACACGGAGCTTGCATCTGGAAATGTTTGTTGTTCCGTCTGCGATATATTCATGATAATTCTTTTAAGCATAACTTACTTGTAAAATTTCAAATCAGCTAAGCTTTGTTAAGATTTGGAAACAATGTGGCCGAACTTTTGGCTGGTAATTTCTCTAACTAATTTCTCAAGTCTCTTATCCTCACTTTAATTTAAAACATCATAGGTCATGATCGCTTAATATTAGACGAGTTGACGGACGCGCCTTCGGCGCCCCCGTCAACTCGGAGCGTGCACAGCGTCAGATTGGGTTCGTCATCGCTTCGCGCACCGCCATCAGCGGTCAGATTGGGTTGTTCCTAAGCGTGATCCTCGCGGCGCTTCGCGCCGCTCGAACCCCAAAACGACCCACAATCCCACAAATCCACACTTATTCGTAGCGCTCCTTTACATAGCGTGAGTAATGCTCAGTGTTGCAACTTTTTCAAAAGTCGCCTCCGCCTCCGGGCAATTTTCCGAACGTCGCCTCCGCCTCCGGAGGCGCCTCCGGCTATTTTTGATCGCCTCCGGGTCGCCTCCGACCAAAAATCGCCTAAAATGCCCATTTTAGGCATGTTTGAAAAAAATTTTCCCAAAATTTTCAAAAAAATTTTTGAAAAAATTTTTTGGCGCCAAAAAATTTTTTGAAAAAATTTTTTGAAAATTTTTTGGAAAAAATTTGTCAAATTTTGAAAAAAATTTCAAAATTTTTCTTGTTTTTGTCAAGTTTTCATTAAATTTTCGCCTGCCGGAGGCGCCTCCGGCATATTTTGAGGGTCGCCTCCGCCTCCGCCTCCGCCTCCGCCTCCGGAGGCGCCTCCGGAGGCGGAGGCGTTGCAACACTGGTCATGCTGGGTCTCCGCTCGCTTCGCTCGCTACGACCCAGACGTGAGAATCAGTACTGGGTTGGGTTCGTGAAGATCACGGCCGCCTTCGGCGGCCTCGATTTTACTGGGTCCGAGCGGCGCTTCGCGCCGCTTTCGGACGCAGGGTTAGTATTCGCAGTTTACATGGCCAAATCTCCTTGAAACACGTTTTTCGGTTTTGGCGCGAATTCAAATATTCAAATTCGGAACTGACGTCAGATTCGGACTCAGCACATGCGAAAACCCCCGGGTGCCAAAAATCAGACCCGTAGACACATTGCATCAAAAAACCCGATTTTTCGGCCAAAAAGTGGCTTTTTTTTCAAAAATTGACCAAATCAAAAAGTGTAAAAAGCAAAGTGGTCCAGAATCGCCTCAGAAATAGATTGGGAACATAAAAAACATAACTTGCCCAGGTCAAAACCCTTTAAAACACGTTTTTGCGTTTTGGCGCGAATTCAAATATTCAAATTTCGGGTCTGATAATTTTCCCCATCCTAACTTTTCGAGACCTATCGATTGAGCTATCACTCGCCTCTGGGTCACGTCTGGATCGCGAGATACGGTTAGGGAAACACACACACACAGACGGACAGAACATGGCCCTTTAGTATTAGTTCATGTTACCAGGCAACGACATATGCTCGTGCACTGGAGATCCTTATCTCTGTTTTGAATTTAGTGGTTGCACTGGACTGCTCCACTCGCTCGATACAGTCCAACGAAGAGACGTGAGACAAAGAGAGCGCCCCACACTAGCACTCTATTGGCCTGATTCTAAGCAAAGCAGCAGCATATGCCGCGAATTCAAAATCACTGACAAGATCTCCAGTGCACGAACATATGTCGTTGTCTGGTATAACTTTTATGTTTTCACAGCTGATATGGCATCACCTGTGCAGTTTCTGCTAAAAAGGTATATAATTAAGTTTTTGGTGTGAATCAAAATTTTTTATTAAGTTTTTTAAGAGAGTGCCATTTTTGACCAAGAAGTGGCTTTTAATACCTTATCCAGAGGCAAAATATTTGTTCACCAATCGCTCAAAATGTATGCCATCTTCAAGAGTTAAAGCAACAATTTCAGGGCTCTTTCTAACGTTTCGAAGACAGCAAATTCGTGACTCATCAAATGATGCCGAAAAAGACTCCTCGACGAAGTCATGGACGAAGGCGATCCCGAAAATGACATCCTGAAAAATCCTGCCCAATCTCCTATGTCCTTTTTCACAATCGAGGCCAACGATGCCCCGACTTTCAACTCAACCTCAACAGATTCCGCCTCAGGCTCTATCTCAACGATAACAGATAGTGCAAAACCTCAACAATAAGCGGAAAAAGGAAATGGCGTAGAGAAGCCACTGAACGACGTTAAAGGAATTGACTCGATACTTTAGCAGTCGAATGATTAATGAGTTTCGTTTTGTAAATCTTTGTAAAGTATTGAGTTTTGTAGTATATATTTAAAAATAATTATTGGTTTCGAATTTTTATTTATTTTTCTGCCTCACAATAAAATAACATACATCAAGTTTTTTTATTTTTTTCTTATTTTTTATTTATTTCAGATATTCCGGTATTATTCATATATTCCGGATTATCTATTGGATTTGAAATTGTTATTTATTTTATTCTGCCTCATAAAATATCACCCATCAAGTTTTTTATTTGCATATTTTTCGGTTCCATAACACACTTCGTTGCCTTAGCTTCTCAGCTGGGACAAAAATTATTCAAATTATGACGTACAGAGAAAAATGTCAAGTGCTATTTTTCTTTTCTCTCTCCTCGCTTTGTTTACCAGTTGAACCTTCTAGAAGATACCGCCATTTAAGCGAAGAGACAGTCAACGACGAGGGGAGGAAACAGAAAAAGAAATAGCACTGGGAATTTTTCTGTTCGTTAAATTTGAAGAACTTTTGTCCCAGCTTGAAGCTAAGGCATATGGAAGAGCGTGTGCAGAGATCCATAAAAAGCCAGCAAAATTTTTTGGCTATGACTCGGAAAGTAACAGCGCGCAATAACACACATAATTTGACAATCCAGTTGTTTTTTATTACTGTATTACTTTCACAACGGCTTTCGTTCCAGAATCCATAGATCACGCCAACAGTATATTCCCAGCGAGTCATATAAGTCTTCTTTCACTTGGCTATCAGTTACGCGAAATTCAAGAACATCCTTAGTGAGCAAATTTTCGTCTCGAAATTCGACAAGATCACCTCGCCCGAACCCTATATTTTCGACGAGAATAAATTTCCAGGCATGCGTCTCTTTTGCGCTGGAGTATATCTGAAAATGTGTAATATATGTATTGGAAAAAGTACGTGAAGAATTATATTTGGGCGTTGAAAGGGAAAATTCCACCACTTGCGTAATACTTAGCTGCTTACAATCACAGCTAAAACAACAATCAATTTTGTGAACGGCTATACCATTATATTTCGTAATTGATCATTTTATAAAAATAAAGCGACATTTTTCCTTCTCTTTGAAAATTTTCATCATAGGCTTCAAACTGAATCTTTTTTTAAACAGAGGCTATAATTTTATCTCTATTGCCTTTACCCTTGAAAAGACTATCTACCGTAAACTCTCTAATTTAACCCCCCCTCTTGTTTTACCTGTTCACAACCTTGTTCACAACTTTCTCTTTTGATTAATACTGTCCCTCGTTTCCCTTTTTCTCTGCATTTTCCCTCATTATTCCACACCGCACACTATCGCTCTTTCGTCTCTCTTTCAATATGAATGAAAGTGCTGATGTCTTCTTCGGTTTAAATACCCAAGTGAAAGGTACTTGGCTGTTCTGCCCAAGCAATTGAGGCAGTCAACAAATTTTGGAAAGCACTGTTCATCCTGAATAGTGCACATTTTATATCACGTTGACTATAGAAAAGTATGATCATTCCGAGAATAAATATGAAAATAACCATACAATAATTAATAGTGCACTGTTTTCAACTTTGAGGAGAGAATTATCATTATGGTAACGTGCGATTTTTGGGATAATTCATGAATAACTTACCCCTTGGGTTTACGAGGTAGAAACGGGACTTGAACAAGCACTTCCCAATTTTAAAGTGTAGTTGCTTGTTTTAGTAGACATAACTCGTGCCATCAAACTTTTTCTTAGATCATCTCAAAGATCTAAAGGGAAGATTTTTCTAATGGAAACAGTCTTGATTTTCAGACTTGATTTTCAAAGCTACCCACTCTCTAAAATTTTTCCGCTTGGGACCAATTTCAATTTAAAAATATTTTACAAAAAACAAGATTTTAACGAAAAGCGAAAAATCTGAGTATACCGATTCATATATATCAGACTTTATATTCATAAGGAAAAAATTTGAGAAAAATTAAAATTTGCATAATAAAATTAATAGCAAATTTTAATTTCGGCGCCGTAACAACTCCCACCCGCGATATTTCCCATCGCAAAGGAAAAACTGTTATTAAAAGAGTGAGTCAAAAAAGTTATAGGGCTCAGGAACGGCAGACGGTTAGAGATATACACTATTTCGTCATATACACTATTTCTCAGAATGCTCTTCCAATGGAATGAGCTTATCTGAGAACTATCATTGTTTCTTCGTATCATACTTTTTCTTAGAACCCCATTCAAAGCCTTTTAAGGCAATGTTTTCTTGTCAAGGCAACGCTGTCCTGTTTTGTTAATTCTCTTCAAGACTACAAATAAAGAGACCCCGTGAGAAGAGTACAATTTTTAATAACAGTTAAGCAACATTATTTCAGCATTTCTTTTAAAACGAACATATTTTATGGATGGTCTCATTAAAATTCGTAGTCTAAAAGATTGTTTCAAAGATCTAATAGAATATTTGTGCCGTGACATTTTCGTGTTGAAAATTGCTGAAAATAGCTAGGGTTTTTGGTTATATAGGTGCGTACAGGCAGGCAGTGCTCATTGTTCATTATATAGACATTTTCAGAGGTAACACTGTGGGAAAAATACAAATTTCGGTGGCTCAACCTACAGCGAAAGTTTGTTATAAACGACGTGAGTATTAATATAGCCGCTGGCATTTTCTATAAATTATTATTCTAAGCTTACGCTTTTCGATGACCTATATCAATTTTGGTATCACCTGCGCTACGTTCGCAGCAAATCTTGTTAGTGTCATTCCTTTGATTCACATTATGTATTGTTATGTTTTTAACAAAAATGTGATAAGAGTTAACAATATGTCGGCATCGCTTTTGATTTTCATCATTACTCACACAATCGCCGCTCTGGCGATATTTCCCTATATGCTATATTTGATTGTGTTTTGGTCAGCTACAGGTAATTTTTTATAGTTAGAAAATTCTCCTACTATTATATGCAAATAGTTCATGTACGCGGCTCGATCCAGATAACCTGGGAAGCTGCGGAATTTTTTTGGGAAACTGCTGGGCCGTAGGCTGACTTAAAACGAAAAAATTTTAATATGATTTAATCTTATTTCGAGATTTGATCTATGATCAGTGATCATTGATCTCCGCTTGGGAACGTAAGAAAAAATATCGCGACATTTCGACCGTTTTTAAACTATCATCCGCTCCACAAAGCGGATTCCCTTTGGCCGAGATCTGAAAAATTTTAATATGGCCCTTATTTCGAGATTTGATCTATGATCAGTGATTATTGATCTCGAAAATTGGGTTTTGGTTCCAATGAACTTGGGAAGCTGAAAATTGGGGATTAGGGCATTCGAGGTCCTTCATTCCTAATCCGGGGCCAGACTTCAAATTCATGGTTTGAATTACCGGTTTCCCGGATCAATGATATCTAGATCATCGTCATGATCTCTGATCATTGATGTGTACATACTCTAATAAATTACAACACTAATTTTTTTGTTGTTAATTACAGATGGAAATGGGAAGTATGATCCGTATGTATTGTTTTGGACAGGGATGGCTAGTGCGCTATACTTGACAGTTTCTGGTCTCGCGACATTTTTTCTTACCTTCGACCGTTGTCTTTTGTTGCGTTTTCCAGCAATATATCAAGGCAAACTCAAAAGGCGCTTTCCACATTTGTTTGCTACTATAATAATATTGATGACAATTTACATAATTGGTGTTTACGCATTGCTTAGATTACCTTTGGACGTGCTGAAAGGTATGACAATTTTCGATAAAAAAATTATTGCTATACATTTTTGGGGGTTTGACTTTTGTGATCTAAATTCCGTTTGAATTCGCTTCATAAAAACTTTTTTGGTCTAAAAACATTGGGCCTCATTCGGTTTAAACGCTCAGTGCCCAATTTATGTAAATTCAGAACGTAACACAATTTTTAGGTGTTTTCGGCCACGAAAATTACGATAAGCTGACCCCTCAGTCCCTAAAGGGTCACCTAAGCTTGAACTTAAGACCAGGCTTAAGCTTCAGCTGAATTGTGGAAAGTTTGAGTAAGAGTCAAATGTGGAATGAAAAAATTTAAGTAACATATATTAATACAATTTTAATCGTTGTTTTAGTACAACATTGCCAGTCCACTGGATGCGTTGATATAAATAGTGATAAAAACTTGATATATCGCGATATAATCACAGAATATGGTAAACTAATTATCTCCGGGATCAACATTATATTGATGTTTTATTTTCTTTGGCTGCTTCATCGCACATCATCCGATAAAAGGGTAAGATACTATTTGGAACTTGGGGAAATTAAATTCTGGATTCACGGCCCTATTCAATGTCCATTCTAAATATGGAGTCTAATAAGTAAATATACCGTAAATCCTCCAATAAGTCCCCCCCCCCTCAATTAAGCCCCCCCCTCAGATAAGTCCCCCCTCAAACAGAATGCCAAACGTACTTGCGGTCTCGCCCGAAAAAAACTAAGTGCATATTCGTGTAGATCTCGTCGAGTTACGTAAGAAAAACCCCAATGCAAAATCTTTGTCATTGAAAATATCGGAGAAATTTGAGTTTGAAATTTGAAAATTTTTTTGAAAACCCTTACGAAACAATAAGTCCCCCGGGGGACTTATTAGAGGATTTACGGTAAGTATGTGGTTATTATGGTACTATTTTTGGCATTCTGCCCATTGTGGTAATAGAATTTGGCAGAATGACAGAAAGTGATACCAAACCGGACTAAGCCAAAACAAAGCTAGTGTTGATTTTTGTACTATCCCCAAACAAGAAAGTTGATGGCCCTAAGCGACGTCAAATGTTCGGATGGATGGATGTAAGCACCCGTATCTCGCGATCCAGTCGTTAGCCCGAGGCGAGTGATAGCTCAATCGATAGGTCTCAAAAAGTTAGAATGGGGAAACCAAAAATTTTCGAAATTTGAAAATTTGAATTCGTGCCAAAACACAAAAACGTGTTTTTAAGGGTTTTGACCAGGGAAAGTGGTGTTTTTTATGTTCTAGACGGCCTAAGGCCGAGTTTTTAACGCAAAGCGTTAAAATTTATTGAGTTCAACGAATTCATTGACCCGACGGTTAACTGGCAGCTCTGCTGCTAGTTAATTTTTACATAGTAAAATACGTAACAGACATATTGTATGTCATCTTGATATTATAGAACGACCGCATTGTGAAAATTACCATTTTTCTGGATGTAGCATTAGACTCCGCACCACTGCTGATTTATCGAATACTGATTGTAAGTTGATTTATTTTCCTTAAATTTATACCAGCTTTTCATCTCTGGTTTTTGCCCCAAGCCCATTTTTTGTAGCTGTGAGTAATTTTACAATGATAGACGGCTATAACGGGCATTAAAAAATTAGCACCTTGTAGCCTCCCTGTTAAATGGGGAGCGCTCTACAATTGTCACCAAAGTAATCAATATAACGCTAACTAATTTGAATTTGAGACATTCGCAGCCGACAGCGTCGTTACCATATATGTGGCACAACTCTCTGGATTATTGTTTGTGCTACGCATGGCAATTTGCGCAATATTTTATTGGATAATTTTACTAAAAATGCGGAACAGAGGAACAGTGAGCAGCATCACGGAAGTAACCATAAGGGTTATCGCTGTTGGAAGTAAAAATACATAATTTTGCCACTCAAACATATTACCGTAGGAGTAGAGTATAATGTTAGTTTACTGTAGTGTTGGTAACCAATACACCAATATCTATGACAAAACTATAGTATAGTTGAAAGCTTTATTATAGTTTTTCCATTGATATTGGAGTCCTGACAAAGCAAAGCTTTTGCCTGGTGTTTCGCTAAGAATAGTTTTGAACTTAAGCGTCATTAAATTAAACTTCTTGCACCAATTTATTCTCACAGTATACTTCAAGAATGTTATAATTCATAATATACTTCGTAATAGTATTGTATTATTTCGAACCGTATTCTCAAATAAACATCCTTTCTTTGCCTGGCCTTTATGGATAGTGCAAACCATTTCTGAAAAATAAATTTATCGAAATTTCACCTCTACTTCACTCACTCCCATCCGTTCTAACAAGAAATATTAAACTTGGAAAAATATGTACCAAATGTTAGATTCAACATAAAACAATTTAGGGAAATGGCTAAAGTTTAGATTTCCCATAGAATTTCTGTATTTCGGAAATTTAAAAAACTTGCCGAGTAAATCGGCTACGCGGAATCCAATAAGCTTGTCAAATTCCGTGCAGGACCTGATTTTTTGGCGCAAATTTGAATTCGCGCCAAATTTTCGAACCCGTGAAAATAGCCATTTTTTGATCGAATATAAAAAAAATAATATTTTTCCCGTTACCAGGAGCCCAAATGAGCTCTGTATACCAAAAATCAGCAAAATCCCACGGTCGGGCAATGAAGGGTTAAAACAAAAAAGTTCATGAGGTTCTTGAAATAATAATGCCGTAAAATATTTTGCTCTTCTGTTCTGAAAAAGTTCAGCTTACAACACTCGAGATTCCCAGGACGTCTCCGATCCAAGTACTAATCGAGCCCAGCGTTGCTTGACTTGGCAGATCGGACGGGATGCCGTATTTTCAACGCGGTATGGTCGTAAGCGAAAGTGAAGCATTGATTGGAGTATATAAAGGAACCAACTTTGAAGGTTGGTTCAATCATAGGATGGAGGGACGACAGGGCGTTAGAGAACAGTTATCTTTTCAATGTGCGGCGCACTTTGATTTGTGCGTCTTTCATTTCCAGACAGCAGTGTGTTTCCTTCACAACTTTCTCTCCTAATTAAAATACTCTCTCTCTCGTTTCCTCTTTTTCTCTGCATTTTCCCTCATTATTCCACACCGCACACTATCGCTCTTTCGTCTCTCTTTCAATATGAATGAAAGTGCTGATATGTCTTCTTCGGTTTAAATACCCAAGTGAAAGGTACTTGGCTGTTCTGCCCAAGCAATTGAGGCAGTCAACAAATTTTGGAAAGCACTGTTCATTGTTAATAGTGCAAATTTTATTTTGATTTGGCGCAAATGTGAATTGTCCTTCATTACCAGACAACTCCCTTAGCTTTTTTATAATATTAAGCGATTTGAATTATTTAATCATTAGTTAAATTTAATAAATTAACATAATCTATTTATTTGGATAATACAAGTAATTTATAATAAATGCTCTGTAAAAGTGACTCCCTGTAAATACCTAGTGCTATTTACTAGCTTCAGGGACTCACAGCGTTGTCCAGGAGTGATCTTTGATCAGTGCTATTTACATGGCTGAGAGATAACAATTACAATAGTATTTTGAGATAGTTTCCTCTGAGAATACATGGTGGCGCAAAAAAAAGAGACAAATCCTGGGCCTTGTATTTCTTGCATGTTGAGATCTCAGATAGTAGCAGTTTATCAATTAAGTTTAGTTTATCATTAACATCATTGGGGTCGCTTCAACATGCAAGAAATACAAGGCCCAGGATTTGTCACTTTTTTTTTGCGCCACCCTGTATATGAGTAGTATATATGTACGAGATACGAGTTGGTGAGAGTCGTAATAGAAATTTTTCAAATACAGTCGACTCTCTTTATAACGCGGGTCTCGGACGAAATCCGCGTTATATAGAGACCTGCGTTATGTAGAGAGTCTAACTCAAAAATTTCGTGCATCAGCGTTATACAGAGAGTCCTATATATGGAGCTGGCATATATAGGGCTGCCAAAAAATGATCGCAATTCAAAATCGGTTTAAATTTTTAAAATTTTCTAAAGTTTATTAAAATTTTAGATAAAATTTTAAAAATTTAGAGAAAGTTGGCCAAAAATCCGAAAAATTTATAGAAAGTTGACCAAACCTCCAAAAAATTTTGAAAAAGTTGGGCAAAATTGGTGAAACCGCGTTATACGGAGAGTCACTTACAGAGCATGTGCCAAAAATTTTTCGCGTTATAAAGGGAAGCGTTATATAGAGAGTCAAACTCATACAAATTCTTTGGCGTAAATCCGGGACCGGCAAAACCCGCGTTATATAGAGCCGCGTTATAAAGATAGTCGAATGTACATATATTTAAGCATTATACTTAAAATCTAATCATTCAGACTTTGCTACGTCCCAAGTTCAACAATATGGTTACAGTGCAACATAACTGTTGCCATATTACTATGCGTACATAATTGTTTCCATATACGGAGGACAATTAAAAGGCCGGCGCAAGACGGTTTCTATCTAAAAACATTTTTTGGATTAAATTTTAAATTTAAACGAATCTATCAAAAGAGGAAAAATTCGCTGAAATTACGTTTAAAATCCCTAATAAGGTTTTTATTATTATTCAGAGATGTTTTGTTTTGTGAAATTCGAAACAGGACTATCCGTTTGTTAAGTTGTTAATGTGTAGGAGTTCAAAGAGCTGCTGGGTCACGACATGATCTCCTTTCAAATTCATATACCGTATTTTCTCTAATATTAGTTTATATTAGAGAAAATACGGTAATTGATCGATGGGTGATTTGCGGGTAGGGTATTTTAGGGTGCATTTTAGGGTCGATTTACTGCAAAAATGTTTTTAATTTTAAAAAAGGTGCATTTTGAAGGAAAATACGTTAAAATCGGCAAATTTTAACCAAGCCAGGCAAAATTTTCCGATTTTAACGTATTTTTCTTCAAAATGCACTTTAAAAAAATAAAAACGTTTGCCTAGTAAATCGACCCTAAAAAGAAGAATTAGTGGTCAGAAACAGATTACAGACCAAAGTAGACCTAACTCGCAAATCACTCATTGATCAATTACAGTCGAGCCTAAGCCTAAGCCAAGCCGACATCCTATTTTACCGTTTTTTTCGCGTTTTTAGTCGAAAAATGGCAAATCTGATGTAGATGACCTAGACTCAAAATGAAATTTTGGGTCTAGGTCATCTACATCAGATTTGCCATTTTTCGACTAAAAACGCGAAAAAAAACGGTAAAATAGCCTATTTTACCGTTTTCTGAAACCCTATTTTAAATAGGGTGTCGGTTTAACGAAGTTTGGCTGTATATGAATTTGAAAGGAGATCGTGTCGGGACCCAGATGCTCTTTGAACTCCCAAACATTAACAACTAACCAGACGAATACCGGTAGTTGTGGTATAATAACTTACATATACGTGTATTTCTCGTATTTGTTGAGCGCCATTAAACAAACAACCGACAAAGGAAACGATCTCTGCGTATTTTTTAGCACCGGGCGCAGCGCCCATTCGAGATTGTAAATGTTTCATTAGTGTTTTGGAATACCGAATACTTTCCTTCTCAAGTAATGGGATGCCATGGCATGCCAATGGCATGCCTCTATCCGAGAGTCCGTGTATTGCTGTAAGAAAACATTTATTATCTGTATCTGATCGTGATGTTGCGCAAGCTGTACGCCAGCCCATTACGCAATAGTAAATAAGTCACAAAACACGCGGCAATTTGAATTGAATTTTTGGGAATTTGGGTATTTTGAACAGAACTTATTGTATATAGACTGTTTTAAACGGTTTTAGTATACCTTTAGACTACTTTTAGACACGTCTAGACAATAATTTCTGTTCAACATACCCAAATTCCCAAAAATTCAATTCAAATTGCCGCCTTTTTTGTGACGTGTTTACTATTGCGTAATGGGCTGACATACAGCTAGCGCGACATCACGATCAGATACAAATAATATACTTTATACGATAATAATTGAATATTAAAAAGCAAACGCATAAATTCGCCGACTGATATTTGTGCGTTTAAATTCGCGCGATTTCAGTTTAGCCCCTTTAGAAGGGGCTAGCTCAAATCTGATATTGCTAACCCCCTCTAAAATACGATTTTAGATAGGGTCAGCAATATCAGATTTGATCTAGCCCCTTCTAAAGGGGTGAAACTGAATTGGCGCGAATTTAAACGCATAAATATCAGTCCGCGAAATTATGCGTTAGCATGTTACATGAAGGATATGACTCATCAGGGACTGCGTCCTTTTTAATTAAAAATACAACTTACCGGAATGCGAATAGATGACAGCTTTGAGTAATACTAATTCCTCCATAGTCATTTGAATTCGGGATATTGCCGCCATTGTTCGGCAAGACAATAGTTGCGTTCTATCGGCTAATCTAGAGTATTTTTGAATAATTAGGTGATGTGCAGCTTACGCATTGCTGATTACCCTTTTCGTCTGTAGTTTTTGATAGCTAAAATATTACATTCTAGAGTGTGGAAGCGGCTCTATACATGTTGATTAACCCATACCTTTGCAATCAACCTTTTGAAATTTCAATACTGACCTGAGATTCGGAATCAGCGGGGTCGAAATCCTATGGTACTTTACTTTACTAATTTGCTGGTGTCCCTGCGTGCGTCAGTCCACTGGCGTTTAGACCCTTTCCGGCCCGTATTCGACCCAGATAACATCACCCCTATAGTAATTACCCCCATAAATCCGTAAAAATCGACTCAGATTCGGGGTCGACATAGGTCGAACAGTTCGAAATGGAGGTCGGAATCAGTGTTTTGCTGACCGGGTTTAAACTGACCTGACCTGACCTGACCTCCTGACCTGACCAGACCTGACCTGACCTGACCGGGGGTGCCGGTCAGGTCACGCTGATGGCGCTGGGCATACTGATACAGACGAGGGCATACTGATGGCGGTGCGCGAAGCGATGACGAACCCAATCTCCCGCTGTGCACGCTAACCGCTTCCTAGCGAAGTGGGGCCGCGAAGCGGCCCCACTTTTTAATTAAAAATACACCTTACGGGAATGCGAATAGATGACAGCTTTGAGTAATACTAATTCCTCCATAGTCATTTGAATTCGGGATATTGCCGCCATTGTTCGGCAAGACAATAGTTGCGTTCTATCGGCTAATCTAGAGTATTTTTGAATAATTAGGTGATGTGCAGCTTACGCATTGCTGATTACCCTTTTCGTCTGTAGTTCTTTGATAGCTAAAATATTACATTCTAGAGTGTGGAAGCGGCTCTATACATGTTGATTAACCCATACCTTTGCAATCAACCTTTTGAAATTTCAATACTGACCTGAGATTCGGAATCAGCGGGGTCGAAATCCTATGGTACTTTACTTTACTAATTTGCTGGTGTCCCTGCGTGCGTCAGTCCACTGGCGTTTAGTCCCTTTCCGGCCCGTATTCGACCCAGTAACATCACCCCTATAGTAATTACCCCCATAAATCCGTAAAAATCGACTCAGATTCGGGGTCGACATAGGTCGAACAGTTCGAAACGGAGGTCGGAATCAGTGTTTTGCTGACCGGGTTTAAACTGACCTGACCTGACCTGACCTCCTGACCTGACCTGACCGGGGGTGCCGGTCAGGTCACCGGTCAGGTCAGTTTACCAAATTGCCCGGTCAGCAAAACACTGGTCGGAATGGTCGAAAATGGCATTTTTGGTCTTTTCAAGGATGTGGGTAGTCATCTATAGGGTTTTCCAGGTCGGGAACACGAATCCGACAATTTTTTGGGTGGTCGACATAGGTCGAAACGGAGGTCGGAATGGTCGAAAATGGCATTTTCGATGCATTTTTAATCAATGTCAACAAACACAGGGGATAGACGCCGCGATAGCGGCGGCGCGCAATAGCTAGTACATATACTATATATGGTACGGAATCTCAGTCCGAGAACCCTTAAAAATTGAATTCTTGGCCAGATGGTCAATTGACCGTTATGCGGTTTTTCAATATGTAGAGAGCCATGGAAATTTAATGAAATACTCACCACAATAGGTAAACAACAGTGGGCATAATGAGAGTTTCCGATTTCATGTGGCATGGCTGAAGCAAGAGTAATATCGGCAGGCCAATATCGCAGGCCAATATCGCCTGCTTCAGCAGCGCTTCCTACATTAGTACAATTTAAATATGTCGGAATATAAAACAAACAAGATAATGGGGGCTCCCAACGGAAGCCAAGTTCCCTCACATTCCAAGGGGGAAGGTCGGACGCTCCGCGCCCGACCAGAGGACTGGCTAGCCGCCTGCGGCGCCTCGCAATGTTTGCCCTGTATTGTTAGACCAAATCCCTTCAAAAAATAATTTTAAAAAATTTCGTACCCCGGGGGTACCCCGATAATTTTTTTGACCCCGGATTCGGATTCAGGACCCTAAAAACCCCGGGTACAAAAATTTAGCTCCGGAAACACTCTGAAATCAAAAATGCTTTTCAGCCGGTTAGAGAAAAGAGAAATAGTGTGTAAAATTTTGATGACTCATAACTTTCCGTATATGGACCGGTCCGGAAAAGTTTTTTCGTATTCGGTCTTGACTGATCCTGAGGAGCATTTTGAGCTATCACACGGTGTCGGTGAGGGACGGATTTGTGACATACTGGCCGCGCTCTCTTATTATATAGGATACAAAACAAACCTGGTCATTATAGTCAAGTTGTAAAAACACAGGCATTGTTCTGGCCTAAGATTTTCATATATCATGAAGAGGCTGATATTGGAGAAAATACGGTATGTTCTGAGTATCTATGTACAGTCGACTCTCGATATACCGCACACTTTTTTCGCTGAATTTATCAAAAAGGTGGTTTATCAAATAGTGCGGTATATCGAGAGTATTTTGTATGGAAAAATCCCTTGTAAAATTGTGCAGATAAACGAAATTTCCTATATTTTTGTCATTTTTACAAAATTTTTTTAAAATTTGAATTCCCGCCCAAAAAATTTTGAATGTTTTACTAAATTTCTCCGATTTTTGCAAATTTTTTAGCAAAATTTTTGGAAAATTTGGTTAAAATCAGGAAAATTTTCTATAAAAATTCAAATTTGCGCCAAAAACAGAACCATTTTTCTTTGTGCGGGTAAACGAAAAATTTTACATGGAAAATTTCGCTTTGGTTTCTCAAAAACCTGTGCGGTATATCGAGAGAATTTTGTATGAAAAATCCGTTCCAGCCAGATTTGGGCGGTAAATCGAAAGTGCGGCTTATCGTGTGTGCGGTATATCGAGAGTCGGCTGTATCGACTGACCATTTCGATGCATAAAAAGATGTCTAAAATGAGCCATCTTGGCCGCGCTTCACACTTCGCTTCAAACTTAATCGCCTCGCCCATAGGAAGGGGCCATTTGATTTCCTTTGGGTATTGATTAGGGATCGGAATTTTACACCGAGTCCGAGTCCGAGCGATTCCGAGTCCGTTTGAATTTTATTTTTCCCGCCAATTTTTTTTGTTGTCAAAAACTTGTGTTTTTACTGTTTTTCACTAGTATTTCGTATTTTTACTATAAATAGACAAAATTTAGACGGTTTGGTCTATTTTTTAGCGATTTTTTAGATTTTTGAAGAAATTTTACATGCAAATTCAAATTTTACCTGTATTTTTCCAAAAATTTTTAATATGAATATAACCGGTTTAGGTCGACTATTTAACTCCTGAATAAGCGTTATAGATGGGTGCCATATTTGTACTTCTTCGGCAATTTTTCTAACAAAATTTCTATGAAAAATTGGCGCATCTAAAATTTCGCCGGGATAAAATCGCGCCGCAGGCGAAAAAAATTTGAAAAATGTACGATATAAGAGAAAAATCAAAGAAAAAATAGCGACGCAGGCGAAAATTTTGAAAAAATGTGTGAGGTTAGAGAAAATTTTCTTTCAAAATTTTCAATGTTCAGGCAAAAGTTTCAAAATTTTTTCCTCGGCCGCGCCCTGTCGGGCACGGCCATTCTTAGGGGGTGCATAAAGATTGCGGATTGCGGAATGGTTGCTGTAGCTCTGCTATACCATATATATTTGGTCGCATTAAAAAAAGTGAGCAGAAAATTATGAAGACAAATAAATAGGCATGGAAATCCGTAGGCCGAAATTTTGGGAAAAATGGTGACTTATAATGGAAAAAGGAAGAAAAAATAGCGCCGCAGGCGAAAATTTTGAGAAAAATAAGGCTATCTGCAAAAAAAGGACATTGAAAATTTTGTATATTCTTCAAAAAAGTTCAAAAATTTCGCTCGGCCGCGCCCAATGGGCACGGCCGAAAATAACCTAGTCCGAGTCCGTCGGACTCGGACTCGGACCCCCTTTTACCGAGTCCGAATCCGAGTCCGAGTCCGGACTCGGACTCGTCAGATTTCCATTCACACCGAGTCCGAGTCCGTTTTGGACTCGGACTCGCCGATGCCTAGTATTGATCTGCATGAGCCAGCACATTCTCATGGTTAGATTCCAGTAGTTCTCGAATACTTCGAAATATTACGGATTCTCTCAGCCAACGAGAACTTTCACGGATTTTCTGGACTTTTAGTTCGACGTACACGAGAGATTGTATAAGTTTGTCCTCTGTTGTCTCTTCAAACACAAGACCTGTCTGAAAACAGTTACTCTGAAGAGTTTGGATGATAACATGAAAGTGAAAATTTATGGTCCAAAGTCTCTCCATATGCAGGTTCTAGATGCAGAGATCCATTCTTACCTAAATCTACATGCAGAGATAGTATACAGGGTGGTCCAGAATATACAGTGACGGACAAAAGTTAGTTCCAATTTTTATTTTGTCCATAACTTTTTTTCTAATGTACTATTTTTTGATCTGTAAAAAGTATGCTATACTTCAGAATGTATCTCGTCTGACATCTTTTAGCGTTTTTCAAATTTTTCATTTTTTGCGCCAAAATCACCTTTTTTAAAAAACTGCCAAAAATGGAATTTTCTAGAAAGTTCTTTTTTCAAAGATCTGAAACCGCTATCTTGTTCAGCGTAAAAAGTTGGGTATACCCTGTAAATTTCACATTTCAAAATTTGAAATTTTTTTTGACAGTTTTCCCGGATTTGTCTTGAGCTGACAAATCCAATGACACCTCACTTGCCCTTGTAGCACGTCTGTAACGTCCGGAACAATCGACGACAGACAGACAGACTACAGAAACCAAGAAACCCGCCCTTTAGTATTAGTTCATATCCCAAGAAGAAATTTTTTTGACTTCATTCTGAGCTTGGTCCTTCTCATCAAATTGAGCATAAATAATTATATACAATTAAAACCCGAATAGTGCAGACATATCCATGTAGATTAAAATCAAAGGCAGTTTTAAATCGAAATTCAAGTCATTCCTAGAAAATTGTCCTATTCCAAGAATACATAAAATACTAGGTCCATATGATAACGGTTTTAAAGGTCCATATAACCTTTTAAACACACTTTTAAATCGTAAGTGGAATCATGAGGAAAATAAATTGCGCATTCGCCTCCTTGGCAACCAAGACACATTACAAGAAATTTAATAAAATGATATTCTCATACAAATTAGTGTTATTCTAAAGCGCGCAATGACTAAAAATAAAATGTCGTGTCCTTACTTTCTCATAATGACAGAGCAATTATTATGAACGAATAGTGTGTGACATTCATCCTGTGTGCCACTGTGTTCCACGTTAAACAAAATTGCGAGCAACAAGTTTATTTCCAGAAAATAAAATGTAGTCAACAAATACCTCTAATATAATATTGTAATATTATCCGGGCCAAATTGTCCTGAAAGGATTTTTTTGTCCTGAAAGGAAAAAACACAAAAGTTCTTATTCAGAAAAACGAATACAAAACAGCTTTATAAAATAAACAGAGAAACATTATTATTAAACTGTACTTCAACCATAATTGTCAAATCTTGTAGTATTCTTCAGTTGACATTCTTCGTCCTACAACATTCCGCAGTGGCAGATACAATGCACATACGAGCATTCTCCGTTCAGGTATTTGTGCTTATCAACACACTCATGCGCGCAATCTAAAGATCCAACAAATTATAATTTTAATACTCCTGATAGAAGCACTCTTCAAAAATTTTTAAAGTTTTACAACCCAACAAAAAAATTTTTCTCCGCCTTTTAACACTTATGAAGTGAGTGACCGGCAAAAGCGTGATACTTTTCTAGAGCTTAAGATTAAGCTTAAGATAAAGCTTAAGCTCAAGCTACAGCCTAATGTAAGGGTTGTTCGGGAGCTTAAGCCCAAGACTAAGTCTTGCCTAAGCCTAAACCTAAAGCCTAAGCCTAAAGTATGCCCTTATAACCAGCCGAGATTTTTGGATTCAACTCCAGGTTTGCATCTGAAGAGTTTTTGTTATTTTTTGCGATATTTTCTTTGATAATTGCTTAAAAAATTTACGAGTACCCCGATTTGCTATTTCGGGGTACTTTGAAGTAATTTTGTTGCTTTTATACCCAGGCCGAAATAAAAATCTGCGGCTAGAGTTGGTAGGCATGATGGAGTTTCACGTAAAAATGTGTCTCATTTCTTTAAACATTTTCCTTTTCTGCAACAGAATTATCTATAAGACCTGGTACTTTTTAGGAAAATATTTCGCTTAAAATTTAGTATTCTCTTAGAAATTTTATAATGAATAAAATTTATAACTCTCAAATTTTTCAGAAAAACCCAAATTTCGATAAGAAACTGTCATTTTTATGGAAATGTGCCAGTGTTTATACGTAATTTAGTTATGAACTTCAGCAGTGTCAGGATGTGATTCAGGTTTAAAACTAACACTTAAGTCAATTCTTTTAGATGGACCTCACTTTGAGGCCAATCGCAAGGTGGTCTGCTAACTGAGTGGTCTCCGATATGGGTGGTCTACTAACGAGGGTCGAATGGATGTTTAAAAATTTTCCAGAATCTTACTGCCAAAAAACTTTTGAACTCACATTGTCCAATTGGCTTGCACTATTGGCTTTGGAGGTGGTACTAAATAGCCTGGAGGGGGTAGTATATAGCCTGGGGGTGACACTACATAGCCTTCCATTATTTGACCTTTCAATATGGCAAATTGAAAGGTGAGGAATGTAATAAGAAGAAACATTTTAGAAAATACTAATACAAATTTAATATGGGGCGAGGAAAGCAAAATCAGGAGGAGCAAAGCAAGACGAAGAAAATGTTTCTTTACTTTTTATTTCCGTTCTCTTTTTGCTCTGCTACCTTTTTGCTATCGATCGAATATCGATGATTCACTTTTGTATTCGCTTTCTTGTTGTATTGATTCTCTATATTCGACAGTCTTGAAATAATGTATCAAAAATAGTTTCGGGAAATAGCGGCTTAAAGTTCAGATTCACAATAGGATTTCTGTATTTCCGATCAAGTAAACAATGGCACCCTGAAATTATTCATAAAAATGAAAAAAAGTTCATAAGGTACTTGAAATAATAATGCCGTAAAACATAATTTCCAATTTCTTCAGTCTTAAAAACAAAACAAAAAGTCCGGTCAATTAATTGGCTTCCGTACTTAATCCGTCGACAAATTAAAAATATTTTGCACCTTTAAAAACAAACAAAGTTCCAATCAAGAAAACAAAAAAGTTCAGCTTACAACACTCGAGATTCCCAGGACGTCTCCGATCCAAGTACTAATCGAGCCCAGCGTTGCTTGACTTGGCAGATCGGACGGGATGCCGTATTTTCAACGCGGTATGGTCGTAAGCGAAAGTGAAGCATTGATTGGAGTATATAAAGGAACCAACTTTGAAGGTTGGTTCAATCATAGGATGGAGGGATGGCAGAGCGTTAGAGAACAGTTATCTTTTCAATGTGCGGCGCACTTTGATGTGTGCGTCTTTCATTGCCAGGCAGCGAGTTACTTTGATTGCATTCCCAGCTAGCTGGCTGCATAGAAATGACGTGGGAATGAGAGATTGCAGTATATTTTTCTCTAGCTGCACCCCACCATATCCTTCTTTCAACCCACATCAGTCATATAAAGCCTTCCAACTCCACTCATAAACTTACCTGGCTGGGGGTCCTGTGCGATCAATACGGCACAGGCCCTATGGTGAGGCTTGACCATTGCACTTTGGGCTCAGGCTGACCCGTATGGCGGTCCCAATCGGGATATACCAACAGCTAAATTTTTGCGTGCGGGGGATAGCGTTCGCGCTTCCCCTTTATAAAGGTCAAAGAATGCGAGATTCACCTGATTGAGGGTTCATCCTGAAAATGGTACCCAAAATTTCAGTAAACGTCTTCCTCGAAATGTCTTCGATTAAATTGAATGATTAAATGAAACAGATTTGAATCATTGTTTTGCAGTTCGAACACTGATTAACACAGTTTGAAAAGAATCTTTCGGGCCAACACAAACCATTCGTGTTTCACCTCTATAAAAGGTCAAAGAGTGTAAGACACACCTGGGGCCGATCCTTATCAAGTGCTCAGAATCTCTAACCAAAAAATGTCTGGCTCTCTCATAAATAGCGTGCTCTCTCTCAAAGTGTTTGTCTGTCTGATTAGAAAGGAAAGGAAGCGGCAGTGGGAAATAACTGGGCAGACACATATCTTCTCTGCGCTCTCGTTCTGCAATAGTCTTTTTGGTGCGCCGCACAATAGCACCAAATCGACCCACAAACAACATAAAGGGCGGACGTCTAGCAACGAGTGTTCGGTTTAATTACCCAACGTGAGGAACTTAAATGTTTCTCTTATAAATTTTGGAAAATCGTCTGAGCATATGCTCAGACGAAAATACGTCTGAGGAAATTAACAAAGCATTTTCATTTTCTGAGCATTCTGTGTCTAACACAAAATAAGAAGAGAGATGTGATAGAGAAAATAGAGACGCGTTGTGCAATTGTGAAAAGCCAGACATTTTTCGCTTAGAGAATGCTCAGATCTGAGCATCTGAGCACTTGATAAGGATCGGCCCCTGGCTGAGTACTGTCCTGTTAATAGTGCTTAAAATTTTAGGAGAAACCTTCCAAAAATGACTAATATTTTCGTCTGACTCTCTCCATTTGTACTGTTGTCTCGTAACTAGCCGGATCTATTTTTATCTGGTCCGTATATTCTGGATTGATCCTGAAATTATTTAACTGATGGGACGTCTGTTTTATTGGACGTAGCTTAACTAGATATAAACTACTTATGAGTTATTAAAGATGAGTTGTTAAAGTTTTGTTAAGGGACCAAGGTTGAGCCGTGAGGTAGGGCTCCAAACTCAACCTTGCAAAATCAATTTGTAATAGCTTTTTGGTAAGGGATAGGGCCTCGCCCTCTCTATTCCTATATTTCATTCGTCGTACCAAAATTATAGTCATATGCCTATTATAAACATACTTTTGGAATGCTTTTCAAAAAAAAGATTTGTCCTGCGATGGAATTAGATTCCAAGACTGTTTAGCAAAACTAATACAAACTTTCTCATTCTAGTTTCTTAATTTAACTCTTATTTTAATTTTGAAAATTATCTTCTCTTTCCCATCAACCCCATAGTTATTTACTTTAATCGTTAAGCTGCGAAGGTCCTACTGAGGATGACCCAACCTCATAACAGATACTTGGTCTAGTCGTCTAGGATCAGGGTCGAAACGGCTAGATAAACTTCATTTATGAAATATCACTTCCTTTCCTTTTCTTTGTCTTACTATATGAATTTACACTAATAATACAATATTAGGTAACAAATTTAGAGAAAGGAAAAATATTTCGGAACTAAATTTTCTATTATGAACTTGTAAAAACAAATTTTGTTTGTATCAATGCCCTGAAAACATGAAACTTGCAATTTTTTTGGAATTTCCTGTAATTGGAGAACCGATTTCCTGAACAAATGTGATCTAAATAATAGAAGACCTGTCAATTAAATTTTTTCTGGAATCAGCTTCAATTAATTTTTGCTTACAATTGAAAGTTTGACATACATTCGAATCCACAAAAAAGGCTCCGCTGATTACATCAAATCCTGGAACCGAACGGAATCATTGTTTTGCATTTCGAACACGCCTTTTCGCAGCGCAGTTTGAATAGAATCCTCGGGCAAAAACAAAGTGCATTGTGAGAAAAGAATGGTCGCGGGAAGGAGGAAGTGAACACAGTTGCCATTATTAATTTCTCAGGCGCATTTACACAATTGCGCAATTCAGGTCAAACAAACAATTAGCGGAATGATTGAAAGTTGAGGCGATTTAAATCCATCGCTCGGCATCGCTTTGCATAGCATTCGATTCATTTGCGCTTTTGCTGGGGTCGTGTTTTTGGTGGTTTGTATTGGGTTTGGAAGTTGGTGTGACTTACGTGAAAATTTTTGGGCAATGGCTTAGGCCCGGGCTACATCTACCACCCACACATAGCGAAATCGGGTAGCTGCATTTTTAGAATCCACATACTTTTTTGCCACGAATTCAAAAACTCTGATTGTTCCGTTATAAACTAGAGAAAAAGTTGACATATAATGAGTAATATCAGATTTATGGCCAACATAGTGAAAAGTGGGCCAAAAAAGGCTTTTTATCACCTTGTTTCATCAGATATTTCGCTATTGTAGACCGGGTCTTATGGAAATTTGGTTCGAGAAGTTTCAGGAATTCCCTAGGGTGTTTCAGCAAATTTCTAGGATTTGATAACTTCCCAGAGTGCGCTAGATAAGCAGGGCTGTCATGTGATTTTTCGATATTAAATTAGAACATCAGATATAGCTCATACCTCAAAATAGATTTCGGAAAAGAGCGCTAAAATTCCAAGAATGCAAGATGCGTCAGACAGAATGTTAATCCAGAAAATTGTTCCAGACCCCAAGTTTCAGGTCCCTTTCCCAAAATGAATATGATTTAACTCTTTCCATTTATGCCGTTCTTTCGTCAGCTAGATCTAGGTGAAGTTGTAAAAGAACCCACAGGATCCATGAAATTTTGGACAACTTAGACCTAGACGAAGTACCCGTCATTTCGGGACATCCGTTTATTCCAAGTTAATAAAAAATTCCATTTATAAGACTTGACAAGTACCCTTTGATAACTATCTCTTCTAGCACCCCAGTGGCTTCGGTAAAACATATTTAGTGTGACCATATTTCCAGACTTGTGTCATCTTGTCTTTGGATCGGCTGAACTTTGAACTCACTTCCTTTAGGCGAATAATGGGATTTTCGGCACTGCCCTTTTAAACTCGATTCCTTTCCGAAACTTGTCTCTGACTCATGTGAACTTTCGTTGATACAGTTTACTCTCCGTATTTTTTTAAGAAACCTTCAAAAAATTTTTCTTGTTATAACGCAATTTGACGAAGAGCTGATTCTCACCGCATTATAATGCGAGAATCGTTTTAGTGTCACGAAACTTTACCTTTTTCATTGAAAGCTTTCAGTCGAAGAATGAACAAAAGGCCGAACAGTATCAAGCCAATCCCAGAGCAGAGACCAAAAGACGAACACAATATTTCCTGCGTATTTTCCCTCAAGCCGACTTTTGCAAGTTCCGTTGCCTGCGGCAGTAAAGAAAAGAGACGCGACATTCAAGGATTGCGCACTTTTGCGATCGTAGCCGTAGTGTTGTTTCATTTATGGCCAAAAGTCTTCCGGCATGGCTATCTCGGCGTGGATATGTAAGTGTACCGTTTCATAAATCCGGGAGCGGCAACCGTGTGTGGGAGCAGTCTTCGTGTCTGGTGCTCTAACCATAGGAAGGTTAGACACACATATGACATAGAATATGGACTTTTGGAGATTTAGATTCAGCTAAGATCCATCTTAAAAACCGCTTCAAAGCAGCTTAGTCTTGAATTGGCTTACAGCCTTAACCCGCATCAAAACTATGCGATATATTAACAAAATTTGAGTTCGATGTGGGAAGCTGACTCAGCACATTATAGAGTCCACAGACATTTTTATATGCGTTCTGTTACACACTTTTTCTCGAATGTCTCAGAGCCCTATCGGGTCCCTCTAAGTCGCATGCTGAATTTCCGTCCCCCCCCCCCAGCAGGGGGCGATAGCTATCAAGTGCTCAGATGCTCAGATGCTCAGAATCTCTAACCAAAAAATGTCTGGCTCTCTCATAAATAGCGTGCTCTCTCTCAAAGTGTTTGTCTGTCTGATTAGAAAGGAAAGGAAGCGGCAGTGGGAAATAACCGGGCAGACACATATCTTCTCTGCGCTCTCGTTCTGCAATAGTCTTTTTGGTGCGCCGCACAATAGCACCAAATCGACCCACAAACAACATAAAGGGCGGACGTCTAGCAACGAGTGTTCGGTTTAATTACCCAACGTGAGGAACTTAAATGTTTCTCTTATAAATTTTGGAAAATCGTCTGAGCATATGCTCAGACGAAAATACGTCTGAGGAAATTAACAAAGCATTTTCATTTTCTGAGCATTCTGTGTCTAACACAAAATAAGAAGAGAGATGTGAGAGAGAAAATAGTGACGCGTTGTGCAATTGTGAAAAGCCAGACATTTTTCGCTTAGAGAATGCTCAGATCTGAGCATCTGAGCACTTGATAAGGATCGGCCCCAGATTGGGTACGAGTGATACGTCAATCGCTTCGTCTCGGCGAGAGAAGACGAATGGTATCATTTTCAGCCCCCATACGGCCCCCTGTGGCCCTCGTGCCCCCTTTTACTCCCCTCCCCATGGATGAACATGGGCGCCGCGGGGGGCTCCTATGGAATATAAGCCTATTTCATATATACCTATCCAATCTCATCTTTCCGGGAGTTCCGGATAATCAATGACATCTATTTAGATATTGGAGTCTAGCAAACTTGGATTCAAATCAAATTCAAGATTTTGGAACCATTCTTGAGATTATCGCTAAAATTGTTGCTAACAAGTGACAGGTAGAAAAAACTAAAAAAAAATCTGCCACGGAAAGGATTTGCTTCAAAAATGTCATTTTTTGCCCAAAAGTAGCTATTTCTCATAAAAATTAATTATCGGTGCCAAATTTTAAAAGCAAAAATGTCCAGAATGCAACCTGTGAATCAAATTTCAAGATTTCGCGATTCAAATTTTCCAAAATTCCCGGATTAAGCGAGATTGTGTGATAATCATAGAAGAAACAGTATGCCTATTCCTTTCAGGTTCTTTGTGATCTCGGGCTATCTCATGACCCAAATTTTGACACAAAACGTTGGCCCATTCAAACTGTCCGGCATTGCGCACTTTTATCGGCGAAGAATTCACCGCATAGTGCCGATCTACCTGTTCATGCTTTGCGCAGTACTCGGCATAGGCCAAGCCATTCTCGTGGACACTCACTTCGATGACCTTCAGTTGGATGCGGTGTGGGCGCTCGGATTTGTGTACAATGTGAAGACAGTTATGCACAAAGAGGGATACTTTATGGAGGTGAGACTTTTTTGTGACAAATTTCAGATCCTGAATTTGGTTAAAGGTGAAAAATGGGAAAAAATGAAATTTTTTACAAAAATTTGGAAAAAACGTCAAAAATTAAAAAAACTGTTTTTGATGGATTCAAAAATTTGTAATTTCAAATTTTTTCTTAACCATTCCTCTCTTTCCAGGAAGCAATCTGGCGCTTCCTCCTGCACACCTGGTCGTTGGCAGTGGAGATGCAGTTCTACCTGCTGGCTCCATTCATTATTTGCTTTCTAAATTCCAAATTGAAAACTGCAAAGAGAATTTTGGTCGTGTGTGTGGTTGCGATGGCATTGTCGCGCCTAATCCAGCTCTTGGTCCATCAAACGGTATGTGCCCTGATTAATCTTCCGGAGAAAAAAGCCAGCAAAAGCTTCCGCTTGAGAGAAATATTTTGCAGACTTTTCCCAAAGGGGTAAAAATTTGTTCAAAATTTCGATTTTCCGGATTTTTTCAAATTTTTAGGTTATATGTTAACGCAACCCTGAAAGAAGCTGATTTTCATTGAACATATTGACGTTGAATCTATCCTTAATTCTCATAGAGGTCAAGCTGGCACAATGCCAATCTTACGACAAATCAGATCTGGAAGCAAATCAAAGATATTCTAAACCAAAATCTAAAAAAGACATCTGTGCATGGCATTTTCTGGAATGATCCAGAAAATTCTCGAATACTCTCACTTCCTTGACTCCCGCTCTTATTTCAGATCGCTTTTGGCACAGTACCTCCGAGACTGTGGCAATTTTTCGCCGGCATCACAGCATGTTTCTTTGGTCGTCGCACTCTGGAAGAAAAAAACGAATGCTTCCTGCAGCCTTTCATTGAAAAGTTCAACCAAGTTTTTAGCAAACGCCTTCAGTGCTATTTTGCCATATCTGTACTGTGCGCGACGTTGTTTTTACCTGTGCTCAACATTCCCTTCCCTGCGGTGTTTCAATTTACCGTTGTCATATTGACAGCTCTTTTGTTGAATTGCGAGGTATGGACTTTGGAAAATTCTTATGAAGACTAAAAAATTGGGAAGAATAAAATAAGCATTATAGATCATTCTAGAAGGATGGGGAACCTTAACTCAAGGGTATGCTAAAATACTAGAAAAATCTAAAAGGTTCCAGAACTATCTATAGTAAAAATGTCCAGGGGTCAAGTCATCGGGCCCGAGAACATCTCCTCAGGGTGCTTGACCGCAGGATATAAAATAGGACTTCTAGATTAATCTGGAACCGTTTCTAAACTCAAATAGAAAGGTTATATAAGCTTCCAGAACATTCAAAACTCCCGGGGGTAAACGTCCCGGGGGGGACCAAATGGCCTGGGAATAATTTGGTCTAACCTGCTGCCAGTGGAATCAGTTGCTAAAGAACGTTCTCGAGTTTGTTGCATCGAGTTGGTTTAGGTAAGACCTTGGGTCATAACCAACAGAGTGATGGTGGAGACAGGCGACTTGTCCTATGTTTGGTATTTGGTGCATTGGCCTTTCATCCAGCTGGTCAAGTATCGCATGTCGCTTACGGTCAATACGGGAATCGGAGGTAGTAGTTTGGACTTTTGCTCATTTTTCCAGCCAAATCTACAAATTGTTACTTTTTTATAAAAACTCTCCCTTCCTGGTTAAAGAAAAAACTTTCTGGATAAAGTGGCATTCCTTAGAAACCATCGAAATTTCAGTTTCCTGCCAAAAAGTAGCCTAGAAATAGTCACATCCGGAATAATTCTTTTCACCATTCCAGGAGGATTGGCATTCATCGGCTTGACGTTAGGATTGGCCTTCATTGTGGATCGAGTCATTGACCGCTCAATCCGGAGAATCAAGCAAATCCGTACTGTGGCGTTGGTGATTGGTCTCTTGTATTTTTTCTGTGGTTTGCTGTTGTGTCCCCCTTGGCTTATGGCGAAGGTAAGACATTTAACATTATGTATTCAGCATTACTTTTTTATATGGAACATTTTAAAAAACTAATAAAAGCTCAGGACCTTCGATTGAGACCACACGCACCGTGTTTTGACACAAGGTATCCGAGCTCAGTGGATTTCTATCCTGGTTTTACAAACTAATCCCGAATACCTTGTGCGAGATACGGTGCATGGGCTCAACTAAAATCTTGAGCTTTTGCCTACTGTTGATCGATTACTCATTCTTCCATAATGTTCCAGAAAAAATTATGCAGAAAATAACCGTCGCAGGTGAAATTACTGTGGTGAAAATGACCCACATTCACTAGGAAACTAATCAGTTTCCCTTAGACTAAACTGATTTTTCTAGAACGTTCTAGAATAATCTATAATGTTCTAGAAATTTCTGAAGATTAAGCTTCTATATATGCGGGTCACATTTGGCACAGGTTCCAGCTTGGCCAACGCGAATTCCATTTTCTGTAAATTATTCAATATGCGCGAGTCTGAAATAAGAGGAGGCTATCTTTTGGCCAAAATTTGCGCCAAAATGAGCGTTTGAAAATTGAATTATTGTTTTGAGGAGTATGCAGCGGCTTGAGTCCATATGATGGAACCCACACATAGAAACAATAATTCAATTTTCAAACGCTCATTTTGGCGCAAATTTTGGCCAAAAGATAGCCTTTTCTTATTTCAGAAGCGTCAAAAACTGATCCGGGAATATTCTAGAAACTTAAAACTTTTTTCACTTTTCCCATACTTCAGCCCGATCCCCTAGACGATCCATCTCTCCAAATTTTCCAAGGTGAATTCGTGCCCGCCGCTCAATACGGCAACCGTTTCTTGGCCGATCTCGACCAAAACCGACTCAACCTCACCCGACTCACAAGACCCGAGAAAATTGCGATAAATCGGCGATTGTTCGGCGTCACCAAAGAATATATTGAGCAGTCCGGAAAGATGATCAGGCCTGATAACAGTGCAGTGGCCGCGCAATGGACCTACCTTTTCGAGCAAGACAAATTGTTGCAAAAGGAAACTAACGGTGAAAGTGTCAGTCCTCGGGATAAATGGGACTTTCGCGCGTCTTTTAAGGTTTACTTAAGCCATTTTCCTGGATTTGTGCATCGGATGTTTGTAATCCGGGAAAGTTTAGGGGAAGGGAAACCTGTCAGTTGTCCTCGCAGGTAACAGTCACGCGGACCAAATCGCTAATGAATTGGCACTTACCTGGAGCGATAGATTCAGTACATTGGATGTGTTCACAATGGGAGGTGAGTCACTTTTTTGACAAGGACTAGTCTTGAAGTGCAAGTCTTGGTATAAAAGATCTGCATGTTGAGATGAGTAAGTGTGTAATTAGACCCCTGAGGTAAAATGGGGTCGGGTATACGGTAGTGGTATGCTCAAACTTTGAGCAATTTTGATTCAGATTTCTATCACATTTTCGGGGCTAGACCTTGGTGTCCTGAAAAAAATGTTTTCAAGTGTCGGTCTGGTATGCCTACAGGATAGGATACGGGCCTATGGACAGGATTAGATATAGGCTTGCGGAAGAGACACTTAGAGTCGATTCTAAGTCAAATTTTTGCAAGGTTCTAAGTATTCGAGCTCTTGATGTCGGTGGCGGTACACGGCGTTTGATCCTCGCCGTTTGATCCCCGCCGTTTGATCCCCGCCGATTGATCCCCGCCGTTTGATCCCCGGGTGCGTTTGATCCCCGGGGGTGTTTGATCCCCGCCGTTTGATCCCCGGGGGTGTTTGATCCCCAAATCTCAAATTTCACTTTAGAAAGCCCTTAAAGGCCAGAAATTCAAAATTTTGGCCCAATTTCACTCTGGAAAGCCATATAAAGGTACTTTTAAGGGTTGTTTGACATTTATAGTTATTACATCGATAAGTGGGATACTTATCGCCTTCTTTGATGTTTCTGGTGGCCATAGGAGAATTGCACTTTGGACATGGACGCGAATTTTTAGGATAAAGTAGTCCCATAACGAAACCAGTCTTCAAATTGTTCATCAGAGTAATTTAATAAGCGCTCGTACAAACCAAAGCCATTAAGATTGCGAAGTTCTTCCATTTTTGAAACAAAATTGGAAAAAATAGCAGCTGGACGTTTTGGTTTGTAACTGACTGACAATTGGGGAGCAATGCAATTCTTGGCTGGGGAAAGCTACTAATATTGTCTGGGTCTGATAAGAAGCATTTCCCTTGCTTTGGCAAGGCTTGTTGACTGTCGGGAGGAGAGATGGGGGAACTACGTAAGTGCCTCCATTTTAGCTCAATTTTCGTGTCAAGAGCATGCCTTATATTCACCAATGAGTAGTAAATTTTGTCAGGATCCAGAACGGTAGAACATATCATAAGTCAACTTGCTTCAGTGAGAAGCAGGAATGTGCGAGATGAGGCCCTTTCGAGACGGAGTGTTGACCCATTTCCTTTCTTTTCTTCTCTGGACTCAGACCTTATTATGTGGTCTTTTCACACACTATCACTCTTTTGGACCGATTTTGGGTCAACACTCCGTCTCGAATCTCGAAAGAGCCTCATATCGCACATCTTTGTTGAGGAGCTAGAAGCTTTCAAAAGCAACTCACTTCCACAATTTTCGTCAAAAATGACGATTTCATTCGACTCCACTCGTCGAGCTGAGTCGAATGACACCGAAATTTCCGCATCGGAAGGCCCGGAAGCGTTTTTATGCCCTGGGGCGTTTATCGAAATCCATGATACCCCCCTATGGTTCCAAAAAAAATTTTGTTCACAATTTTGCCTGAAAACGTGTAATTAGGGGTTTTCTACCATGCTGATCACGAATCCGAAGGAATTTTCAAGATTGGATTCCTAAGCTTAAGCTTAAACCTAGGCCTTATATTTACTGCAGGTAGCATTCGGCAGGAGTGCCTATAGGGCTCGAGCCGCAACCTGCAGGTTGGGTGGCGGACGCCAAATCTCGGCCGCGCGATAATCGCGCGGCGTTCCTGCTAGTAAACGATAATATTTCAGCTTATAAAAGCGAAACACATTTGCTCTAGTCACACTTATGAGCGAGTAAGAAGACTAAAAGTGCCAAAAATTTTAATTTCCTGCTAAAAAGTACCTTTATATGGCTTTCCAGAGTGAAATTGGGCCAAAATTTTGAATTTCTGGCCTTTAAGGGCTTTCTAAAGTGAAATTTGAGATTTGGGGATCAAACACCCCCGGGGATCAAACGGCGGGGATCAAACACCCCCGGGGTTCAAACGCACCCGGGGATCAAACGGCGGGGATCAAACGGCGAGGATCAAACGGCGAGGATCAAACGCCGTGTACCGGTCGGTGGGGCTCTACTTTAAGACCTAACTTTGATCTTACGTAAGCCTGGGCTCGAAGTATCTTTTGGCCAAAAATGTGTCATTTTTACCGCTTTTTTGGGCGGCAAAGTTTCTGTGTTCCGCTCCTTTTGGGGAGCACGATATGTCAAAATGCTCCCCTGGGAATGTGCAGGAATTAGCTTGCGCACCATACAAAAAAGTGCACTTTTTCACAAAAGGTGTCATTTTTGCCCAAGGCGCCGTGGTGCCTTAGGCACCAGGATTACAGCTAGTTTACAAGTAAAATTTAGTCTGTCTGCCTCTCGATTTACAGTACGGATGGCCGCGCTACAACGAAAAACTTTGTCTCTCGTACTCCAAAGCGATCATAAAACTGGTGAAAGAATTGAGGCCGGACGTCTTATTTCTCAACTTTTAGTACGTTCTTTCTTCTGAGATGACCTTTTAGAGACCAAAGATCAGATTTCAATGATCACTTCATATTTTACAGTTACGATATGATGGGCCACCCGCCTGTCACGGAGCCGTATGAAACCGACCCAATTTTTGCGAGTCTCCAGGCGGGCCTGGATCAACTGCAGCCGTTTGTTGGGAAAATATTTGTTGGAGCACCGAATCTCGCCTTTGACAATCTGATAGTTGCGGTGGAAGTCGAGAAACGGCTCTGGTGGGGAGAGGGAAACAGAGTGCGCGAGTTGAATCAGCCGTATCAGGTGAGATGAGTTCAAAGTTGGATTCATTATTGGAGAATGAAAGTTGACATTTTCTGGCGTAAAATATGCATTGACACCAGAAGCGACCCGTTATTTTTTCCCAGTCATTTCAAGTATCCTGACGTCAGGTATTAGTACTGGCTCGAACAAGAGCAAAATTCTCAAAAATTAGGAAAAAACAAGTCACCCTAAAAAGTTAGAAAATTGTAATCTATCAAAATTGATCGATGAACTTTATGAACGATTCCAAGTACCCAAATATTTATGTTGCTTACGGATTCCGATTTTGTCAAGGCTTTCAAAGTCGAGTCTAGGATTTGTAACTTTTTTTGGATGTGAATTTAGAAAAATTTATGATAAATTATAGGAAATTTGCCTGCAAATCAAAATTTCTAAGCCTTTCAGTACCACGTTCAAAGGACTGCCGCTCACTGGGAACGCCTCAGGCATGTCAAATGCGAGAAATGCGTCATTGTGGACTGGACCGAATCGTTTTGCGACGGAAAAGAGGGCGAGAAAAAAATGTGCTCGGCTGTGGAGGCGGAGTCTCAGTTGGCCAATTTCATCGATGACAATCACTACAGCTTTCTGGGATGTCGCAGGATTCGGTCGCAATTGCGAAGAATTGCAACGGAAAATTTTTAATGAGATCAAAAAATGTGTAGAAAGTATTAAAGAAGAATTGGAGCGAAGAATTGAAACATTAAATCAAAAAAATGTTGTATCAAAGTTAAAGAATGTATATATTACAGTTATATTTTTCTTTTTATCAATAAAGCTTGTGTCGTTTTTTTCAATTTTTATGGATATTACTTGAACTTGCACTCAAGCAATCACTATTTTGTGACAAGAGTTGCGAGATACGAAACGGTATTACGCATTCCTTTATTATATTGAGATGGCGGAATTGTGATGCCAACCTTGAGATTGCTAATAATTGTTCTATTATCGCTCTGTTTATCTCCGGTCGTAGTTTTTATAAGTACCTCTTTCCTCTCTTCGCCGATCAATCCTTTATGGCAACATCTTCTTCGTGTTCCATTTCTCATCTTGACAGAATTCATTACTTCGCTGATATGGCTTTTGGCGTAACCAAGCCTAATTTTAGTTAAAGTTTTACTTTATGTAAAAATGGGTAAAACTGGCCAAAAACAGTTAACATTTTGCTAATTTTGTTAATTTTGTGGACAACTCTCACACAATTAATATTCCAACTTCGTTCCCACTTTTCAATTTGTCAACCTCAGTCACTTTTTAGGAGGAAAATACCATTTGGATTGTAATCTTGGCAGTATTTACGTAACTTTTCCTACACTTAAGCTTGGACTTAAAATGAATCTAGGACTTAGGCGAACAAACTTACAAAAATGTGCACCGTAGCTCGAGCTTAGGCTTTTAACTTAGGTTTAGGCTAAGGCTTAAGTGTACAAAGAGTTAGAGCTCCAGGGGACGTAAATACAGCCGATTTTCTACTATTCAAGCGGTAGGCGTGACTTTTTCGAGCCAGGTATATTTTTCTAGATTGTGTGGAATTTCAGATTATGGAATATGGGAAAACAAAATCTATATTGCGGAATTTTATCTGTATGTTAATTCTTCGTTGCGCAAGGGCAGAGTCGAATAATTTTATGGAGAATACGTTTTATGAGTATTGTTCTAACAATACTTATGTAGACCGTAAAAGTATTCAGGCGATCACTGATATTGATGGCTACGAAATAAAATTCAGGTAAGCATAGATTCATTGTTTGCATGCCTTTCCGTTAAGTCCGGCGGTGAATTTTTTTCAATATTATTTGCCGTATCGTGAGCCAATTCTATATAGTCCATTTTATATAGTCCTGACGGTCAATGGCTGCTTTTTCAATCTCCATTTCTTGATTGGAACCGCGATTACTGGAACCAGGTAAGTCACAGATCGCCCATTAAACTTTTTGGCAACTAATAATATGTGCCAATTCTTAAGATTACAGCAATACGAATAGCACTTAAGATTAGAACGACACCCGAGCAAGTTCAAAATTCGTCTCTCACAAAACATTTGTTGAAAAAGGATTTTTAAAATTGTTTTGAAAAACTTAAATTTTAATTAAAACGACGCTTCTTGAAAGCTTTCAGATAATCAATATTTGGTCCAAAATTTTGGCCCGCTTCGACTAAACCCATAAAGGTCTAAAAACACTATAAATGTCACAACTCAGCTAAAACTTAAGCTTAAGGGCCGAGTAATAGCTTACAATTAGCTCTACAAAATACATAAGCCTAAGCCTGTATACTTAAGCCTAAGCCAAACCCTGGCCAAAGCCTAATTAAAACCTAAAACTTGCCTAAGTTTGAGCATAAGATTGATCCTATACTTATGTCTTGGCTTAAGCCTAATGTCTCTAGTGAGTTAGGCTTGAAGGGTAACTCGAATCACAACTCGAATCCAACTCTAAGCCTAAGATTGTTCTGCTAAAGACTAGCTTCAATTTCAGCAATTAGTCTTAGGCTTAACTTTTACCCAAGCATGACAACCGGACCGGACCGGGGGGTGGCCGGTCCGGCTGACCAAACCGGACCGACCAAAACTTAACAAGCACCCCTAAGAATGCCTTCAGCGGCAAAAAATTTTGAAAATTTTGAGATATTAAAAATTTTCAATGTATGTTTTTGGCAAACAATTCAATTTTTATAAAAATTTTTGCCTGTGGCGCTATTTTTCCTTCCGTTTTCTATTGTACATTGCTATTTTTCCAAAATATTCGCCTGCGGCGCTTTTTTGCTGTTTGTATGTTTTTTTTCTCTTATAAAACTCGGTCTCGGACATTTCTAAGTCGCAAATATTTTCCACGTCTAAGTGTTTTTGGGGTTACTTCGATGCACTAATCACAAATCTGCAAGTGGTGAAATGGTGAAAAATGCAAATTTTGGCCAAAATTTCACAAAATATTGACCAATTTTCTCGAAATTTTGGCCAAAATTTTAGACCAAAAATTAAAATTCTTGATGCGAAACGGAAAAAATAATCGCAAATTCGTAATCAGCGCATCGGAATACATTAAAACACCTTTACAAAAAAAAATTACAAAAAAATCGCGGCGCTACCGAAGGTAGCGCCGCGAAAAATTTTTGACCTTTAGAGACCGGACCGAACCGGACCAAACCGGACCGGGGGTCGAGCGGACCGGACCGGGCAAAAGGTCGGTCCGTTGTCATGCTTGCTTTTACCTTAGTTATGGCATTTTTTTAATATTTACTCTAATTGGTTTAGTCGAACCGGGCCAAAATTTTTTCTAAGAACTTCTACTGTATTCCGTCATCTTTAAGATATTCGCAATAAATCTCAATGACGACCCGTTATCAATTCGTGGACATCGTCAAATCCGATGTGTCAGTAACGGAGTTGGCGAATACATACATCCAAGCTTCTATCCCGACTCGCATCGCCTGATATTTTCCAGCAATTTCCACAACCAGTCTGTATGGGCCAAGGAATTGGAGACTAAATTTAATCGCGATTTGGCACAAAATTCTTTTGTTGACAATCCTGAGACTGCATGGTGCAGTCATTCGCCGTATAGAGTGCAGTGTTATGCCTTGTACGATAAATGGACCTTCAGAATTGCCAGTGAGTTGAGAAGATTACCTACCTGAAAGGTTGCGCATAATCTTTTAGCCATTGAAAAAGTTTTATTACATAGCAAAAAGTGAATTTCAAATCGAAATACCGTATTTTCTCTAATTAAGCCCCCGGGGGCTTAATTATTTCAATCCCCCAAATTCGGGCAAAATTTTTCTCTAACCTCTCACTTTTAGACGCTATTTCTCTTTCTCTAGGGGGCTCAATTATAGGGGGGCTCAATTAGAGAAAATACGGTAATTCCGAGAGCGCTAAATTTTAATACTCCATCCTTTTTCTCAGTCACGTATATACATAAGCTTCGATGCTCAAAAGTAAGACAAGCTGCACTTGTGCGTAGAGTTAATGCGTTTTACCTTTGGGCATCGGTCCATAAAATTTCACCACACGTATCAAGATTGGGTCTGGCGCTATAATCACTTAGCTTCCTTTCCAATATCCTATAATCACTGCCATCTTAGATGCCATGAACGTGGTGCGCAACACAAAAAATATTATCAGTTTTCAGACACAAAATCTTAGTACATTCAGTTTTTACAAAAAAAAAATCTACTTATTGGCCAAAAAATGTCATTTTTGTAAAAACTGAATGTATTTTGCATACTATTTTCCGTCTAGCTAGGTAGGAAAAGTGAACTCAGAAAAATTATTTTACCTTTAAAAATTAACAAAATCTTGAATTTATTTCCAATTCAAAAATAATGTTCAAATTCGCGCCAAAAATTCGAACAGCAAAAGCAAAGTGGCTACACGCAACTAGACTGAACTTCAGCAATACTCGTTCATAGAGCATAGTTTTGTCAAACCTAAAGTATGTCCTTAAAAGAGTTTATGGGCTAAAATTAGAATTTAATGTCTGCACATATCTGTCTGTATCCACTTTGCCTCCTCAATCGTAGCCTCCATTTCCCTTTATCTTTTCTCTAACCTCACTTATAAGGGCCATAACCTTTATAATGGCAAACTTTAATCTTGGACTTATTATCCTCGGCCAAGGAGAGTTGAACAGATTCACTGTGAGCGTATTTGCTGACACAGTCAAATTTCTGGCGGGAATTTAAATTTCTTGAAAAATTTTTGACAAGGTGAGGTTGGCATGTGTTAAAGTTGTCGGTCAACTCTTTTTGCTTATTAGTCATTTGTGGACCGAATTGGCCCTATTGTCTGGTGCACAGCAGACAGAGAAATAAATATCTCTCACCATTTCAAACGCAATTGCTTCGCGTTTTCACGCTCACAGTGAATCTGTTCAACTTTCCTTGGCCGAGGATAATAGGCTGTCGTTCCTTTACTCTATTTTTCTCTGCTCATCAATGGAAGAGGACCAAATGTGTTCTGTCCGTTGCTACATGGGGTCGAAAAGACAAAAGCCGCAGTATAAAGTAACGAGGTTCCGTAAAGTTGGAAATTTTGACTTTTAAACTTTATCTTTGACAGTCCATCCGGGGAAGTAAAACTTTTGTATCCAGTGTAAATTTTTATCTAGTAGCTGTTAAAACACGCGACGTCTCTATTATGATCACATCATTTCGTGACTACTCCTTTTAAGCCTACTATCACCAAGGGTTACATTCGGGGGTATTGTCCTGGCGTTATGGTTGGCAGTACATATAACGCATAGGAAACTTTTATACGGCTCTTATACTTGACCGACAAATCCGCTTAGGACCACTATCTGTTTAAACAATGTATGACGAAAACAAGCAATATGGATTGCTAACCATGATTTTAAACCGAATTTTTAGAGAAAAATGTGGATGCGGTTTGGCTAAGACCGCTTTCGCCAGACATGGATTTGTTTCGCATGGATTTATTTGGAAATGTTGAAGCGCAGTTAACCAATGAGACGGGATTCGATGGTTACGGGACGGTTTCACCCGATGGTCGCTGGATTGTATATACGTCCATGAAAACGGGTGACCCCGAGTTGTGGATAATGAACGCTGTGGATGGATCCGAGAAGAGACAGGTAGAGAAAAGATAGGGTCTATTACAGGGGGGCTTATATTAGAGAAAATACGGTATGTTTTACCAAATGATAGCATCTGAAAAATAGAGCCCCCGGGGGCTCTATTAGAGGAAATACGGCATTAGATAAATTTGGTTTTATAAATAAATTTAGCTGCTGTGTCGTAAGGGATTCGAAGGAAGTGCTTCATTTTCTTTTGATGGCAAAAGTTTAATTTTCGTGGCCACACCGACACCGAAGACCGTCGAAGAAGAGGAAATCTACGAACAAAGACTTAGGTAAGCTATGATAAGATAGCTCTTAAAAAGCAAATTCTAGAAATCATTATAAAAAGCGATAATAACATTCTCAAGGAACTTTAAAAGTACAACTTTGAAGGTTTAGGCCACAAAGGCGGCAACTTCAAAGGCAACATCTGTCGCCATTTGAGATGTGACCTTTTATAAGGTGAATGAAAATGTTTAATAGAGTGTTGTTTAACTTTCTGTAAAACCTAGTATATGTTTCTGGAAAGGAAGTCGCGATTTTGTGTAATAATCCAATCGATCCTAGCCCAAAGCAAAGTTATTTTCAGGGGGCACTACTACGATTCCCGGCACACGTCTCTTTACATAATGGACGTCGAAACCGGCAATTACACTCAAATTTTAATCGACGCAAAATCTGCTGGAATCAAATCCATTTTTTACATGGAACCATTTGATGTTAAGAAAATGACCCATTTCACATCGCCAAAGTTTATGGCCAGCGGCAAAATTATGTTTCACGCATGCTACGACACCGACAGTGCAGGAATTTGTGCTTCTAAGATGTTGTTCATTTCCAATGCGGACGGAACGGAAATAGAAAAAGTAGGGAATTTTACAATTTCCGGACAACCCATATCCGGGTATTCCTGTCGTTTTTATGTTATGTATTTGAAATATTGGAAGAGATTACTCAGAAAGTAAAGTGTAATTTGGTTAATTAAAACCCCATTCGTCGGGGGTAAAGGGGTCGTTTCGGCGTATTTCCGGAAGCCATAACTCCCGGAAATAGAAAAAGTACCCGGCGAAACCGGTACCAATCGTGTTGGCTCACCGAGAGGAAGCGATTAAACTATCATACACGCGCATCCGAGCCGCAACGAGGGTACTTGCTCTTTTACGCGACTCACGTAACTCACGTTTCACGTGTGAATTTTTGAAACCTTCAAAATCGATAAAGAAGTTCTATCGTCACATCAGACATTTAGGTACGTGTCGATGGGTCCCCAGACGTGGCCGTAGCAGTCTTGAACAACGCTGAAACACAAATTGCCTTCCAATCCAGATTGCGCGAATACGAAAAATCGACGCATCGCTTGCGCACACTATTTGTTGCAAATTGGAAATATAACAAAACAGTTTTGGGCCTCCGAAACAAAAACGATCATGGCGATGCTCTTATGGACACGGTTTATGCCGGGAGCAGTTTCAGCGGAGAAAAATTCTTGAATAATATTCAGCAGTTGACTTTTGGTGGAACAAATCTGGCACCTAAATTTAGGTCGGTTATGGACATTCCTAAACTTTTTTCACGTCTTACAATACACTAGCTGTAAGTCCGGTGCCGAAGGCACCGGTAAGCCTTAGGCTGTTTACCGGTGGTTTTGATAGTGAGACTCGCGGCCTTCGGCCGCTCGAAGGGGATATATGCTGCCTCGCAAAAAATTTCGAAAAATATCATACACCGGGGTACCCCGATAATTGTTTTGACCCCGGACTCGGATTCAGCACCAGCGAAAACCCCCGGGTGCAAAAAATCAGCCCCCAGATGCTTTGGTTTCAAAAATGTCATTTTTAGGCTAAAAAGTGGCTTTTTTCCACTTTTTGAGATCGCCGTTAAAACATTTTTCCGGATTCCGTCTCAGCATCTCCGGGGGAGCATTTTGACATATCACACGCCCCAGTAGGAGGGGAACTGAGAAACTTTCCTTTGTAGCCCCAAAAAGTGTCAAAAATGACACATTTTTTGGCCAAAAAGCCACGTTTAGAGATCACCGCTAAAAAATTTTTCCGGATTCGTTCTTAGAATTCCCAGGGGAGCATTTTGACATATCATGCTCCCCAAAAGGAGCGGAACACAGAAAGTTGCAAAAATCGGACAGACAGACAATCTGTCCTTACCATAAAAGATTTTTGCTTAATAATTTCAGTTATGACGACAAACGTATATTTTTTGAAACAATCGAGAGTTCAAACGAAAACAGTTTCAATCATAGAAAGGTAAAGTGCTTTTCGGATTATTGTTTCTTTCTCCTTTCCACCCCAAGCAAGTTCTCTCATTCCAGCTTAAATCATTGAGAGTGACCTATAAAAGTGCAAAGATTACCGCAAATGAACCATATCCATTCGGACAGACATTCGGATCAACGCACAGTTTAGCGGTACTACCGGTGCTGCTGAGCACCCCGTATTACATCTATAGCTACGAACCATATTATCGTTATCTCGAGAGAGATAACAACTGCTCACAAAATGACGAACATATTAAGGCCACAGGTTAGCTCATTACGTTGTCAACGACTGGCGTCTGCAGCAGTGACGTAATCAGAGACTCTGTGCTCTGATTTGGTCTCTTCTACACTGCATGCTATTTCTTTGTTAACCCTTCATTGCCTAGTGTATCCTTTAAGATACGCTTTTGGTGACCCCCATTAATGCCCAGTGTATCCGAATAGATACGCAACTTTGGAGTAATTTTTGGCCAGTTTTTTGGCTTCCTAGCTAAAATCTGATATTACTCTTATATAGCCAACTTTTTATCCTGAATAAGAATATGTAGTTAGTTTTTGTGTTTTAGCTCTAAACATTTTTAGAACGCTCTAAAAAAGGTACACTCATGAAATATTCGAAATCTCTCGGAAAAAAAATTTTGTTTGAGACTCCACGTAAAACTAACTCCAGATTCGTGCTCAGCGCATCGAAATTGACCAGAAAAAGTGTTTTTTAGACTTCTAAAAATTTCGAAATTTTTTGAAAATTTCAAAATCATAGGGGTATCATGGATTTTCGGTAAAATCCCGACTTTTGAGCCCCAAAAATTGGAATTTTTTGGGGTTTTTGAAAAAAGAAAAAATACGCATCTAATAGAATAATAATCTAATAGAATATCTAATCGATAGATACCAGGAGAGCACCATTTCTGCTTGCGCCATTTTCAAAAGAAAATTACTTCAAAATCTACTCTGAAAGAGAAAAGGAAAGCAGTGGAACCAGCTTCTGCGCATGCTGTCCTGCAGTCTTTTAGTCGCCACATAGCGCCAATTCGAACCACCAACACAAGCTGTCCTCAGCCGAAGGGCTTTTTAATTCCCGACTCAAAAAGTAACCAAACCCTTTTCGATTTATAGACCAACAATTGCGAATTCTTTTGGGGTTTTTGAAAAAAGAAAAAATACGCATCTAATAGAATAATAATCTAATAGAATATAATAATCTCGAGATCTACCAGAGAGAGCACAGAGTTTCTGGGTGCGCCACTGGTCTGCAGTGAAAATTTATTTCTCAAACATCTGAAAAGGAACTATAGTAGAAAGGTCAATTTAGCTCATAGCTTGGCATGACCTTATAAGCAACATCGCTTCCTGGGACACCACTCAACCAGCGCACCTGCGCGAGATGAGTAGGGTCTTATTATATATTCCGTAAAAAGGGGTGGGGATTATGAGAGAGGAATTTCTCAGAATGCTATCAGGTTGCAACCCTATTTTTAGCTCTCTTTTCAAGCTAGGCTTTTTTAAGCCTAATCCAAGCCTTTTTCAAGGCGACCAAAAGGTGACAAAAGATTTTCTTTCAGGTATAATGCAAACTAAAAAGTTCCTAAATCCGTGCGCGGAACTTTACAGAGTCAACCAATTCGGACAAATAATTCGACCGTTGACAAATAATTCTTGTAAGTTTTTTGTCAACTTTTTTTAGTTAACCTTCAATGTTAATGCTCTGGAACGTCCTGACAAAGTACATCTTCAGTTCACGACTCGGGAGCCGTCGCTTCGCCGAATGGCCGGTGGATTTTGTTTCTTTCAATGGAATCCGGCGATCCTGAACTTTGGGTGTTCGAAATGATAACGCTCGGTGAAAGCTTGTGGCTTCACATGAAGGATGACAGTGATTTTTGGAGGATCAAAAGTGTCAAACGTCTGACTCACCGATTGGGCTACGAATTTGGAGCTTCATTCAGTCGAGACAGCCGCAGGATCGTCTTTGCTGCCGCGGTCATAAATGGATCCGACGAAGTCGGCACTTATAAAAAACTGCTCAGGTCAGTGGCGCAGCCAGGGGGCACCGGGGCCACGTGCCCCCGCCCCAAAAAAAATGTTAAAAACAATGCAAATTTGGGCAAAAATCGGTCTGGTGCCCCAAACCCAATAATAGCCCCGCACCCCAAAAAAAATCCGGGCTGCAGCCCTGGCTCAGGTATTCGTTGCTAAAGTTACAGGCGTCTGGCTAATTTTGGCGCGAATTTGGAAAATATTTTTGTTTGTAAAAATTTGGATTTGGAAGAGTCACGAGAATCTACCAAAAACGATTACAGTTATATCCCCGCTAAAAACGCCCAAAAACCAATGAGACCCTCTGGTCTCTTTGGTCAGAGTCTTTGTTTGGCCTCATTGGAGACAAAGACAATTTGAGACATTTTGCAGGTAGCGAGACCCAGACGTAACTTTTTTATAACCACTTCTAAGATTGTTTTTGATTATCGCAATGACTTTTATTAATGACCTTTAGTGAAAATTACGTGAACCTTACGCTAACCACCGAACTATTCTACATGGAACTGCTGGAAGACACAAATTGGTCTGAGCCGAGACAAATCACACATTTGAATGCGCGAAGCGCCGATCCGATTTACCTGAGCGATGACTCACTTATACTATTCACCTGCGCAGGATGTGCAACAGGTATCGAGTCATTCTTGACAATGTTAAAGTTTCGCACGAATATGAATTTAAATTCGGTTTTCAGCAGGTACATCGAATAATAACGGCACTCACCTTTATTTGATTAAAGAAGATGGCAGTGGATTGGAGCAGGTATAGTCTCAATTTCATGTTTTCATTTTGATTAGGTGTCTCAAGAGTATCGCTATGCTTACGATAATTATGGTATTCGTGTCAGGACCATGCTTGTAGAATAGATAATGCGAAGGAAAGACTTTACCGAATCTTTACCGAGGAATACGACGAGAATGCTGGCTCGCGCGCCAATCGGTCAGCCTGACAGCAAGGACTGCAGATAGTTAGAGATTACTGCAATAGTTAGAGATCACTGCAGATTGTTAGAGAAAACACTAATTCGCAGAAAATACCTCAATAGACATTCGGTTCCTTCGCATTACCGATTATGCGAACCATGGTCCTGACACGACACCACTCATTTCTCGAACTGCGTAGGCCAACACCGTTATTCCAAATAGTTCAGGTGACATTCAACGAGAGTGGTTTCGATGCATTTCCTACGCTCAACTCCGACGGCACGCTGCTCGCTTGGAGCAGTAACAGGAATAACGGTTTAAATAACACTCTTGATGTCAATGTATTTATTGCACGCATTCATATTTGAAATATTTTATTCCAAAAATGGCAATGCCTATTTTCGTGCTTATACTATCACGCACAACAGAATTCGAGCAGCATTTGAATTGGCGGCTTCGGCGCCATCCAGTTTCGGTAATTCTAGAAAGATGACTTATGGCTCAAATTAATTCTGAGACGCTGGGATTTCCATTGAGCGATTACACCCTTCTAGATTGTTCTAGAAGTATGAGTATCAAGCTTACATATACCCTTTGGGTATGCCATCCTGAAATCTTTTCATGGGAATCTGTAAAACCAAGGATTCATCAAGCCTTAGAATTAACTTAAGACCAAATTCAGCGTCTAACACCCCCGTTGTTTCTTAATCACATGCGAGTGAGTCCACGTACCTCTGCAGGGGAAAAGACAAAGTCACTGTGGTTAGACGCTACAGAACAAAACGAGTGATAAAAACACGTGTAGGAGAGTCCGCGCACTTCGCACGATAGCCTGAGCTTTCAACCATACTTTTGCCCTTGATATGGACTAGTCCACTTTAGCGCACCTTTTACATTTCTATCTCGGCTGCGCGACATTCCTTTCAGCTTACCTTTGTGCAGGTACTCATCCACGAAGTCCAATTATTTCAATAACATCCGTTATTTTCAAGCCTGAAACATTTTTCAAACATTTAATAATCAATTTCTTAAAGAAAATTCAATCAAATATGGAACATTTTCAAAAATCTTTATCAAATACTTTGTAACAATGTGAACTGTTGCGATATACACGTAAAGCTATTGTCATCAGAGGTAGGTGAAAATCGATCGCTTCTTTTTTTGACAAACGAAAAGGAATGAATATGGACAAAGGAATATGGCAAAAACACGAAACTGCGAATCTTCCGGAAACCGCTACTCGTCGTCGATCAGATCCTTGTGCACTCCGACGGCGTTCAATTCCTCGCGAACACGGTCCAGGTAATCTGGGTCGGGATAGCCGAAGTTGGATCTGAAAGTTTTTAAGTATAGAGCGGTACCAGAACAGAATGGAGTTGGAATGAATCAGAAAATATGGGATCCCTACGTAAAATACAAGAAAATTTTCGTTAATAATTTTCAAATTTCCGCTCAATGCCGGAAAACTCAAAATCTGTTCTGGAACATTCTAGAAGTGCGAGTAGTAATTCAAATTACTGCTGAGAATCTGGGCTTTCATTTGAGATATTACTCGCCTTCTAGAATGTTCGTTAATGTTCAAATTACCGCTCAATACCGGAAAACGCCAAAACATGTTGTGGAACATTCTAGAAGGCGAGTAATATCTCAAATGAAAGCCCAGAATCTCAGCAGTAATTTGAGATATTACTCGCCTTCTAGAATGTTCCAGACCAGATTCGGCGTTTTCTGGCGTTGAGCGCGAATTTGAACGTTAATAATGAAAATTTTAGCCAGAAATCATTAAAACTGTATTTTTTGATTAACTGTCCGGCCGAATTGTCATATTTGACCAGTTTTTCTCCCTATTCGTTAATAATTTTCAAATTATTGCCGCTCAATGCCAGAAAACTCAAAATATGTTCTGGAACATTCTAGAAGGGAGAGTAGTAAAGCAAATTACTGCTGAGAATCTGGGCTTTTATTTGAGATATTACTCCCCTTCTAGAATGTTCCACAACATGTTTTGGCGTTTTCTGGCGTTGAGCGCTAATTTGAATCTTAATAATGAAAATTTCATCCAGAAATCACTAAAATTGTCTTTTTTGATTAACTGTCCGGTCGAATTGTCCGGTTTGACCTTATCGTCCATCCCAGGTGCGTATCGCACAAGATCATACCTGTATTTACACTCTGATGATCTGTCTAATAAGTCAAGGACTCAAAAACTTACGATCCTCCCGACTGGCTAGTCTTGTGATGAATACAGTTCCAGGTGACAGTATTCTTCGCTCCACTGGTCACGGAGTCTCCCACAGTGAAGATCAAACGACGATCGAAAGCGATTCGAAGCAACTTCAGCACTTCGGTCCCGGCCGCGTTGTTGGGCAAATATGCGGTGCGATGGGTGCCGCTGAATGGCACACCTGGACGAAGATGCTCGGCCTGAAAGTTATCAAGTCAAATTTGCGCTCAATGCCAAAAAACTCAAAACCTGTTCTGGAACATTCTAGAAGGCGAGTAATATCTCAAATTACTGCTGAGATTCTGGGCTTTTATTTGAGATATTACTCGCCTTCTAGAATGTTCCAGAACAATTTTGGCGTTTTCTGGCGTTGAGCGCCAGTTTGAATGCGGCTAATGAAACATTGCTTGCATTTAATGAATTAGAACGACTTACCGTCTGAATTCCTCCGGGAATGACGTAGTTGATCGCGTGCCAACCCTTGGCATCGGGATGTCCCGGCACGGAACCAGGAGTTTGCGAGACAGTCATCTTAGATCCAATAGGCTGGTTGCCGACCGCGGCGTCATACCAAGTCATACAAACGGGGCACTGTCTTTTCGACTTGAACGCTAGCTGAAAGAAAAAACTTCAGGAATGTAAGAAGCCTTCTAGAATGTTCTGAAGCCTTCTAGAATGTCCTGGAGCCTTCTAGAATGTCCTGAAGCTTTCTGAAACCTTGAACGTAAAAAGATTCCAGAAGGATTCAGTGTTCGAAAATCCTTCTGGAACATTCTTATGTGTAAGGCTCCAGAAGATTCTAGAAGGCTTCAGAAAAGATGTTAAGCTTACAGAGGTGATGAAATGACCCAAACTCTTATATGATGAGTCGAACTGTCTCGAATTGGGTCGGGAGCAAACAGTCGCGCACCCCAAAACTGTTCAGAAAACTCGCAAGTCTTACCTCAATACATTGCTTATGGAACAGGTGAGAGCAGAGATTCAAACGGACCAGCGAATCGCCGTCGCCGGCGTCATCATCCGCCACGAGATCACAGAGGCAAACGGAGCACACGTCAGGTTCCGAGCTCTTTGAGCCACTTGACTTGGGAATGTCACTCTTCGAGATTTCCTTATAGTACACCTTCGGCTTCGCGACATTCAAGGAGGCCACGGGAGGACGAACTATCTCGCCGGTTGTGAGTTTCTTCAAGGCGTCTCCGAAGACGTTCATAGAGAAGCAGTTGAGATCGATGAATTGGATTTTCTGAAATTTAAAATTTAACCCTTCATTGCCCGACCGTGGGAGACCCTCCTATGCCCAAGCGATTTTTCATTTTTGGGATTTTTTGGGGTATGCGCGCGCGCCGCCGTATGTGCGCGCGCGCGTTCGGCAGGTCTCTGGCTAAAGTCTTGCGCACGCGGCGCGCGTCAGGCGCGCGCGCAGGGCGCTCGAAGCGCGCGTGCCCCAAAAAACAGTGGGTGCACTTCGAGCGTCCCGCGCGCGAAGTGTGCGAGGCTAGGGGGTGCCTAGGGGGTACCCCAGGCGCGTTTTGCGCGCCGCGCGCGCGGCTGAGGCGCGCGCGGGGACCCTCCTATGCCAAAGCGATTTTTCGTTTTTGGGGTATGCCCGACGCGCGCCCCCGTATGAGCGCGCGCGCGCATAATCCGGGCGCGCAAGGTGCGCGCGCGCCTTGGGTATGTCTCTGGCAAGAGTCCTGCGCGCGCGGCGCGCGTCATGCGCGCGACGCGCGCCTGCGCGGGGCGCTCGAAGCGCGCGTGCCCCGAGTGAACTTTGCGCGCCCCGTACGCGCGCCAGGCGCGCGCGCAGCGCGCGCGCGCCTGGCGCGTGGCTAAGGAGTGCCTAGGGGGTGCCCAAGGCGCGTTATGCGCGCCGGGCGCGCGCGCTAGGCGCGCGCCCCGGGCGGTTTGCTGCGAGGCAGTCTGAGTGTACCAACTTTGCGCTCGCACGTTCGCGCGAGGCGCGCGCCTCATGTGCGCGCCGGGCGCGCGCAAAATACGATGCGTATCTTATATGATACACTGGGCACTAATGGGGGTCACCAAAAGCGTATCTTTTAAGATACACTGGGAAATGAAGGGTTGAATGCGCGCCAAAACTTAAAATGCCGCAGGACCCAAAATCCTACCTTCAAACTTCCAAAGCCGGAGCAGCCCTGCAAGGCTTGAGCCACAAAGTCCGCTACATCCTCCAGGCACATGTCCAAAGATCCGCTCCCGATCGGAGGCACGCACAGAGATGAGATCCCGAGTTGAGCCGCTTGCTGAAAGGCGACCGAATAGGCAGTGTCGAGGCGAGCTTGATGGATTTGATTGCGGAGAGGCACCAGAATCACGTGCTTGCTCTTGAGAGTTCCTGACGCGGCAACGGACACAACGTCGGTGTGGGCGCCGTGCGTGGCAGCGGTCACGGCTCTCTGAAAGGGTAGCATGTAATTTAAGTTCAAACTTGAGCTGAATGAGTGGTCTTATCATAAGCCAAGTCACCATATCAAGCACAGGCTTTAGATTAGGCTTTAGCTCACACTTGAGCCGAAAGCTTTGTATAAACTTAACCCTAACTCCTAGATCTCCACTTAAGCTTACGGTCAAACTTAAATGTAAGCTTGAACTTAATACTAAGTTTAGAGACCGAAGCCCAAAACTGTAAGCAACTCTAAGCTTAAGCTTCGACTTAAGTTGAGGCGTAGCGTTTACAATATGTTCAGACTAAGAGCTAAAATTTTAGATAAGGCCATAATCTAAGCTCACACTTAAGCTCAGAGCAAGCTAAGGAACCCAAGTCAAGATTGGTCTGTAGTTCACCAAAGTTAGTCTCCTAAGTAAATCTAGTACTTTGTAGAAGTTTAGGCTCACACTTAAGCCGAAAGCTAGATATAGTCTTAAGCTGAAGCAATTTTAACTTACGACTAAATTAAGTCCAATCTTAAACTAAATATTAAGTGGGTCTTAAGAAGAAGGCGAAATTTTAAACTCAAAGACCTGGCTTTAAGCTTAAACGCAGACTTAAGTTCTGGTCTAGCTTTTTGAGCTCAATGCATAAGCTTAAGCTAGACCAGCTTAGCGAATTGTGATTAGCGTTAACACTTCCAAGAACATTGTGGATCCTGATCCTCAATATTTGTCTCACCTGTTTCTCACTCTTGCACTCAATATTTTTATCTACTTATAAGCCAAGTCTGAACTTAACACCTAGACCTCCACTTAGGCTTACGGTCGAGCTTAAGCTTCAACTTAATAATAAGTTTCTCCCTAGACACCAAAGCCTTGAACTTTAAATAACTGTGACTAACTTTAAACTTAAGCGTGGACTTAAGTTAAGTCAAAGGTCTTATTTCTTAGTCATGCACTCAATACTTTTGTCTAAGCCAAGTCTAAACTTAGCCACTAGTCCCTAGATCTCCACTTAAGCTTGCGGTCAAGCTTAAGTGTAAGCTTGAACTTAATACTAAGTTTCTCCCTAGATAGTAAAGCCTTGAACTTAAGCTTGTAACTGTAACTAACTTTAAACTTAAGCGTGAACTTAAGTTAAGGCATAAGTTAAGTTAAGTATCATTTTACAATCACTTACCGAGAATTGCGGACCTGCAGCTTGCGCGACTGCCTTCACAAGGCCCTGATTTAGTTGGAACTGCGGGTCACACGATACCACAATCGCGTCAAGATCGGACTCGGTCACATCGCCCTATAAGGTTTGAAAGTTGGTATGAGACTGTAAAAAGGTTTCAATCAAACAAACCATAACGCACGAGATCTCGACCCCCTGGAAAGCACCGCTGTACAATACCACTTGACGACGTGACATTTCTGAAATATTGTTTTGTAAGTCGAACTTTCTTTATTCTGTCCGCATAATAGAAATCCGGATAACTGTGTGTGTCTGGATACACGTTTCCAGCCAATTTCGTCAGGATAATCGAATTTTTGGTTAAAAATTTTAAATTTTTGACGCCAATTTGAATTTTTTTCTAATAATTTTGCTATTTTTGAGAAATTTACAAAAAGTTGGCCAAAATAGCAAAAAATTTATTGAAACAATTTTTAATTTCTGGTGAAATTTTAGGAAAAAATCATAATTTTCAAATCAATAGGGGAATTCTTTGGCTTTTTTCAAAATTTCCACCTAATTTATTCCGGATAAAGGTGTGGAATTTGTATGGATAAATTTGTTCAAAAATGTTTGCAAAAATTAAATTTTTTTAGAAAAATTTTGCAATTTTGTCTTTTTGGAAAATATCTTATTATTTAGAATTTTTTTTATCGAATGAGCCTTTTATTTATTTTTAAGTTTCTCAATTTTGACTGTTTCTAAACTAAAACCCGTTATTAAAATAAATGCGTGTATAGTAAAACGAAAAATGGAATTACAATTATAAAACTGAAAGCGTTACGAAATAAATATGGGAGCGAATCGCTTTTGTTCTTCTTAAAATCGAAAGAATGAAAATGGAAGCAGAGAAGGTTCTCAGCATTTGAATATCCGACAATCAAAGGCACTTCCAGTTGGGACCAAAACCGTTTTAAATGCTCAATTTGAACATTTTAGAAAGCAATAAAGTGAAGCAAACAAATTTTCATTTTCAGAAACGCTATCTTTCAGATTCCCAAAAATTTTTTTCGTTTCTCGTCCAATAATTTCAGAAATCTATAAAAATCGATCCAGAGGTAAATCTCGACTTTCAGAAAAAAGATTAGGTAGTAATTTCCGAAAAATCGGTTATAGAAATCAAAATCTTGTATTGAACTATGCATTATATATGATGACATAGTTAGTCTTGACACAAACATGTTAATTTTGACGATCCCTATTTTCAACCCTCGGGCAAAGTTCGAAAATCCATAATCCCGGAAGTCCAAGTGAAGCACCTGTGGATCCCAGAATATCACCGGGACCTCGGATCTCACCTTATAAGGGCATCTCGCGCTACAAGAGCAAAATTGCTAGGCATTCCTTTAACTTTGTACTTTAACTTGGGTCTGCCGCGCGAGATTCAGCCTCCAAAGCAGGCCTGGGCGGGCCCTATTTTCTGGGCAAAGTGCGAAAAAATTCCGACTCAAAAATCGTACCGGTCCATTCGGGCCCGGTCCGGAGTTGAATATTCCAGGTCTAGTCCGTAACGGACCCAGTTCCCTGGCCAGAAGCGGGCTCGGCCCCGAACGTGGACCGCCTCAAGATTAAAAAATTGCAGTAAATGTTAAACCCATACCGCTGCTTTCGGCAAGTTTACGCTTAGTTGCAACTTGCTTACTGCCTTGCGCAGGTATCGATTTCTTCGCAACCTTATTCGTACGAGGCATGATGAATCACAGAGGTGAGCTGCAATAAAGGTGACGTTAGTTTTGGAGCAATTAATAAAAAAGGGTTGTGGGAGCATGAAAGTATCAATGCGATGCAACATGTGACCTCTCTAATCAGCTGATTTGATGATCTCTGATTTGATGATCTCCGTCGGGTCCCTCTCAGTGTCTGTCTCTAACTGTCTGTCCCCCCACCCCAACAGAATCTCTCTCTTTTAGGCGGTCCCGGACCCCAAACTCGCGAGCACCTGCCAAAAACCCATGATTTTAGGGGTTATCAATGTCAAAATTGGGCTGGTTCCGCCACGAAAATCGAGAAAACATGATTTTTTCCGTATTTGGGGGTTTTACAAAGGAAACGTCGCCGCTCAAATTTGGAGTGAGATATATGAATCGATTCCTCTCAACGAGAGGAAGAGATTGGTACCGGTTTCAACCCGGAAGATATGCCTTCCGGAAATCCCGAAAATCCTGGATTTGGGGCATGCTCTGCGGCGTAGCCGCAGGTTTCATTTCTTGTCTCATCTCTTTTGAAGTGTGCTGGGCGGATCTGATATGGAGAATGTTTTTAGCTTGCCGAGAATAATCCCTCCAATTTTGAGGATCAAAATCAACCCATTCATCCGGATTTTCGATTATCCGGACGAATTCGGCCGGATTCCGAATTTGTCCGGCCAAGATCGGTCCACGTAAATTTTCATTGACGTTTTCACCTTGACGTGGCCCATGTTCGGATCCGAGCTCGCTGCGGGCCATGGAACTAGGATAGACCCAGAAAATTCAGTTTCCGATCGGATCCTAATGTACCGGTACGATTTTCGTGTCGGAATTTGGGATTTTCGAACTTGGCCCAGGAAGATATTAAGGGATAATTCCGGATTTTGGGTCGCGCATGCGCAGATTATTTTGTTGATAATATTGATTATCAGGTCCGACCTCGCTACAAGCCGGGGCGGGCTAATAACAAATTTTTTAATAAAACAAATTTGCGTTTGTGAAACGAAAACATAAAATTTTATGAAAGCGTTGTGAAATAAAATTTGGAGCGAATCACTTTCGTTTCTTCTCAAAACTGAACGGAAATGGAATTGCGCTGAACGCCTCTATTTGTATTGGACAAAGTCATATTTTGGGTAAACAGCTACGATCTGATACAATCGCTGTGGGACCAATTTTTTCTTAACAAAACATTTGTGTTTCGATGCGTTCCAAGGTATCACTTGTCAATATTGTGAAACCCTTACATAGTAAATCGACCCCGCTGAATCCAAATCCGGGATCAGATTTGAACTCTGATCATTGGTTTTTCAACTTTCTGTCTAAATTCGAGATTTTTCCATTTTTACGTGAAATTTCAAAAATCAAAGTTCAAATTTGATCCGAATTTGGATTCAGGATTTACTACGGAAAGGTTCCATCATATTGCCTCGAGCCCCCTTGGAACCCTTTTACTAAGAAGCCAGTGTCCGTGGCTGCGTGGACTGACCTTGCCTCTGTGGCGCAGTGTTAAGTGGTTAGCATTACGAGTCAGCCGACCCAGGTTCGGATCCCTGCGGGTGTAATCATTTTTTCGGTCGGTGATACAAATTTTCAAAAAATTTAGACAAAAATGTTTTTCGGCGTGGGACGCCGCCATAGCGGCGGCGGGCGCAGTTACTCGAAACACAAATACTAATTCAAACGCTCATTTTGGCGCTCTGAGTTGTTTACCTGGAATATATGACTTTAGCCATATCCCACGCAATTGGGCACCGGAAAAAATTTCCAGATGAGACCCGGAAAGGAAACCCTTGAATTCTCGAACGAAGCGTTGCTTGCTGACATGATTAGCCGGGCTGAGAAATCAAAGCTAGTAATTATGGCAAAACGATGACGTCACAAATTTCTTTACTCAAAACTGTACAACAAATTTGCATTACAAAACAGTAAAGTCGAGATCATAATTTATATAAGTCTGTTCTGTCAAAAGCTGTCCTTCTTCTTCGACAATCCACGAAGGTCTCTCTGATGTTCTGGAGCCAGATGAGATGAGTCACACTTGTATTCGCATTTGAACTGTCCCCTGAAGGGGTAACGTTCCGTGTACTTTGTAATCGTCGCTTGGCCTGAATTTTTGGTTCAGACGAGAAAAATTTTATTCAAAAATTTGATACCTGAATGAATCGGTCTCTCTTCCGGACACAGGTAAGCGTGAATAGCGGCCAAGGATGACTTGTGGGCCACGATGAGAATGTTTCCTGAAATGAAACAAATCACATTGAGATGATTCCGACGGATTTTTAACAGTTTTTTCTAAAGTGGCCGTTTTTGGGCCCAAACCGTCAGTTCAAGGGGCATTTTACATTCCGCGCTGGCTTTATACCCCGTACAGAGCTTGGCCCAGTTTTGTCAATCATAAACCAGAAATCGACTAATAACTAAAGACCCCAAAAATATTTTTAAAATAAAAAAAATATTTAAAAAATATTTTGGACTTTTTTAACTAAAATATTTTTAAAATATTTTTTTTATTTAAAAAATATTTTGCATATTTTGGGAATTTTACTTATATTTTAGTAAATATTCCATAGGACTGCCCAGCGGCTTCGCCGCATGGCGGCGCCCACAGTCATCCAGTCCAATAAAATTTTCAAATTTCGCGCCAATTTGCGCCTTGTTCTGACTTGGCAGTCTGGTTTCTTTTGAACGCCTCAATATTTCTCTTTCTCTAAGGTTTCATATTGAAAAATTTCTTGGACAAAAACAGTTAGAGCTAACAAGGAAAGCTCACTTGAAGTCACACCGATCCCGGAAAACTGATGGATAGGATTGTAGTACTCGATGAGGGGAATCCAACGGTACCAAACTTTTTCCCCATGGGATCAAAATTTTTGAGTTCACAAATAGCTGAAAATGGCCATTTTTGTTCAAAAATGATTATTTTTGTCCAAAAAATTACATTTTTTGAAGCGATATCAAAAAATAGCTGCTGATTCGGAATCAGCGCATCAAATTACCCCTAAAAACACTATTTTCAGAAAAATTTTGGAATTTTCCAAAAAATCGACTTTTTCTGACCAAAGGGGGACCACATGGTCCCAAAAAAGTCGATTTTTTGGAAAATTCCAAAATTTTTCTGAAAATAGTGTTTTTAGGGGTAATTTGATGCGCTGATTCCGAATTGATCTTGATTTTAATCAAAATAGTTGCAAATGTTGTACCGTTTAAAAAAACTCTTACCTGATTCACTCTGTCGAAGAATGTGCGCCATGGTACCTGCGACACGATCCCTGCAACCGAGCACGCCGACTTCTCCAGGCAATACTCCTTGGTAGGCTGGCTCATAGCAAGGGTCAATCAACTCGGGAAACTCTTTATCGAGCATTTCAGTCGATTCGAAGTTTATCGACGGAAAATCGTTCAGAATCACTTGCGCGGACTGAAAAGAAAAATGTTTATCATCGGAACAAAATTTGGCTACCCAATAGGTATGTCACAGTCAAAAAATGGCGTTGACAAGTGTGGGTCGACAGAGATTTTTAGGCCCCGGAAGAGGTTTGGAGGTGTGTTTACTCCATATTTGGGACCATTTTTGGCTGTAAGAATATTCTGCAGCGTCTAACCATGGCAGAATATGTCTTTTCCACGGTGGACAAAAAGTAGACATCCAATTTCTAAGGCGGACTCTGATGTACAGGCGGGCCCGTACTCAGAACAAATTTCGGGGGGGAGTTGAGAAGCGAAAAAAGCGTATTCTTAGGGGTGCATTTTTCGAAATTTTCTCGAAAATTTTGAAAACCATAGCAGGGACTCTATGGTTTTTTAGCTCCCGAATTTCGGGGCGGGGATTACAATCCCCAAACCCCCTAGTTACAGGTCAGTGTACAGCCTACGAGAGAGGTTAGACACCAAGTTGGGTTGGACACTAAGTCCACCTAAACCACGGAATTCAATGTCTAGACTCTCTCATCTTCTACTAAGCTTAAGTGCGCTTTACGAGTGATTGTGTCTAACTTTCCCCACGAAAGAGAGACCCGCCCCGTTAGACAGTGCTTTCATCAATACCCCTTTGTGATCATAGATCAGATAATTACACAAGAGATCTTAAGATTGAGAACAGTACCATTTTGGGAATGAAATCTCGTGATCTTTATCATCGGAGAGACTGCTCAATACCAACCTCGCCCAACTAACCCACAGGGGATTGCCCGCTTCCCTCTGCGCTAGCCGTGAGCTGGCCTGGAATAGAATGGTCTGGCGCAATAGCCGGCGATATGTCACACCCAAACTACTGTTTTCCAGCGGAGTGCCAGAGGCAATATGCATTAGCATAAACCCATGAAACGTGTCACGAGATTTCCAGTCTGAAGTCTCATGGAGCAGTTGTCTGCTTGAGATACTATTCCATAGGACCACCCGCGGCCTCCGCCGCGGACCACGGCCCAAATCCAGGATTTTCCGGATTTTCGGAAACCATAAATCCCGGAAATCGTCAATGTTCCCGGTGAAACCGGTACCAATCGACTCAGCTGGCCGAGAGGAAGCGATTCATGTATCACACGCCCTGATCCGAGCTGCGATGGGGGTACCTGCTCTTTTACGTGACACACGGAAGTCACGTTTTCACGTATGTCACCCTCAATTCTGACATTGACAACCCCCCTAAAATCATGAGTTTTTTTTTGGGGGGGGGGGGGGTTCTCTCGAATTTGGGGTCCGGGACCCCCAAAAAGTGGGAGATTCTATTCATTCTACACAGTGCGCCTTAGAGGGACTCGATACCTGGCCATATAACGGACCTACCTCTATAAGCCCCGGCTCGATTTTCAACTTTGGTTTAGGATTGCGTCCGGCCAAAACCTCGGCAGCAGTTTGAACCGTGCGACGATACGGCGACGAATAGGCGTGATGGATGTCAACGACGAGCATGCTGAAAGTTTGCGACATCATAATCATATTATTGTCACAAAAGAAAAAAATCCATAAATTTTTACGTCTGATTCACTTTCATGTCATTTCTGATATAATTCGGCCAAAAGTTTGTACTATAAAAAAGGTCACCAATTCGCGACGTCGATTGCTTGGTTTTCTCCGAGTTCCGATAGCGGCGGGTTGTCCATGGTGAGGCGGCTACAGTAGTACCAGACCTTGTTCTAAAAAAGGAAAATTTTGAGGAAAAATGAGAAAAAAAGGCCAGGATCGTTAAGAATCTTAAAATTCCCGGATTAAAACGCATATCACTTTCTTTAGTCTAAATCTACAATCAGGCCCGGTATCCAGAAAAAAATTTCGGGGGTTGAGATTTCAAAGGGAGTTGAGAAGTGAAAAAAACGCATTCTTAGGGGTCCATTTTTCTAAAATTTTTCGAAATTTTTAAAACCATAGGGGGACCTATGGTTTATTAAGCTTCCGAAAATCGGGGTGGGGGGTTACAATCCCCCCTAACCCCCTAGCTATGGGCCTGTCTACAATCCAAATTTCAAGACCAAACCTCGTCGTCCTCCCTCTCCGCGTGCCGGATGCAATAAATATCCCTCCCGTACGCTCTGTGGCCTGTGCTGTGCCGGAAATCGGTAAATTGTTTCTTTCGAGCAGGTGAGCGGCTGCGAGAACGACTTCGAGATCGGCTTCGAGAATGGCTTGTGGGTCGATGCGACGACGAAAATTTGTGCGCTCTCACGTGATTCATTTGTGTCTGAACGGAAATGAGATATAGTTGGGAGAAAAATAACGGTTTCAAATGTCGCAATTTAAAGCGACTCCAGTCCAAAGTGATTATTTTCTCTCGAGCAGGTGTCTGGCCCGAGCAAAATTGCTTGGAGCAGGTGGGATCTGGCCCAGAAAATAAGACTGTGGACCGGTTACAAATGTAGTCCAATTTTCGTGTGACAACCAAGGAATTCTGGAACTTGGAGGCTCAAAAGATTAAGAAAATTTTAAAGGATCAAAGACCGTTTCTAAGAAGCTGAATTTCGAGATTGAGATAAGAAGTATGTTTCCATCCAAAGAAAAAGGACACAGGTGAGCAATGTGGGCAGTTTGGCCGCTTCGGCACTGATCCTGGACGACTAAACTCAAAATAATGATATGATCATCGTCAGTAGGCCACTGGAAACTAAAAATATGAACGAACACTTTTTGATGACACTCAGAGGTACTCATGGACTTTGTGGAAATTTTTTAGATGGCTTTTTAAGGATGAAACGAAGAGTGAATGAGGTGCTGGCTAGCCAAAATATTTTCCTCCTGAGACAATTATCGTTGAAAATCTATTTCAAATATTTAAAAGTGGTTTGAGATATTGTAGCATTTTTTCTCAATTTTGGGGTGAATATCTTCAGAAATGACTGTTTTAGGAGCAAAATTTTAGATAGAGCGGGGAAAAAGTCACATATCCTGATTTGTGACAAAATATTGGATTTATAACAGTAATATCAGAATTCAGCCAAGAGACCAAAAATGGATTAAAACCGACTCCAAATCTTGACTGACTCCAAAGCTTGCCGCACTGAGCAAGAATGGGTTAATAGCAAATCTGCCAAGTAAAACATTGCCTTCAGATATTTTCTCAGATTAGAGATCAAGATTCTCGAAAGCTTTTTGTAAATGTGATAAGAATATTGGGTATGAAAATTGTCACAAACATTCCACAAACAAATTTCTAGTGAAAAGTTTTAAAAGGGATGAAATTAAAAAAGATGTCTATTGTCAAATATATTCCTCTCCAGACAATTATCGCGCAAGATGTATTCCAAAGATAGGATCTGATATAAGATAAGGAAGAGTTATAGCTGGAGCTTTTCTCAAGGTGATAGGAATGTTGGGCGGTTAAAAATTGTCACAAGGTAACACTACGTTCACGCACAGAGTGGAAAGTGGAGCGGGTTGTATTTTTATTTTTCTTTTATTTTTCCTGCCTATAATTTAGTCACAGAGCTGTACTCTCTCACTCAATCCGCCTAGTCGATTGAGTTGTGAAGCAGACATAAAACATGTCTTTGTCGACATACACAACCAAAATCGATGTCTCTGCTGCGATGCTTTGTTCAACGAAGACAATTCCATTTCAAAACAACTTCTTTGTCTAGAATCCAGCGAACAAAAACCCGAGCTTTGTTCTTCAGGGAATTGGGAGAATTACACAGAGTGAATTTGCCAGGGATTGACCAGTGGGTTGAGATACCGTAAATCCTCTAATAAGTCCCTCCCCTCAATTAGGTCCCTCCCCTCAAATAAGTCCCCCTCAAACAGAATGCCAAACGTACTTGCGGTCTCGCCCGAAAAAAACTAAGTGCATATTCGTGTAGATCTCGTCGAGTTACGTAAGAAAATCCCCAATGCCAAAACTTTGTCATTGAAAATATCGGAGAAAATTGACTTTGAAATTTGAAAATTTTTTTGAAAACCCTTACGAAACAATAAGTCCCCCGGGGGACTTATTAGAGGATTTACGGTAGTATTTTTGTAAGCTAAATGAGAGAGAAAAATACAAAACCCACCCCACCAAAATTTTGTGGACTCATAGCCATAGGAATAGGTATGGAATCAAATTGGATATGGAAACCATGAAATGAAGGCATGAAGTATTTTGCGGACACTGCCCGAAGAAATTGGAATGGGAAGCGCAAATGAGCAAAGTTGTAGTGAAGAAAATTGTGCAAGGATTTTTCTTGCGGTGAGATGACCATATTTCCAGGAAACTCCTGTTTTTATGTCCGGGTTTCTGATTTTCGTTACAAAAGGAATAGTTTATAGGTATCTTATTTGAGCGGGATTTGCTCTGGAAAAAATCACGAATCGAGAAAAAATTAGAAAATTGGGGGATAAAATTAGAACTTTTTGATAAAAAGAAAAAGCCGCTCAATGAAATTTTTTTTTGCAAAAAATGTAGAAGTTACAAAATCAAAAAATGCGCGAAAGTTTGAATTTTTATTCCTCTTAAAAGAACAAATTTCTGTATTCCATTCAGAAGAAGAGACGATCACGAGATTGAGATTTTCGAAAGCTTTTTCTGACAGTGAAAAGTAAATATCACAAGCTAAGAGCTTTGACATTCCGAAAAAGAAAGGGTTTAAGATTGAATTCGTTAACTTATAATCATATAAAATAGGAAATCATACAGAATACATTTGTAATCAAAACGTATGGAATCAAATCAACTTTGATATGGAAACTAAATGATGGTAGACAGCGAGAGAAATATTTTCGCAGACAATCTGGAATCGGCCAGAAGAAATTGGAATGGGAAGGCGCAAATGAGCAAAGTTGTAGTGAAGAAAATTGTGCAAGGAAAGAAAGAAAATTGTGTCTCATTTGCATTTTAGTGAAGTCGGACGCACGTTTTTTGATTGATTGATTAGTCGTCGTCTGTCAGTCATTCTAAGGGGGAATGCGCGCAGCAGCACTTGGAAATGAAATGGATGGAACGAATTTGTTTTGAAAACATAACAAATCGATGGAGAATGAATTGGAACACGCAGCGTTTGGCTTGAATTTTGTCAGAGATGGCAATAACTAAAGAAAAACTATAGTATAGTTTGGTAAGCTATAGCATAGCTTTCTAAAGAAGACATTGGACTGGGAATTCTAATTTCACTCCGACAGTTTATCAACCGTGTTGTACTCCGGACATTATGGAGAGCGTAAATTTATTAGACCCCATGTTTTGGGAAGTTTACGGTGGTGAGCAAATTTTGCGCGCCTACCTCAAGGTAAAAGATAAGAGGGAAAAAAAAGAGGAAAATCATACTGAGGAATTCGGTAATGGTATAGAATTTTATCGAGGTTTGAGTACATATCAATGGGAGGATTCAGATGAATATAAAAAAATAGTACAGTTTCTAGAATCTGTTTCCGTAGAACAATTTCAGGAAAGAATAAATATGCGAACGCGAAAGGAGAAACAAGTCTCACCTTGCTGTGATATTTGCATAAGCCACTACTTAAAGGAAAAGTTATCCATAACGGATCCGAATGCTTTAGAAACAGAATGCAAGGCTTATATCAGTACAAGAAATGCATATTTAAGCATACGGGCCAATGAGATTAGGCAAGAATTGTCTCCCTTATGCGAGTACTCGGTTTCAAATAATGAGCACATGTTGACCAAGGAGGATGACCATTGCAGTGATTTGGGCAATGATTCTTCCGAAAATTCTTCTGAAAAGTCGTCCAAATATAATTCAGATTTCATATCAGTCAAATCGGATTCTGATTTAAAATGGTAAAACAGAAACGAAAATAAGGTTAGCGGTCGAAATCCCCCGGGTGAACCAAAAAACCCAAAATCTTTGTCAATCTGAAGAACGTTGACGTCGTGGCAAAGCTTACCACAGAAATTTGTGGTGCCAATACTTCAGAATAAAAATATAGAAAAGGGCATACTGATGTAGACTCCCCGCGCGCTAGCGCGCGTTAGCGCGCTAGTAGTTTGGTAAGCTATAGCATAGCTTTCTAAAGAAGACATTGGACTGGGAATTCTAATTTCTGTGCCCAGACTATAGTTTTCAACTATACTATATTTTTTGATCCAAACAAATATTTACCTGCGTTTTCAAAACGCCGTAAAAAGGAATATTGACATGTCTGGTCCGAATTGTATGGGTATTTTCATATTTATTCTCGGAATAATTCTACTTTTCTATAGCCAACGTGATATAAAAAGTGCACTATTCAGGATGAACAGTGCTTTCCAAAATTTGTTGACTGCCTCAATTGCTTGGGCAGAACAGCCAAGTACCTTTCACTTGGGTATTTAAACCGAAGAAGACATATCAGCACTTTCATTCATATTGAAAGAGAGACGAAAGAGCGATAGTGTGCGGTGTGGAATAATGAGGGAAAATGCAGAGAAAAAGAGGAAACGAGAGATAGTGTTAATTAGGAGAGAAAGTTGAGAAGGAAACACACTGCTGGCTTGAAATGAAAGACGCACAAACCAAAGTGCGCCGCACATTGAAAAGATAACTGTTCTCTAACGCCCTGTCGTCCCTCCATCCTATGATTGAACCAACCTTCAAAGTTGGTTCCTTTATATACTCCAATCAATGCTTCACTTTCGCTTACGACCATACCGCGTTGAAAATACGGCATCCCGTCCGATCTGCCAAGTCAAGCAACGCTGGGCTCGATTAGTCCGACTCTGAGGGCCGTTTCTGACTCAGAGCTCACACTTGAGCATGATCTTAAGCCTGGGCTTGAATTTTGAGTGAAAGTGAAAATTGCCCGGAAATGTTAGAAAATTTGTAAGCAGATTTTTTGGATGCGCTGAGTCCGAATCTGAGCTTCGTTTTTGACTCAGAGCTCACCCATCTGGAAATCATGTCAATATATATATTTATTTTATACATGTTTCAGAACATGCACACATTTGCCGTGAATCACAAGTACGAAATCCCATTGATAGTCCGTTGACAAAGAAAACAGCTGATTTTTGTCGATAGAACTAAATTAGAAATATAAAACGAGGGACAGTATTAATCAAAAGAGAAAGTTGTGAACAAGGTTGTTTGTTTTGTGTTGTAAACAATGTTGCTTATTTTCGGTTGAATGGCGTCGAGACGAAAAAGTGATAGTGTGCGGTGTGGAATAATGAGGGAAAATGCAGAGAAAAAGAGGAAACGAGAGATAGTGTTAATTAGGAGAGAAAGTTGTGAAGGAAACACACTGCTGGCTGGAAATGAACGCACAATCAAAGTGCGCCGTACATTGAAAAGATAACTGTTCTCTAACGGCCTGTCATCCCTCCATCCTATGATTGAACCAACCTTCAAATTGGGTTTCCCTTTTTTATACTCCAATCAATGCTTCACTTTCGCTTACGACCATACCGCGTTGAAAAAACGGCATCCCGTCCGATCTGCCAAGTCAAGCAACGCTGGGCTCGATTAGTACTTGGATCGGAGACGCCTGGGGAAACTCGATGTTGTAACTGAACTTTTTCAGAACAGAAGAGCAAAATATTTTACGGCATTATTATTTCAAGAACCTCATGAACTTTTTTGTTTTAACCCTTCATTGCCCGACCGTGGGATTTTGCTGATTTTTGGTATACAGAGCTTTCCAAAATTTGTTGACTGCCTCAATTGCTTGGGCAGAACAGCCAAGTACCTTTCACTTGGGTATTTAAACCGAAGAAGACATATCAGCACTTTCATTCATATTGAAAGAGAGACGAAAGAGCGATAGTGTGCGGTGTGGAATAATGAGGGAAAATGCAGAGAAAAAAAGGAAACGAGAGAGGGAAAAAACGAGAGACAGTGTGTTAATTAGGAGAGAAAGTTGAGAAGGAAACACACTGCTGGCTTGAAATGAAAGACGCACAAACCAAAGTGCACCGCACATTGAAAAGATAACTGTTCTCTAACGCTCTGCCCTACCTCAATCTATGATTGAACAACCTTCAAAGTGGTTCCTTTAAAATATGGGAGGCCGGTAGTTATAACATTAATCCACCTCTTAAACTAGCCATGTGCATTTCGAATCTATGGGAGGCCGGTAGTTATAACATTAATCCACCTCTTTCGAAACTAGCCATGTGCATTTCGAATCTATGGGAGGCCGGTAGTTATAACATTAATCCACCTCTTAAACTAGCCATGTGCATTTCGAATCTATGGGAGGCCGGTAGTTATAACATTAATCCACCTCTTAAACTAGCCATGTGCATTTCGAATCTATGGGAGGCCGGTAGTTAATATAATAAATCTAACGACGGAAATCGGAGTTATGAGCCCTGAGGGCATTTGTCGAGACCTGGCGTTCCTGACCACCTCCTGAGGCGATTGAGGTGTCAAACGTTAGCTCTCGGTGATACAAAACGAATGGCACAAGAATTTTTGAGATCGGACCACACACGATGGAGATATTTACCCTGGGGGCATATCTCGGGATTTTGGGTTCCTGACCACCTCCAGAGGCGAGTGAGGTGTCAAATGATAGCTCTCGGCGAGGCAAAACGAATGGCACTGAAGTTTTTGATATAGGACCACACATGTCGAAGTTATTTGGCCTGAGGGCATTTTAGCTTAAAATGGCTTATATAATCCATTTTGAGCGTGCGTTAGAGCGGCCGAAGGCCGTATTATACCCTGTAAAATCTATACCGTTTTCTAGACGGCCTAAGGCCGAGTTATTTTCGCGTAGCGAATACCAAAACTGTTATTCATATTCACCCAATTAAAATTTATTGACCAAAGAATTCAATCTAAACCACGAATATAGACTCCCGACAGCTAGCCGAGCTCTGCTCGGCTAGTACCATCTAAAACATTAAGACCTCCGTTCTGACCGCTTTCTGATCAAAACGGTTGAACTGAACAACGAAAGTCGTGAAGCTGGACTGGTTGACATATTGTCACCTGACAGATCCACTCAACCTATTTTGCAGGATGGAGCTTTCGGCGAGCTATGAACGAATCACTAAAATATATTTTGTCACACATTCAATAATGAGCATTTTTTGCCAAAAAGTGTCATATTTCCCACTTTTAAACGGGACAAAGGCAACTTTCTACGTTCCCATACTGCGAGGGTGTATGATATGTCAAACTTCTCCCCTGAGAATTCTGAGTAGCGAATGTGTAAAAATCTCGGAGAGCAGCAGGCAAAATTGTGCACTTAATGGCCAAAAAGTGGCAAAATTGGCAGTTTTGACGGTACAAAGGCAACTTTTTATGTTTCCCCGCTATGGGGTTTATGACAGCTTAAACTGCTCTCCTGAGAATTCTGAGTAGGGAATGTGTAAAAATCTCGGAGCGCAACAGGCCATTTTTGGTCAAAAATGGCCCAAAAATGCCAATTTTTGGCGCGATACGAAAAAACCAATTGCAGATTCGGAATTAGCGCATCAAAGTAGCCCTAAAAACACCTAAGAAAACCATGATAATTTATATGTTTCAAATTCAATTTTTCAAAGAGTTTGCAAGATTTCAAATACCGTAAATCCTCTAATAAGTCCCTCCCCTCAATTAAGTCCCTCCCCTCAAATAAGTCCCCCCTCAAACAGAATGCCAAACGTACTTGCGGTTTCGCCCGAAAAAAACTAAGTGCATATTCGTGTAGATCTCGTCGAGTTACGTAAGAAAAACCCCAATGCCAAAACTTTGTCATTGAAAATATCGGAGAAAATTGACTTTGAAATTTGAAAATTTTTTTGAAAACCCTTACGAAACAATAAGTCCCCCGGGGGACTTATTAGAGGATTTACGGTAATCAAAGTAAGTCAAACAAAAATTAATTTTAATCTTTCTCCAATTTCTCAAGAATTATATTTGAACATTTTTAGCTGTGATCGAAGCTATTTTTGATCAATATCTGCACTACGTCATTTTTCTTCAAGAATGTCCAGCTATTTCCACGTCATCAGTAATTTGCCACTCATCGCGTTATCAGCTTGAACGCCTCGTCTCGCCTAGTTACATTGTTACGTGGATGATAAGACTGTCCATGAAAGTTTGTTCTTCTATGGAAAAATTAATTAACGAGTGATTCAAACTGTAAACACATAATTTTCTTCCTTTGCCAGGAAATTTAATTATTATTGTAAATATGGTTCTTTACTTTAAAAAGGTCATTTAACTCCCAATAAATATTCCAGTTTTAGAATAAATTTTAAGCAGCCAAAAGTTTGTCACAGACTCCGTCAAACGGCCCTTGGTTTTGATCCTCAGAAAAATATTGCTGAAAATTTTGATTGAATGCTGAAAATTCTCATAACAAAAAAGTGTCCTAGACTAATTTTTAAAGCCGAATACAGTCAAGTCTCTGATTAACTCGAATTTTGTCCGGGTTCGAATTTACTTCAAATAAATTGTATGAATTGGAGTCTCAGGAAAACGCATCTCTGATTAACGAGGGTCAGAGATTAACGCGGTTTCTGCACAGTCCCGAATTTACGTTTTGTATGAGATCACATGAGTTCATAGTTATTTTTCACAAATTTTAAAAACTATAGTATAGTTTAGGAAACTGTAGAATACGCTTTCCATAGATATTAAATGCTTCTGATCGCTGGTTCCGGAACATTCTAGAAGTGCGAGCAATGACACAATTAAAAATCCAGATTCTCAGTTTTAATTTACGCCACTACTCTTCCTTCTAGAATGTTCCAGAACCATTAATTAGAATCATCTTTTCAAATATTTTTCTAAACAAAATTAGTCGACTCCAAGGAATGCTGCGCCTTATAATCTGTCTAGCCATAATTTTCTGTCTCGCCGAAGCTTCTGTCCATAAATTTTTGGCGAAGCCCCACCGACTTGAAGGTGAAGCAGCCGCCATTCGACACAATGCCATTCGGAACAGACGCTTGCAGAGTATTCCAGAAGATTTGCGCAATTTCGAATCGCTTTCGAAATTATTGCCAAAACTGACTCTAAATCGCACGACGGATTCATATTGGGCTTATACTGCGAATGTCACCATCGGAACTCCAGGTAGAATTATTTTAGAAGTAAAGGTAAAAATATTGAAAATGTAGACGAGAAGTATGCAAAGTTAGCCAATACTGAAATTAACACTCACAGTCAAGCCTGACTTATCCGCCACCCAAAGGGACCGGTCCCAGGAGTGGCCAAGTTAGGGTGGCCAGGCCCCTAACTAGGGGGGTTTGGGGGTTTGTAACCCCCTCCAAAAAAAATTCTTAAGCTAAAAAACCATAGGGTCCGCCCTATGGATTACAAAATTTTCGAGAAAATTTTGAAAAATGCACCCCTAAGAATGTGTTTTTTCCACTTCTCAACCCCCTCCCCCCGAATTTTTTAATCGTATATTCAAAATAAAATCGTTACCGACGCAAACTTTTTGTAGAAAACGAGTCCTATTTTTGTATTAAACAAAAAATTCGAATCTCGAGAATCTTGAATCGATATGCGGCATGCAATATACCGATCGATAGCCAAGAGTCTTAGCTTGAATTTAAGCCATTACACGTAATTCTAGAAAGAGAAATGAGAGAGAAAAATGAGATGTTAGAGTTTTTGACTCATGCAAACAAAAGTTGCAAAAAAATCTTTCGCAAAAAAGGTCCTATTGTTAACAGAAAAGAATACTGTGCCATGAAATGTATCAAAAATTTCAGGTTGACGACGTTTCAGCGAACGTTGTCCTGGGAGTTATCACCGATAGCATTGGTTACCTCCTTAGATACTATCCCGTTGACGGTGTTTTGGGTCTGAATCCCACCAAGCCGTACTCTAATGCAGACAATTTGGTGTCTCAACTGGTGGGCACTATGGACACTCCGGTCATGAGCTGGTGGCAGAATACGTGAGTTTTGATTCCAACCATCCTAATCTTTTAGTAGTAAGGAGTGATTGTCCGTCCGATTCGAGAGACCATGATGCGGTCGCGATAAAGGGGTGTGTGATAGCTCATTTTGTAGCTCTGGGCGAGCTAATACCGAATCCGAAAATTTTGTTGCGGCGGGCCAAAAAAGTGGCTTTTTTCACAAAAAATGGCAAAAGTGACATTTTTGGGGAAACCACGAGATCAGCATCAGGAGGCCTGATTTTTTTGCACCCGGGGGTTTTCGATGGTGCTGAATCCGATTCCGGGGTAAAAAAATTACGGCGTACCCCCGGGGTACGAAATTTTTCAAAAATTTTTTGTGAGGCACCAAATCCTCCCTTCGAGCGGCCGTAGGCCGCGAGTCTCACTGACAAAGCCACCGGTAAACAGCCTAAGGCTTACCGGTGCCTTCGGCACCGGACTTACAGCTAGTTTACAAGTAAAGCGTATATGTCTGTCCGTAGCCAAAATTTCGGGACCATTATATGCTTTGGGGTAGGTGTAGTTGGAAATGAGCGCGATATTTTTTATTTCGAGATACAAAAACTCCATGATGCACTTTGCTAAGGCAAGATACGGGGTTTGGTACGAAAAAATCCCTGAAAAAACGCGTTGATCTTTTGGGAATCGGTCCATACTCTTCCTTTAACAGGACACAATACAACGAAGGTTGCGCACAGCTCACTTTGGGCGGCGAGGACACAGACAATTGTCAATCTAATTATGTGTACGCGTCACAGCAACCGTCTCGGCGGACTACTTACGGAGATTATCGCGTGCATATCGCTTCTGCACAAATCGACCAAATGACTGACTACGAGGTTAGTTCAGAATTTTTTATTATTTCTCTTGTAAAATTAGAGTATGATTGCATTCAGTCGGTATTATGTTTCCAATTCCTTTTGATTAACTCGGGGGGTTCAAAGGGGGCATTTTTTCGGTTGGTCGTGAATTTTTTTCTCGCTTACTTTGAAGGACATCTACCAGAAAGCTTAAGTCTGGGCTGTCAGCCCACAAGCCTGCTTCTATTCAAAAAGGCAAATGGTCGAAAATTTGGGCAGATAGAGACAATCAGAGAAAGGAGAAATAGTGTGGAAGGTAGCGTATTGAGACAAATAGAGAAAAAATTTCATAACCAACCGGAAAAAATGACACTTCTGGAACCTTTCGAGGTTCCAGAAGTGTCCCATCCTTGGCGTTCAGCTCTAACTTGGGAAATTTAAAGGAAACAAGCACAAGCATATCGCCAATAATAGTCGATTTAGATTGGGAATGGGTAAACCCCCCCCCCCCCGGTAAAACCCCCCCCCCGGTAAACCCCCCCCCGCGGCCATTTTTTGCCATAACTTTTTACTGGAACCTTCTAGAAGGATGAGTAATAGCTTAAATGGAAGCTAAGACTCTGGGCTACAAATCGGTATATTACTTGCCACATCTCGATTCAAGATTCTCGAGATTTAATTATTTTTGTCTCAAAATTTCAACTTTTTTTGCAAATTCGAAAATTTGAGACAAAAATAATTAAATCTCGAGAATCTTGAATCGAGATGGGGCAAGTAATATACGGATTTGTAGCCCAGAGTCTTAGCTATGATTTAAGCTATTACTCATTCTTCTAGAATGTTCCAGTAAAAAGTTATGGCAAAAATGGCGAGCGGGGGGGGGGTTTACCGGGGGAGGGGGTTTTACCTAGACTCATTTAGATTTCGTGGATTAATTTTATTGAAAAATTTAGGTCAGCTTGAACACCACAACAGCATTATATCCGGCACAAGGTCGTATTTATTGCACCTACGATTTCTTTTACGTTTTGACGAATGCCAGCAATGCTGTTTATAACGAAACTATGGACGAATGGCAGGTGGACTGCGACTTGAGTAAAATCAAAAACATTATTTTGAACATTGGAGGCACCGGAGACAAAGCCGATGGCACCACAAAACAGCTCATCTTGACTGGAGCTGACTATGTCTACTATTATGTCAGTGCTTAATTAATGAGACTAGGGAAAGCGGCGCGGCCTATGCCCCGCTAGGCTTATCCGTAAGTATAATCTCGAATCTGACGTTAGATTCGTGATGGCGTCCGAAAACCTCCGGACGCAAAAAATCAGCTCAGATGCTTTGGTTTCAAAAATGTCATTTATCGGGCGAAAAGTGGCTTTTTCCCACAAAATTTTAAAAAATTGAGCAAATCCAAAAGTAAAAAGAAGAATATCCAGAAATGCCTCGCGAATAAACGCGGACAAAAAACTACTTCCCGTGGCCAAACCACTTAAAAACACGTTTTTAGTTTTGGCGCGAATTCAAATTTTCAATTCAAACATTTTTCTTACATATTTCAAAATTTTACTAACGAAATTAAAAACTACAGGGTGTTCAATTTAAATTGGAAGATTTCTTTTCCAAATATCTTTTTTTAATTCGCGCGTTAGATATAAGTGTTTATACTCATTTTGTAGCTAAGACTTTACCATTTTGTTTAAAAAAAAGATCAGCCCGATCGGCATACAAAAAAGTGGAAAACGGCCTTGCCAAAGGCGAAAAAATGTTTCCCGAAATCCGAGCTCTGCAAAATTGCTGGATTTCCAATTTTTTACTACTACTATTTTCCAATTTTTTACTACTAAAACCTTATCGCGGGCAAAATTAAATAGAGACTCGATTGTATAAATATTTTTTAAGGTGGCCGAAATTACGAACCTTACACTCACTTATGGTTAGGTCTCGGCATGCTACTTCATGCATACCTATCTACGTTGTCCGCAACATTGCTAACGCTTGAAAGATGCTTTGCATTAACCTTTCCAATGCGATACAACTCTCGTATAGTAAAATGCTTTCCATGGCTTACATTAACCTGCTATATCTTGTATAGTATTTTTGGTACCTTCAATGTGCTTAGAGAAATTCCGAGATCTTGAAAAAGGTTGGTTAGCATTGAAAACAAAGTTTTTGTCGTTTTTGTTTGTTTCTTAACTTGGATGTAAACTGAATTATAAAAAAGCACAAATGACCCTTTTTATGTGACATGTGTCATCCTTGTTTCAAGTTACTGTGGAAAAGGCCAATATTTGTTTGTTTCCTCAATGAAATACTTTTTTGGCGGCATTTGCTTTAGTTCAGTCAAAAATTCATATGCGTTGTTTACGCATTCATATACTGCGTTTCCTTAATCTCTTAATTTAGTGCGCAATTGCCAACTTGTACCGTGCGTATTACTCAAGTATCGCCTCGTGGTGCCACAGCATGTAAAATTAGGCATAAGTGGATTGAATATATTAGGAAGTTGCTATTTGATACGTGCAATCAAACCGAATAACACCGAAAAGCTGGTACGCCTTTTATATAATTTCTTCTCTTACAATAACTGTTAGCCATAAGCTATACGAAATTTAGCATTTTTCTATGCAAATTATTAGGCAAATCGGATGAATAGAAACGGCAACCGATAAAAAATATTTGCTGCATGAAAATACCATCTCCAAGGAAAAAGCAGAGGATTCTTTTCTAACCGGATATCCAAGGTTTAATTTCTACGAGATGGATGCTTTACGTGATCGGTGATTTTGACATTTCAAAATTTGAACTTTAGAGCTACCCTTTATCAGCGCATACTTTTAGACTTGCGGGCAGATTTTGGCTTAGGCATAAGATTAAAGCTTAGACTTGAAGCTAAAATTTTATCTTACTCATTTTAGAAAAATGACGTCGTAAAATTTACAACAATTATGGACATATTTTTTGACGTTATTCCAACGTTTGGGAATTGGATATTCACTGTGGTAAGTAAAAAAATAAGGTTATGACCACTATGAGGATTATCTTATTTGTTAGTTGCACTATTAATTTAGCGCATCCCATCATTTTAAAATTTTGCATAGTTTGTAAATAAATACCATAAATATAAATACGATAAAACTATGGGTGGTCTTATAGTTATGTTACGCAGTTTATATATATACCACATCGCATCTGCCCGTAACCTAGTCTCCCTCTAGTTCAAATTTGAAAAGGAAACTCTTCTTTAGCCCGCTAAAACACTAAGTCCAAAGTCAGGTTAAGTTTACCCAAGAAAGAAGTCAAGAAAAGGTTCCAAGTCCTATTGCAGCGAAGTCCCATAGTGAATATTTAAAAAGTTTTCATTTTATCTCATATTCTGGATCAAACTTTCCTGCACTTAATTTTTCTGCAACCTATCAGTATGTGGAAGTTATCAATTGAATTTCGCTGCCTATTGAATCTTGTTATAGATCACCGGCTTCTCGCAAGCAATTTATACCGGTCACCTAATTGCCGTCTTCTATTTCCTAAATGTTGCTGTTTGTTCCATTTATTATTGGTGGCGATTGACGAGGAGATCGAACGGATTCTGGATAAAAGTCCGTGTCTCGCAATTTTCTCGAACAACCACAGCCTCATAAGTCCGCATAAAGTTCGCATATAAACATTCGCATGTTGAGATTATTATTTCCTCTACCAAACAATAAACAATTTTTGATCCAATTTTTTATTCCTTTAATTACAATTTAAAACGATCCTAAAAATAAGTGACATTAAAAAGATCAAAGCATTTCGACAAGAATTTCATGTTAATTTACTCAACAACTGCTGCAACATAAACAATAGCTGCAGACGTCCGCATATAAACGTATAAAGCAGGGGTGGGCCTGGTTAATATTAAGAGGAACTTTATTTGGCCAATAACTCAATTTTTTTGAAACCAAATCGTTTTTCTGGGTGCACATTTTGTACCTCAAATATGTGAAAATAGTATGCAAAGTGCTCTCTGTTTTTTTCAAAAGTGGCCATTTTCGGGCCTAAAAAGGCTTGATTCGGTCCCATTCGGGATTCGGTACCGAATGATTCGGTAGTACCGAATCAGTACAGAATTTTTTAAGAGAAAAAATCTGAGAAACGCATCTCAGTCAGGGTAATGAGCGCTATTACGCAGTGGAAAGAGAAGAGTCTACCGCTCCGAATGAAAATAAAATAATAGTACAACGACAAAAATTCTTCTTCGCATAGTTGGCAAGCCTGCAATATTTAATTATTCTCATTACCGATCCTTAGAGCTTTTCCTCCTAGTTTACGCAGAACACAACGCCAATTTTTCCGACTTATTTCCTCCTAAGCTGACGCAACCAAGTGCAAATTGCTTCCCACACAAACAATGCTTTCAAGCGTGTAATTGAGAAAATCTTGGAGCGGAAAATTCTTCGAATTCTTTATATTTGTATTTCAATAGCGCTTACATGTTATTGCGAGTTATCATTTATTTCACATATAGTAATTTGTATTAAAATTTAAATAGTTATTTTGAAAAAGATTTAAAAAAAATTACGAGTAAGAATAAAGTTTTATAACATCTGATAATGTTTAGTTTCGACCCTAATTCTAGACCATTTCCATGTTGCTTGGGTCATCATCAGTAGAATGACAACATGGTACTTAAACATTTTATTCTTATTTTAATATGCTTATTATTACTTTATATGTTCACAACTGAAAAGTACTCATTAGTAAGCAAAACACGACGAGGAAGTCATCTGCAACGTAAGGTTACTGAGGAGTAACCTTACGACACACTTCAAAAGATTATTATATTACTAAAAGTGTATATGACAGGTACGATCAAGGTAAAATGAAAAATGGGTTACAGCCCTTAATGCATTGTCTTAGACATTAGATAAGTTTTATAATGTAACGTTTTAGAAAGACCTGCGGTAATGCCGTCACGCGCGAATTAGGTTGGGATCCTAAGAGCACATTTGCTTGGAATAACCTTATAAGCAACTCTGTCTGGCGCAGTTACGCGAAATCCAGACCCTGTGGTGTCTTTACCACCGCAAACCCAAAATTTGTTCTCCTTTTCCCTTCTTTTACTGTCTGCTCACTCTTTCTCTGAGGTCGATTTATCTTTTTTCTCTATTTTACTGGCTGAGCTTGTTTTCGATATTTAGGCACTTTCAGAGGTAACACAGTGGGCTACAAATTTTAATGACTGTGACTTGACGGATATTTGTTAAAATACAGTTTCTCGGTATGGTAGACGTAATTTGTGCTGTCATGCTTGTTCTTCTCCACACAAAGCTTTTTAAGCCAATGTTTTCCTTGAAGTGGTGCATTTTTTTGTCTACAAGGCTACAAATAAACAGACATAGTGGTTCGACTAAAAATTTTAATGACTCCACATATAAGATAAGTTCGTTTTAAAGGAAGTGCGTAATCAATAGCATTTCTATCTCTCTTTCGTCATTCGATGCGGTCTCAGCTCTTTATATGTTACGTAGGCTCTTTCGGAGGTAACACCTTATGTAGAATACAAATTTTAATGATTTCACCTCTAAGAAACGATAATGTAATGTAATGCTACGGTTACAACATCTATACTGAGTAGTACATGACTAGCGGGATGTGGTGCCTTCGGCGCCCCTTCCCGCTAGGAAGCGGTTAGCGTGCATCAGCGGCGCTTCGCGCACCGCCGTCAGCGGTCAGAGTTGGGTTGTACGGGAGTAGAGCAGCATGAGACTATTTCGGGCCTTCGGCCCTCAGCTGCTCTTACAGTCGGGCCTGCGGCCCTCAATAAGCCTTATAGTTCAATTCAGAATCCGTGATTCTGGATCCTGAAACCTAAAATCCGACTTCAGATTCGGATTCCCCGTATCCGAAAACCCCCTGGTACCAAAAATTTCGGTCGGAGTCCCGGAAAACATGAAATTTTTGAAAGTTGTAGTTTGTAGTCTGAGACCGTGGCAGACTCAGTCAGTCAGTGAGTCAGTCAGACACAAATTTATATCTAACGGTAAACAACTATGTCTTCGTACGAAACCGTCCGAGCTCATTACTGATCATGTAGACTCGTTTCGAGGTAACTAAGGACTACAAATTTTAATGAATTATAAGAAGAGCTAATCTTGATGAGAATGAATAATCCAATAGCCTGAAGCATTTTCTATAAAGTATTTCGCGAAGATTCGCATTGCACTTTTCGATGACTTACATCAATTTTGGTATAAGCTGCGCTACGTTCGCAGCTAATCTTATTAGTGTCATTCCTTTGATTCACATTATGTACTGTTATTTTTTTAACAAAAATGTGATAAGAGTTAACAATATGTCGGCATCGCTTTTGATTTTCATCGTAACTCATATAATCTGCGCTCTGGCCTACTTTCCATATTTTGGTTATACGATTATATTTTGGCCACCCGCAGGTAATTTTTGTTAAGCAGAAAATATTATGCATTAGGTAAAAATTATTATATATTAACGAACTTTTTGTCCGTAACAGAGTTTGGTGGATACCGAGATTGACTAGAAGATGTCGATTAATTTTACTCGGTGTTATTTACAGATGGAAATGGAAATGGCAAGTATGATCCGTACGTATTGTTTTGGACAGGGATAACTAATGCGCTATACTTGACAATCTCTCCTATTGCGACATTTTTTCTTACATTCGACCGTTGTCTTTTGTTGCGTTTTCCAGCAATATATCAAGGCAAACTCAAAAGGCGCTTTCCGCATTTGTTTGCTACTATAATAATATTGATGACAATTTATATATTTGGTGTTTACGCAATGCTTCGATTACCTTTGGACGTGCTGAAAGGTATGACAATATTCTGATGAAGAATTTGAAATTGCTTCCTTTTCCTATTGGGCCATTTCAGTAGAAATGTCGTTTTGCATTTGTAAGCAAAAATCTTTGAGCGAGTTAAACAGACTGGGTCCCGCCACGATCTGACTGATTTACAGTATATGCATTCAAATCCTATCATATTGACCAGGAAAAACATTTTTTTGAGACTCAACGAAAAAACTAACTTCAGATTCGTGCTCAGCGCATCGAAATTGACCAGAAAATGTATTTTTCAGGATTTCAAAAATTTCGGAAGTCAAATCCATGATACCCCTCCCTAGGGGTGCTTCTTTTTAAACGTACCTATTTTAGGGAAACTTTTTGAGGGGAGTCCGAATTTGAGGTCAAAATTGAATGTGAATCAAAAGTGGGACCTTTGAATGCTAGTCAAATGTAAATTAACCGAGCCTGTGGGGAGGATCTAAGGTGACAGACTAACAAAAAAGTTACAATTTTGTAGTCCAATTTTGTAGTTTTTAAACGATAATGTTCACTTAATTGCTTTTTATCATTGTTTTAGCACAACATTGTCAATCCGCAAGCTGCGTTGACATAAATAGTAATAAAAACTTAATATATCGCGACATAATGATAATATATGGTAAACTAATTATCTCCGGTATCAACATTTTACTGATGTGTTATTTTCTTTGGTTGCTTCATCGCACATTATGCAATAAAATGGTATGCTACTATTTGAAACTTGGAAAGTAAATTCGGGCTATCGGCGCTCCACATATTCACCGACATATTTATTATTTCTGGCATTATGCCAATTTTGGTAATAGAATTTGGGCACTGTGCCAGAATGTAGTACTAAATTGAACTTAACAAAATCAAACCTATAATTCAAAATCCGTGAAGGAGAAAACCTACAATAGTACAAAAATTGGCATATGTAGAGAGCCGGATTAACATTTTTATTATCAGTACATAGTATATTATGTATCCTTCACACATCTTGTTTATCGTCTTACTATTATAGAACGATCGTATTGTCAAAAATACTATTATTGTGGATGTAGCATTAGACTCCGTTCCAATACTCATTTACAAAATACTGTTTGTAAGTTTATTTATTTTTCTTTATTTTGTACAGGATTTTCACCTATGATGATTCTCACCAAATCACCTCCCAACTTAGACTATTTTGACCTATTTATTATAGAAAATGGCTTATTTGCACCAACATGAGTTTTTGCACGCCATTTTTATTACTGCGTCTTGCCCAAACTTTATAAGGTCATACTAATTATGGTTGCGTTCGAGAATTAAAAAATAAATACTGTTTATTACGATTATTATATTCAATTTTCGGACGAGCATTTTCGAAGAATATCCAATTCACTAATTTGACCTCAAACTAATCATTTCTCGAAAGCAGCCCTCGAGGATCCGAAAACTTCCTAAGGCGATCTAATCCTGATCCAACTAAACTGAATTTGAGACGTACGCTGCCGACAGCATTGTTACTATATATGTGGCGCAATCCGTCGGACTATTGCTTGTGGTACGCCTGTCTATTTGCGCGATATATTACTGGATTATTTTACTAAAAATATGGAACAAAGGAACAGGGACCAGTGTCACAGTAGTTTCATCGAAGGTTATCGCCGTCAGAAGTAGAACATAACGAACTCACTCGAGAATACTATACTTCATAATATACTTCGAGAACTTATATTGTATTATTTTGAGCCGTATTATGTCTGACATTAATCGTTGTAAGGTAAAATAAAAGACCGGTTTTTGGTTAAAAATTTGTTTTGGTGTTCCAAATTGTTCTCGATTCATTTTAGAATATTTCGCAAATATTATCTGTATCTCAAAAGCTGGCCGCACTAGCTGTACGCCAAACAGCCATAAAAACACGTAAATATTTCACAAACAGCGGCGGCAATTTGAAACGTAAATAAAAGAAGGGCGAGCTGTTTACCATTTTGTTTCGAGGAGATGGAGAGAGCCATATGGGCTGTCTCCATCTCCACAAAATGGTAAACAGCTCTCTCTTCTTTTATTTACGGTTCAAATTGCCGCCGCTGTTTTTGTGACTTGTTTACGCTTCCCAAATGGCTGGCGTACAGCTAGTGCGGCCAGCTTTTGAGATACAGATAATATCCGGAAGACCGGATGTAGTAATAGATGGTTTCAATAGGCTTGGCCGAATATGGACCGATGCCCAAAAGTATGCCGCACTTTCTAAGCGCACTAGGTGGCAGAAAGTCTGCTTTTGCGCGGCAGTTCAAATGGGTATTTTTGGTTAAAACCCAAAAAGGGCCAAAATCCGAGCTTATTATATTTTTATATGAGGTCAAATAAGGGCACACCGAAAAGACAACGCAACAGACAGCGCGCAGAGCGCGAGATCCTATGCGCCTGTGCTTAAGCCCGGTTTAATTACCCAGAGTGGGTAGTGAACAAAAGACAATTTTGCTTTGTTAAATCAACAGCCTTTTGCCACCGCACATAAACTTAGGTGGGCTGCTAGAAGCATCTTGAAATATGATATTAATGTACTGTCTTAATTGTAATGTCAACAATGCAGGGGGAGGATTTTTCTACTCTTGGCCCAAGTTTAAACATTCGTTGTCTTGGCACTAAAATCAAGACGGTCCATTTAAACACGTGCTTCCCGGTGGTTGATTTCATCAGTAAGAAAACCCCAGGTCCTTACCTTTTAAGGTCAAAAAACTTGAAAAATACAACCATCGGATTTCCATTATAGGTCCTGCCGGCTTTTACAACTTTTGGGATCACCATTTGATTGAAACATAGTGCACACGTCATTTATTAATTGTCTCACATCGACTAAATGCCATTTAAGGAATTTCTTATGGTTAAATTTAGCCACATTGAAGAAATTTAGCCATGTGAATACTTTAAGTGCTCTTTAAGCGATCTTGATGTCGGTCTTATTGTAAACGCAGTACGTTCCATCTCCGTCTTCTGTGGGACCGAAGTTACCTTTGATTGGAGGGTTATCATTACCCTTGTTATTACCCTCATAGTACGCACAGATCTTTTTAACGTCTCCGACAATTTGAATGTTTTTCAAAGTGACCGAATCTCCGTAATTGTAATTCACTCCTGCAATCCATCTTCCAGGGCCGGTTGCTCTAACGGTGTCAATTATGCATTTTCGCGGTAAGCTGGGACTGTTATTCTTACAATTTCCGCAGGTGCGATACAGCTTGCCAAAAATTTCCACCTGAAAAGTGAAATTTCGCCGTTTACTTTTTGCTCAGAATGCGCAAAATATAAGGATTTTCTGATAGGATGCAGGTTCTGCAAGTCTGAAAAATCTGAAAATTTTGCGTTGAAAAATTGGATATTCACTAAACGTTTTAAAAAATTTTGACAACCGCGTCTTTTCGGGCACGGCTGGCCGAGTGCATTCTTAGGAGTGCCAGCCTCGAATCTCTGTTTTATGCCTCTTTTTCGAGATTCGAGACCCCTAAAACGTCGAGATTCGCCCATGCCTGACCTCAGCACACAAAATGAAATTTTCTTATTTTTCCGTTCTTTTTACTTATTTTTGAGGTGTCTTTCAACCATTTTTTGGTAAAAATGACACTTTAACGATTTTAACGTCCAAAGTGCACGAAAATATACCTGGAAATTCTTGATAGTGAGAACACCGCCGCCATCGTGCTGGAACACTTTGTCTTCCGCATTTTTGGCTCCTCCGCCCGTTACTGTGTAGGTAGCATTGACACCTCCATAAAAGGTAGCCGCATCCTCTCCCACGTCCTCCCACCACACGTTTTCGACGGTGCAAGATCCACGGCAGCGAATTCCATCGGCCGCTGGCGCTCCAATGATAACATTTCGAAAAACTGCGCCGTCGGCAAGCTCGAACATTCGAGGTTGAGTCTCACTTTGGTTACCGCTATCATTGTTGAAATCCGCAACATAGCGAGCGTTGTTGCCGTCGAACGGTGAATTCGTGCTATTGATTTTGAATGTGTAAGGAACTTTGATTGTGGACGTAGCATTTGGCCAGGCCGGGAATTGAGCGGCCGCTGAGTGAACACAGCACAGAGCGGCGAGAATGAGACCACAGATCATTTCGATTTTTAGACTTGGGGCGAGAATAGAGAACGTTTTGAATGGTTTGATTTACTTTGGTGCAGGTTTCATGCCTTTATATGGCTCGAATGGCGCGAACAGGGCAAAGATAAAGTTTACTCAGCTTACATTTTTGAGCTTAAGTTGAAGCTACATTCAACTTAAACTATGGACTGTTACTATCACCTGAGAGTATGGCCGTGATTGTTACCTGAACAGGTAAGATAGCCAACGTTCTCAAATAAAATTGGACGAAAGTAAAGTCCGTAGTTTGTGAAAATTTCGGTTCAGAGAAATATTTCGGCCAATCTCCAGCTAAACAAATTTTGCGATTGCACTCACTTCGTTCGGAACGCCAGAGCAGGCGGAACTAGATTACTCCTCTTGATTTCAACCTCGAGAAATTCGCCAAATTTATTATGTTTTGTCAGCTTTAGATTGTGTGTATGTGAAACTTTACTTTTTTGGTACAAAATGGTTTCTATAAGGGCTCCTCTCTCAATATTCCTGAATACTTACGTTTAACTTTGGTAATTTTCCACCTGTTTTGTTTCAACAGGTCGCAGTTTCAAGTTTTCCTCATTGATCATTGCCTTAACGGTCATTATTAAGAAAAATATTCATGAATAGTAACTATGGCAAAAAGTCGAAAAAGTGCCAAAAATGTGCAGCTTGAAAATGCAAAAACCTAAAATGTTTTACATATATGTCGGAAAATGCTTTAGTAGCTAAAATGTCAACTATCTAGACTGTTCAGTACCTGAATAGTCGGAAAAAGTCAATGGATAAAAAGTGTTCCATATATGTTAACTAAAGAGGTCCCCGACATATCACTAACGAACGTAACACTAATCATAGTAGAGTTTTTAACTAACTAGTCAAGTTGAAAGGGCGCGGCAAAGCCGCGCCCGTCGAATTCTCTTGTGTTTGGTATTAGTTATCATATTTTTCCATTTTTCAAATTTTCGATTTTTCAGTTTTATTTTTTCCATTTTTAGAATTTTTCAGTATTCTTCAGGATTCTTCGGGATTCTTTCGGTTTTTTCCGTTAGAATCTCTGGTGGTTTGGTATTAGTTATCATAATATAGTTGGCCGGTTGTCCTCCCCCGGGTTGGCCAGTTGTCCTCCCCCGGTTGGCCAGTTATTCTCCCCAGGGTTGGCCAGTGTTCTGTCTCGAATCATGGGTTTGGTAACTTAAATCTCGAATCATGGGTTGGTAACTTAAATCTCGAATCATGGGTTGGTAACTTAAATCTCGAATCATGGGTTTGGTAACTTAAATCTCGAATCATGGGTTTGGTAACTTAAATCTCGAATCATGGGTTTGGTAACTTAAATCTCGAATCATGGGTTTGGTAACTTAAATATCGTATCGAAATACCCCGTTCCTGCAATTTTCAGCTTTTCCGGCCTTCAAGAGTCAAATTTTCAAAAAATGGATTTTTCTGGAAAAAGCCACTTTTTGGGTCAAAAATCCCGAATCTGAACCCATTTTCGGATTCAGCGTATCGAAATACCCCATTCCTGCAATTTTCAGCCTTTTCGGCGTTCAAGAGTCAAATTTTCAAAAAATGGATTTTTCTGGATAAAGCCACTTTTTGGGTCAAAAATCCCGAATCTGACCTTCAAAACGTCTTAGGATCACTTTTTCTTGCATTCCGAGAGTTTTTGGTTTTGGACCCCCCCCCCCCCCGGGACCCCCCCCCTGGAAATCGAAATAAGCCCCCCCATGAATTTTTTAAATTTTTTTCCCGATAATTTTTCACCCTGAATCCGAATCCGTCGTCACTTTTTTCCACCGCTTGACAGATCTCGAGATCTCACCCTTCCAGAGTCCACCTGCACATTATATTTTAAGTGAATATAACAAATTTTACAAGTTACTATACAAAATAGGTTTTTGGGGTACGAAGGAAAGATGCAAAAAGTTAAATATAATCTAACCGTTTCGACTCTAATTCTAGACGGTTAGAACTATTCTGAAACTACGTTAGTTGAGTCTCATCAGTAGATGTCTAACGTAGATTAAAAATCTTTCTTTTCCTAAGGGGAATTTTGAGAACCTGAATCTGACACTATTTTAGTCTTACTAGAGTGTCAGATCCTAATTTTAATTCTTTACCTTTTTTGGTTTCTCCGGCTTTCCATCCTTGCTCTTTGGGCTCTTGTCTTTCGGACTTTTGGTTTGCGGCTCTGCTGTATTGCTTATTTCCGCTGCGCTTGCATCCATTTCGCCCATGATTGTCTCGACGACGTTCTTGTTCATCGCTCACTTCTCTGTATCGAAAAAGCTATGCCTGTAAACGTGTTAGTTGAATGAAAATTGAAATAAATTTGGCATGATATAAACATGATGCATAGTGAACAACTTAAAGATATCGTATGTGGGAACGTATTGTGAAAGAATCGTTTTGCGAACGTAATGGATACATTGGGTTTAGGAATGAAATGTAAGAGTGAATTATGATTCAGCGGATGTTTATACGTATTTTTGAAGAAGCAAGTATAAGAACGCAAATTTTGTCCTTGAGATAGATTCGAAAAGACGATTTCGTACTGAGACAATTGCTATTCAAAATTGATGTAGTTAGTACGTCTTTCGTTATAAAAGGATAGTTTTATGATGGAAATAAACGGAGAGAAGAAAAAAGGATATGAATATACTTTAGTTTGAAAATTTTTAACAAGTAATCATGTAACTGGGAACATAACCCAAGCATGAAACAGGCTATTCTTAAAACCAGAGACCAGCTGAGTTGGCGCCGAAGGCGCTAACTCAGCTGGTTTATATCTAACGGTAAACAACTATTTCTTCGTACGAGACCATCTGAGCTCATTACTCGCGATGTAAGCTGATTTTGAGGTACACCATGGGTGGACTACAAATTTTAATGACGGCGCCTATAAGAAGAGCTAATCTTGATGGGAATGAGTAACCTAATAGCCTCAAGCAATTTCTATAAATTATTCTTCGAAGATTCGCATTTCGCTTTTCGATGACTTATTTGAATTTTGCAATCACCTGCGCAATGTTTGCAGCCAATCTTATTAGTGTCATTCCTTTGATTCACATTATGTACTGTTATTTTTTTAACAAAAATGTGATAAGAGTTAACAATATGTCGGCATCGCTTTTGATTTTCATCATTACTCACATATTCTGCGCTCTAGCGTACATTCCATACATGCTTTATTTGATTATATTATGGTCACCCACTGGTAATTTTTTATTCAAGAAAGATCATGCATTAATTATTGTCTAATTATGTTAATGTGTAGCTCACGTGAGATTTATTAACCGAGAGATATGTTTCTTTGGGAGCAGGACACTTAGTCCCCCATATATAAAAAGGCTTCTAGAATCTTCTAGAAGGTCCTAAAATACACCGAAACGTTGTAGAATAGTAAAGAATGACACTTGCGCAATTTTCTTTGTTTATAAAACAGCTCCCGAACCAGGATTAGGCTTAAGCTTTATATAACCCTTATAAGGGCTGCGCGACTTTTGGTTCAGGCTAATCGACAGTCACTGTTCCAACTGGCTAACGCCCATTGCTCCCTTCAATTATGACGGTCTATTATAGAGAGCAGTGCACTATGCTAAAAAAGCAAAACAGGATTTTATATCAGGTGGAGGCATAATTTCTGAGAAAAAGATCGTTATCTCATTTTTGAATTTTGAATTTTGCCGGCTATGCGGCTGCGGCTGGAACGTTCTCTTCATTGAGAGAGAGAAGAGACGACAGACAAACAGAGCGTGCGCCGCACACTAGCACCGAATTGATATGCATTTTCCAATGCAATTAACCAAAGTCACACTCTCTCTTTGGTTATTTCCCATTGAATATGCATTGGAAAATGCATATCAATTCGGTGCTAGTGTGCGGCGCACGCTCTGTTTGTCTGTCGTCTCTTCTCTCTCTCAATGAAGAGAACGTTCCAGCCGCAGCCGCATAGCCGGCAAAATTCAAAATTCAAAAATGAGATAACGATCTTTTTCTCAGAAATTATGCCTCCACCTGATATTTATTATACTATTCTACAACGTTTAGGTGTATTTTACGGCCTTCTAGAACATTCTAGAAGCCTCGCGTACCAGTTTCTTTCTTTAAAACTACAATGCGGTCATTCTATGATTTAAAATTATTATTTTACGTAATTCTAATGCTAGTGTTGAAAGAGAGTTTGTAGGTACTATGAACTCAATCGAAAGGAAGGGTTCATAAAAATCATATACAAAATATTTACGCTTACGCATTGGTGTGAAGCGACAAAAGTGAATCCGGACAAAGTGCATTGGCCAAAACTAACGCCAACCCATAGCTAACAAGGAATACTCACCTGGTGAAACGCACCAGGTGAGTGTTCCTTGTAAGCTCAGACCTATGCTCAGACCTAATATTTTAAAATGCTTCTACAGTCAACCCTGACTTAAGTTGCACCCCAAGGGGAGGACCTCAGGGTGCAACTTAACTCAGGGAGAAATTAATACAAAATTGCTCCTGGGGACCGGCCTCAGAGTGCAACTTAAGTCAGGGTTGACTGTATAAGACTGACGCTTAAATTCTTGGGCGACACAGCGCCAGTTCCAATATCTCACTGTAATTTCGATCAGTTCGCGATTAAGTCTTACCTTGGCCATTCATCTAAATATAAGGCAAATCATACAAGTATACCCTTATAACGGGTGTTCGCGTACGTGGCGTCAATTTGAACATTTGTGCATGAAAATTAGCTTGCATTTTAATTTCAGATGGAAATGGCAAGTATGATCCGTACGTATTGTTTTGGACAGGGATTGCTAGTGGGCTATACTTCCCAGTTTCTGCTGTCGCGACATTTTTTCTTACCTTTGATCGTTGTCTTTTGTTGCGTTTACCGATATTATATCACACCAAACTCAAAAGGCGCTTTCCACGTTTTTTCACTACTATAATATTGGTTTGGCCGGAAATTCCTGTCGGTGTTTTTAAAGTCTATTTTTATTCATCTAAAGCAGTGTTTTTCTTGAGTGTTACATACCATTTCGTAGCCCATTCAGTTCTCTTTCAAACCGTATATAGCATGCTTTATCATTACATGAAACTATTACTTTATGATAGTTCTAAGGAAGCACATCTAAAAAATTGTTTTTTGGTTATTTTTAGCAACTTTCATGGATACTTTTTTTATCTTTTGGCACTATTCTAAAACCTGGCATTGCGGCATTTGTAGACAAGGTCGAGCTCTACAACATACTTTTTACAGAATAACTTTTGCGTCGAAATTCTGCGAGATATGACCGCTCAAAGTTGGAATAACCGAAAAATTCGCAAAATCAAAATTTTCCATTTTTCGAGTGATGTCATTTCTTAAAATTGTCATATCTCAGCACTACCAAACGAAAAAATGTTCTGTAAAGGACTATTAAGCTGAAATTGCTCTACAGTATTGCACAATTGGAATAGAATCCTAAGTTTTTGCATACAAAAGATATAAAATAGCTCGAAATTGGTGATTTTGAATTTTTTATGCAATCACAAATATCTAATAGTTTTCTGCAAAGTAAAAATATAACTTAAGTATGGTTGCATGGAGAAAATCCTTAGCTATCATATGGTATATAACACTCATAGGCACTCTTGCGTTATGTGAGAAAAAAATTAGATTTAAAAACACCGACAGGAATTTCCGGCCAAACCAATAATAATGGTGCCGATCTACATAATTGGGGTTTACGCAATGCTTAGATTACCTTTGGACGTGCTGAAAGGTATGACAATTTTAAATTATTTCTAAACATCTATTGAGGGACTGACTATCGTAATGAGGTATTCCGTAATTTTCAGTCTATTACATGGTGGGGAAATTCGGCAAAATCAAAGGAAGGCTTAGCCGAGGTTTGCCGAGGACCATTCCGCTTGGGACCAACCTCTGTTTAAACAATATTTTACAAATACCAGGATTTTAACGAAAAGCAAAAAAATCTGATTGTACCAATGGATAGAGCTTAAAAAGTTGGTATATAGTGGCATGATCAGATTTTGTATTTTGTTGGGAAAATTTCGAGAAAAATTGAAGTTAAAACTTGCAACTAGTTTTACTATGCAAATATTCTTGTCAATATTTCTCGAAAGTCTGCCTACCCAAAATATAGGGTATTGTGATCCAAGAACCGAAATTTTGGTCCTTCCTTTGCCTTTTATAGATAAAAAAACGTTAGATACCATCCCAGTTGCTCAGGTGGAATATGTTAATGTAATTTTTACCATTGTTTTAGCACAAAATTGTCAATCCGCTGGCTGTGTTGATCTATTGAGTAATAAAAACATGATATATCGCGACATAATCATAACATACGCTAAAATAACTGTCTCCGCGATTAACATTTTACTAATGTTTTATTTTCTTTGGCTACTTCATCGCACATCGTCCGATAAAATGGTAAGCAACTCTTCGAAACATCAGGAAATCGAATTCGGGAATATTCATATTCACCGATATATTCAATTACCTGATTCTGAATATGAAGTCAATAGTATATGGTTATTGTAATCCCATTCTTGGCATTCTGCCCATTTTGGAAGGATACCAGAAATGATACCAAAACAAACTACAAATCTGGAATCCGCGGGGTATCTATTATAGTACAAAATTTCGATCGGTTTTATCATTTTTTGCCAAATTTCAAATTACAGTATCTGAAGAGGTCGGTGAATATGTATAGAGCTGAGTGGTCTTATTTATAATTTCTATGTGGTTTGTATTTCATCTTACTATTATAGAATGATCGTCTTGTCAAAATTACTATTATTGTGGATGTTGCGCTAGACTCCGTACCGATACTGATTTATCGAATATTTTTCGTAAGTACATTTATTTTGCGACATTCTTATGGTAGGCCGAAACTAATACTCAATTTAGTTTTTTTAACAATTAGTTAATTTAATTTTATTTGCACCAAATCAACTCCTTGTCCGCAATTTTTGGCATTGGCGTTTCGGCCAATCCGTATAAGTGCATACTAATTAGGCTTAGGCTTGCGTCAAAGAATTGAAAAAACTTTGATAGGGATTATAGCGGAATCGCTTAAACAATCGCTTTTTTTTAAATCAATTTCACCTCATAAAGACAATTGTGTATAGTTATAGTACCATTTTTAGAAAAGTCTTAATTAGGCTCTTAAAAAGTCGACAATTATGGTTAAATTTGGCGTGAAACGACCAGAAATTGCTGTAAAAAGACCGTATTTGGTGCAAGGAAAACCGCATAAAAACTCCACAATTTTCCCTTAAAGTAATAAATATAGCGGTGACTAAATTGAATTTGAGATATACGGATCCGATAGTATTGTTGCAATATATATGGGGCAATCCGTTGGATTTTTGTTTGTGCTACGCATGGCTGTTTGCGCGATAATTTACTGGATAATTTTGCTAAAAACGTGGTACAGAGGAACAGAGAGCAGCGTCTCAGAAGTTTCAATGAAGGTAATTACCGTCGGAAGTACGAATGCCCTATTTGGGACGGCGCAAAACTAAAATTTACGACAAAATCCAGTTTTGCCGTGTTCAACACATGTTATTCTGGAGGATGTATTGTATTATTTTGACTTGTATGGTGTCTGATTTTAATCAAAATAAAGCAACAATTTCGAGGAAGCATCTTAGATGCAGAGCAAATCCTTATAGTAAGTTAGTGATGTCTTTCCTCCGTCCCTCCGTTCCACGTTTCTGGAGTGCATTCTTAGGGGTGCTTATTCAATTTTTCAAGGGTGCATTCTTAGGGGTGCTTAATTTTAGACAGGTACCTTATTAGGGTAATTTTTAGCGGTGAATCCGAATTTGAGGTCAAAATTTAGCTAAATCCCCCTTTATTAGAAACGAAAGGTATGTTTTGGGACACTTTTTTCAAAAACCGCTTTTTAGGCGAAAGTAACTTGGGGAACCCCCGTTTTAGGGTAGGGTTTTGATGTGAAATTTTTTTTTCAGACCCCCCGGCACACCCCAAAAGGGGGTAAACGGCCCCCTTTTCCCCCTGGGGGCATGAAATGGCAACTTCTCATAACTTTCCGAGTAACGCTCCGTTCGGGCTGATTTCGGTATCAATCGACAGCTAAGCTCAAGCCGAAGCGATTGGCACCGAAATCAGGTGGGGCAGAGCCGCGCTAAGGGAGATATCCCGGATCTTAGTAGGGCCTGTACCGCTCCGGAACCTTTGGAACAAGTTTGCCCGGTTCGAGCGGCCGAAGGCCGCGAGGTTCCGCTGACAAAGCCCAGGTGCAGATGGGCCCAGGTGCAGATGCCCCAGGTGCAGATGGTTACTTACGTCCCAAACAATATGGCCGCTTATATGCCTAGAAGCAGTTCAATGCGCGTCAGCGCATTCTAATATACTACGCGTAACATACGTACCCACAAACACAGACTCCCCAGATATTTATACTCTATTTTTTTACTAGCAGCGAAGCTGCTAGTAAATATAGACTAATTATAGACGAAATATAGCTAAAATGACCCAAATTTTTGTCCGTAAGTACAAAATTTTTGGAAAGTCGATTCTTAGGGGTGCTTATTTTTGTCTGTATGTATGTCCAAAATTTTGGGGAAGTGCATTCCTGATAGTGCTTAGGCTTAGGCCCGAAATAGTCTCATGCTGCTCTACTCCCGAATAACCCAACCCTGACCGCTGACCAAACTTAGACTGAGCCAATCTTAGACTGAACCTAAGTTTGCGAGCCACCGAAGGTGGCGAGCCAGTCCTGTGGTCGGGCGCGGAGCGCCCGACCTTCTGCTCTGGAATGTGAGTAAAGTTGGAACAGAAAAGGCATACTGATATATACTAATATTTATTTTACTAGCGCGCGTTAGTAAAATAAATATTAGGTTAGTAACAAAGTTTTGAGACTCGAGGCAGGGTTTTTTACCGAAAAATCGAGGGTCCGGAAATTTTGCCGATTTCACCTATATAGGGGGTTTTCGATGCGGGGAATCCGAATTTGAGGTCAGATTTTAGGTGGTCCCGCCACGAAAATTGAGAAAAACGCTATTTTCTTCAAAAAATGGCCATTTTTGGTCAAAAATGGCCCAAAATGCCTATTTTTTGCGCGATACGAAAAAACCATTTGCAGATTCGGGATCAGCGCATGATACACTTTTTTCCGTGCAAAAAAGATAATGCCTTTTTTGGCCCACTTTTCACTACATCGGCCAAATCTGTTGTTACTCATTATATGTCAACTTTTCCTCTGATTTATAATGGCACAATTCGTTTCTGATTAAGCATTCAAAGTTACATACAAATATCTACTTTTTAGACCGAGACCATATTATGATAAAAATAAAATTTTGTTTCGCAGGGTAAAAGGAGGCTGGGGAAAAAAGGAGGCTATACTTTTATTTTTATCATAATATGTTCCCGGTCTAAAAAGTGGATATTTGTATGTAACTTTGAATGCTTAATCAGAATATGCAAACAGAATTTCTCAGTATTGTCCAAAATATATGGGTTTAGTAGCAGGGCTGGGAGATCGGATCGGATCGGAAATATCGGGTTTTTTGAGGATCGGATCGGTTTTTTTGGCCTTTTTGGACCGATCCAAGCACCCCTAAGAATGCACTCGGCCACGAATTCAAATTTTAAATTCCCGCCGGCCGTGCCCGATAGGGCGCGGCCGGGAAAAATTTTTGAAAATTTTAATGAACCACCATTCCAAAATTACAAAATTTTCGCCTGCGGCGCTATTTGGTTACCATTTCTCCTGCAAGAATTTTGAATATTTTTATATGAAAATCGCGAAAAATCGAATAATTTTTGTACCAAACCGGGAAAAATTGAAAAATTTTCGCCTGCGGCGCTTTTTTCGTTCTTTCTCCATTGGTTTTCGACAGTGATTGTCGTTTTTAGAAACTAACAGTACTAATTTTGAGCTTAAAACGCCAAAAATTGAAGGTTTTTATATGAAATTCGCCAAAAAATTGAAAAATTTTCGCCTGCGGCGCTATTTATTCCTGTTATTTTAAAATTAGGTAAAAGTAGTACAATTGTACAAATTCATAAAAAAAACATAAATTTTGGCATATTTTATCAAAAAATTGCAAATTTGACCCACTTTTGGGCATAAATAGCAAACTTAGATGATTTGGGAAAAATTTTGAAAAACAGCCAAATTTGGTGAAAAATTTTTGGATCGGATCGGATCGGAAATATCGGGTTTTTTGGGGATCGGATCGGATCGGGTTGGCGGTCACCAGGTATCGGATCGGATCGGACCCGCGATCAAAGTTCCCAGCCCTGTTTAGTAGTGAGCCGGGACTTCACGAGAATTTCACACCTTTGACAACTTCGAGACTCTCGAAAACCACGTTATATGCCACCTCCGGAGCTGAGCGCCGAGATTCGTGAATAACTCCATAGATGCAACAATTTTAGCAAAAAAAAAAAACGGGTGCCCGCCCTTGCAATTAGAAATCACACTCAAAAAGGTTCCCTTGTCAGTGATTCAAACAAATTTGTAGTAACAAATTTTCACACACCAATAAAATTATTTTCTCCCATGAATGATTAAAAACTCAAGTCTCCCATTTTTTCAAGTATTAAAAAATATATAAAAATTCCGATGAATCTTTCTAACCAAATTCCTTCCGAGTACGTCAAGTATTCAAATCTCGGATTTGATATCGGCTATTGCAGTATGTCACGTCACAATCTTCACATTTCACGTAATTTATTCCTCAAAATTTAATGTGGTAAACATCTAATTCTGAAAAGCTAACCAGGGAAGTACCCAAGGTGCTACTTTTTTTTCGGTTGACCGTCAAATTTTTTTCTCGCTAACTTTGAAGGATACCCCCACACAGCTTAAGTTTTTCCCTCCAACTCTCAATGACGCTTCCATTCGAAAAAAGGCAAATACCCCAAAATCTGGGTGCAGAGAGAGACAAGTAGAGACAGACGAAATAGCGTGGGAGTGCGCGTGGTTAGAGAAACAGAGAAAGAAAGAGAGAGCCGGCCGCACAAAGGGAGTTGTTGACAACAAAGGAGACGGGTGGTTTACCATTAAAAGAAGAGAGAGGACGGCCTGTTTACGCTCTCTCGCTTTCTCTAACTGTCTAGCAACGCTCTTTCCCACACTATTTCGTCATCTTTCACTGTCTGGCTGTATATTTTCGACCATTTGCCTTTTTTGAATAGAAGCATCCTTGAGAGCTGGCGGGAAAAACTTAAGCTTTCTGGTAGATATCCTTCAAAGTTAGTGAGAAAAAAATTTGACGGCCAACTGAAAAAAAAATTAGCACCTTGGGTACTTCCCTGGTAGGTCTAAAAATGCAACGGTAAGATGCTAATGAGAATACAATTGTTAGACTGGCAAGGAATGCTCATTAGGAAAACGCTCATTTCTGAAAATGGCAAACGTATAATGTATGACACACTCAAAAGTTGATGTGCTACACATCTGATATGCTCACGAGAGTACAAATGTCAGGAAGTTTCTGGAATGGTGTTTGCACAAGACACCGTTAGAGGAAATAATATTTTGTTAGTACAATATCATAGCGAAAGGACACAAAACACGAACAACCTTTTCGTCTTATTTTGCTGCGACTTTTCTTCTCCGTTTCATAGTTCTAATCCATTATAGCGCCAGTGTGATGTTTCGTCCTCGAAAATGCTGACAATTCGGGATCAGAAATGCTGACAATTCGTCAAAATGCTCCCCTGGGAATTCTAAGAACGAATATGCAAAAACAATTCCGTGCAGATCACATGAATTCCAAATTTGCATTTTTTGACCAAAAATGCCATTTTCGACCATTTCGACCTATGTTCGACCTCCAAAATTTTGTCGTTCCCCGACCCCGAAAACCCCTTATTAGACATTACCCACACCAAAATCACCCAAAAACACCATTTTCGACCATGTCGAACATTTTTCGACCACTGGGTATACCTGGGGTAAAAATAAATGTCGGAATCGTGTTCCCCGACCCCGAAAACCCTATAGGTCATGTATTACACACCTATATCGGCCAAAAATGCCATTTTCGACCCGTTCAACTTATGTCAACCCCAAATCTGAGTCGATTTTTACGGATTTATGGGGGGTAATTACTATAATGGTGACGTTATCTGGGTCGAAAACGACCCGTAACGGGTCTAAACGTCAGGTGAGGGACGCAGACACGCACTGACGGACACTGGCTTCTTAGTAAAGTACCATTAGATGGGAAGTTTTTGGAAAGGTTTTTGTGGTGAACGAATGAGAAATTTTCGCTATGCGACTTTTCTGACACATAATTATTTTCTCGCATTGAAGTCTTAAAAAAGTCTTTAAAAATTCAGATGAAGTCTTCCAACCAAATTGTTTCTGAATTGGAATACACCAAGTATCTAAATCTCGGACTTAGTATCGCCAGTGTAATGCTTCACGTCACAACCATATTCTTCACGTTTCATCTAATTTATTGCTCTAAATTTGACAAGAAATCGACAAAGTTGGACCGTATTTCGAATTCCTTTTTCATGTTTTTGGTCAGTCGCGGATTTGGGGCGGTATTAGCCACACCTTATTTTGTATATCTGATCGCTTATTGGTCCGCAAAAGGTAAGTTGATAGTAAAAGTCTTAAAAACGATATTGGTCTGGCGGAAAAGTCCTTGGCGGTTTTGTTTTATCCAATTTTATTTCATATGACTCAGGAGTGATTATAAGTGTTATTGGTTTGGCAAGAAAGTCTTTGCGGTTTTTGAAAGCCAATTTCCACTCTAACCTATATCGAAAGATAGATGTTCGGCTCCCCGGTTTTGTAACTGCAATTTTAGAAGCTCCCGGACCCCAAACTCGCGAGTACCGCCAAAAACCCATGATTCTAGGGTTTATCAGTATCAGAAATGGGGTGGACATACGTGAAAACGTGAGTCACGTGGGTCACGCAAAAGAGCAAGTTTTCGATCGCGCCTCGGATCCGGGCGTGTGATAGCTCAATCGCTTCCTCTCGGCGAGACAAGACTCCCGCGGCGAAGGCCGCGGGTTTTCCCTTCTTTGATTAGATGCAAGAAAGTAGAAGCTGAACAGAAAATTCCTAAAAATATTTATTTCAGGTGTCCGGAATTACGAACCTTATGCACTCCTGTTGTTCGGTATCGGCTCGACAATTCACACATTTCTACCCACGTTGTCTGCATTATTGTTGACTCTTGACAGATGCTTTGCATTAACCTTTCCCATGCGCTACAACTCTCCTATAGCAAAACGGTTACCATGGCTTACATTAGCCTGCTATACCTCGTGGAGTATATTTGTCACTTTTTATGTGCTGAGAGAAATTCCGCTGGAGATTGAGAAAGGTTGGTTTATGTTTGACATTGAAAAGCAAAAAATTTTATTTGGTGACCGGTTTATACTCGCGTCCTGTCATCAAACACTTATCCTGTCATCAAACACTTCTATCCTCAGACCATTTGTTACTAACCAGGGAAGTTCCCAAGGTGTCTTTTTTTCCGATTGGTCGTGAAATTTTTTTCTAGCTAACTTTGAAGACCATCAACCAGAAAGCTTAAGGTGTGCACTTAGCCCTCAATCTTGCTTCTATTCAAAAAAGGCAGGTACCCCAAATATTTGGGACAAAAAAAGACAATCAGAGAAAGACGAAATAGTGTGGGAGGACGCGTGGTTAGAGAAACAGAGAAAGAAAGAGAGAGCTGACTGCAGAAAGGGAGTTGTTGACAACAAAGGAGAAGGGTGGTTTACCATTAAAAAAAGAGAGGGGACGGCCTGTTTACGCTTCCTCTCTATCTCTAACCGTCTACCCACGGTCTCTTCCATACTATTTCTTCATTATTTATTTTCGTCATTATCTGACCGTCTGCGTCAGATTTGCCTTTTTTGAACAGAAGCAAGTTTGAGGGCTAAGCGCACGACTTAAGCCTTCTGGTTGATGGTTTTTTGGTAAATTTCACGACCAACTGAAAAAATGACATCTTGGGAACTTCCCTGGATTCAACTTTCATTATTTAGTGCAAAATTGTCAATTTTCACCGTGCGTATTTGTCAAATATCGCTGCTTGGTGCCTCAATATGTAAAGCTTGGCATGGCTGGATCGAACGTAATAGGAAGTTGTTACTTAATGTTTGCAATGAAACGGAATAGCGAAAAACTGGTACGGTTTTAATATACTTTCTTTAAAGATACGCCCTCACAATTACTAATAGACATAAACCGATATTCCCAATGTACCGTAATATCTGTAATTACTCCCCAGGGGGAGTAATTTTTCAACTACCCCCCGAGGGGGGAGTAAATATAGGGGAGGGGAGTAATTTTAGGGAGGGGAGTAATTTTTCAAACCTCGCCGTGCCGAAGGCACGGCGAGGTAATACTTTCTAAAAATAATTTTTTGCATAAAAACTCATAGGGGTGTCCCTATGGTATAAAATTGATTTTTCTGAAAAATCTATCAAAAAATTCATTTTTTGAAAAAATGACACTTTTTGAACAATTAGTGACAAATAATTGTCAAAAAAGTGTCATTTTTTCAAAAAATGAAATGGAGGGAATTTAAAAATTACTTTTTATGAACTACAAATTTTATCAGGATTCAGAAAAACATACACACTACTTAGTTAAAGTGGCATTATAAGGTGGAAAAATCGAACCATTGACCTCCAACCCCCTAGTTCGGGTCGTAACGAGCGCCGCAGCCGACACAAACGAGGAAATGTCGACCGGAAAATTTGCGGCATTTTGAAACGCTGTGAACTGATGCTGAAACTGACATTTTCAGTGCAAACATTCTTTTTTGCTCAGAAAAAAGATTCGGCGAAGTTTTCCAGAATTTTAAAACTGCGTTGTAATCCAACTCGTACGATGCATTGAACACCACTTAATCTTTTCTTTACTCAATATTTTCAAATGATTTAGAAAAACGACGTCGTGAAATTTACTGTAACTATGGACATACTTTTGGATGCTATTCCGATATTTGCGAATAGTATATTCATTTCGGTAAGTAAATTAAAATAAGATTATGGTACTATGATGTTTTAGATTACTGGCTTCTCGCCCTCAGTCTATATAGGTCAGCTGGTAAACTTTCTCGCTTTCCTCAATGTTACCGTTTGTTCTCTCTATTATTCCTGGCGATTGACGAGAAGATCGAATGGTTTCTGGATAAAAATCTGTCGTGTCGACCAAGTTACTCCAATAACGTCATCAACATAAACTACTGTTGCCTTGAGGTTTTTATTACATTATTTGTTAAGTGTTATATTGAAGTAATATTCCAAATAAATGTAGACAGAATGGCCCATCAAATGACACAAAACACTAAAATGACACTAACATGTTCTGTGTCAGTGTATTAAAAGTAGGGGTCGGCAAAACGCAACGAATCCGGATCCGACTGAATTCGGATCCAGATCCGGATTCGGTAAGGTTCTATTTTAGGTTGACGAATCCGAATCGAATCCGGATTCTTGACTCTTTTATTTTTTGACGAATAAAAAGACCGAATCCGAATCCGTCAGATCCGGATTCGGCCCCATTTTTACCGAATCCGGATCCCGTCGTCCGAATCGAATCCGGATCTTGCCATCCGCAACGAATCCGAATCCGGATCCGTTTTGGATCCGGATTCGGATTCGCCGAATCCTAATTAAAACTAGCCATGGGAGTGCCTTCGGCGCTTACACGGGCATAACGTTCAGCATAAGTTTTCAGCAAGACTTTTCATCAACTTTTCCTATAACCCCTAAGAATGCACTTCCAGAAAACTTTCACAAAATAACTCACAGACAGAAAAAAGGACCCTTAAGAATGCACTTGCGAATCTTAATTTTAACTAAATTTAGGTACATTAGGTCAATTTGGACCTCAAATTCGGATTCACGGCAAAAGGTTACCCTAAAAGTGGTACATTTAAAAATAAGCATGCACTAAGGATGGGGTAAAAACACTTTGGGGGGGTTGCATTATGGGGGTAAGCTAAACTTAAGCTTTAGGCTTAATATTAGGCTTAGGCGTTAGGCTTAGGCTAAGGCTTAGTCTTAGGCTTCAGCTTAAGTTTAGCTTACCCCCCCCCATAGTGCAACCGCCCCAAAGTGTATTTGTCCCTAAGGATGTTGGTATGTTTGAATACGATTTCGCTTAAACGTCAAACCACTGTCGGTGATTAGAAAAAGTAATGTGATTGGTTGGGAAAACGTGGCAAAAATTCAGGAGGCCACTAGAAATTATGTCTCATAAAAATGAGACTGTCGTGTACTCGAGTTTCATAACAAATTTTGTATGAGGCCTGTAAATGCCGCATTCCTCTTCAGAGTAACTTTTTTCTTCCAAGAGAGAAAAACAAGTTTATGGTTTATATTGATGTCATATAATTAATGTCGAATCGAAAGTCAGTACTTCGGAGACATTAATGAGAAATAAGATGCATTTTATAAAATGCTGGAGTACAAGTTAATTGCAAACAAAATATGAAAGAAAGTACGGAGGAAAATACGAAAGAGTTTGTTAACATTAGGAGTTAAGTCTTGCTGTTTCGACTCTAAAATCAATACAGCAAGAACCGAAACGTGTGTTGTAAGGTCGAGTCTCATGAGTTGATGTCCTTACAACTTATCGAAGCAGAGTTTCTCTTAAGGGGGTAGGCAGGGAGAAATGACAAAGAGAAGTTAAATTGAAAATGTAAATGCAGGCGAAAGAGATTTTGAGACGAAGAATTTTTGAGGTAAAACCAGTGCGTATTTGAGTAAAGTGATTTCGTGTCGAAACGTGTAACGATTTGAATTTCATTTTGTTCAAAATTATTGGTTATCACAATTTTAGTCTTACTATGCATAAAATAATTTTTTTCATTTGAGAAGGCACCGTAACAACTGCCACCCGACAACTGCCACCCCGATATCTGCCACCTTCAACTTTTCCTTCAGACTCTTATCAAATGGCTGGGTCAAAAAAGTCATAGGAACGATGGGCCGCAGACGGTTAGAAATACGCACTATTTCGTAGTCACTGTCGCACGCAGACACTATTCTCTGGTATGAGGTGGGAGCTGTCGCGGTGGCAGATGTCGGGGTGGCAGTTGTCCCGGTCCCAATGAGAATATAGTCCGTTTATGCTTTGAAATGACATTAGAAAATCGAACAATTTTAGCTTCCTAATCAAAATAACACATCATTTTTACGGACAGTGAATCATTTCAGAGCTTGCATGGAGCAATGCAATGACAATGAATCATTGTTAGAGGGCAGATTACAGCATTACAGTAATGAGCGCTATTCTTCTCTTGAGTAAGCGTCTACCGGCTATCGGGCGGAAATGAGAAATGAATGTACAACGACAAAACTGTTTAAGGATAGTTGGCAAGCATCAAATTATCCCTAAATACTAAGCGGCAGCATCTGTAGTCTGTAGGTGGAACGCCCAAATTAGACTTTCACTTCGGCACCTTTCCATGGATAGACCGGTGCGAGTGATAGCTCATTTGAAAGCCCTGAGGCTGCTGATTTTGCAAAAAATATCAGACCCAAAATTTGAATATTTGAATTCGCGCCAAAACCGAAAAACGTGTTTTTAAGGGTTTTGACCTGGGGAAGTGATGTGTTTTATGTTCCCAATCGATTTCTGAGGCGATTCTGGACAACTTTGCTTTTTACACTTTTTGGTTTGGCGCATTTTTGAAAAAAAGCCACTTTTTGGCCAAAAAATCGGTTTTTTGGATGTAATGTGTCTACAGGTCTGATTTTTGGTACCCGGGGGTTTTCGGGTACGCTGATCACGAATTGATTCGAGATTTGAATATTTGAATTCGCGCCAAAACCGAAAAACGTGTTTTTAAGGGTTTTGACCTGGGGAAGTTACTAACGGGCGGGATGTTGCTAAAGGGCGGGATGTTACTAACGGCGGGATGTTGCTTCGTACAACTTCTACTCCCGAACAACCAATTCTGACCGCTGATGGCGGTGCGCGAAGCGATGAAGAACCCAATCTCCCGCTGTGCACACTCCCGCTTCCTAGCTGAGAGGGGCCGCGAAGCGGCCCCTCTCAGCTAGTTTATATTATGACAGGTCCTCATAGTTTGTCATGCATATAAATTGCTTTCCACATAAACACGACAGAAATAAGCACTGGTAAGAATGAGCCTCCCAACAAAAATTTGTCTAAATTTACCAAAATTTTGACCTCAAATTCGGATTCCCCGCAAAAAATTACTCTGAAAAGGTGCATTTCAAAATAAAGCATCCTTAAAAAATCGATTAAGCACTGGTAAGAATGAAAAATTTCATGGACTTGAAACACTCATTTGATGTTCGTTTTTGAGTTTAATCTCAGATTTGTCCCACCACGCTTTCCCTTCTGAGCTTCCAATTAATGGCTCAGCTTTGCGCTTTTGCGTCGTACGTTTCGATTGTTTTCTTTAGATAGTTGCATCTTTGTGAATCAAGATAAACATCAACATCTACCTCCTTCTAGAACCTTCGTCATACATTCTAAATTCTATCGCCTCAAGGAAAATAGTATTGTGAAATGGAACTCTCTGTGGAAATAACTAAAAATCAAGAGTCAAGCCAAGCTCTAATTTTGGAGGAGGAACAACATTTTGTGGCAAAAAAGTCTTTTTACCAAAAAATTCTTTATGAGGTTTGTTTATAAATTTTAAACTATTATTAAAAAATTAATATCCACAATATTTGGAAGAGATCTACTCTAAAATTTTTCAAAAGAATTTTAAAAATTAAAAACTAAAAAAGTTGGATCTGGATGTTCTCGAAATGATTTACTTTTTTACTAAAAATTGCCCAAAAATACGGCAAATTTTGCAAAACACCGAAAAAAATTTGCTATAATTTTGCAGGTTGTAACGAAAGGTAAAATACACAATATTATTGAAGAGCTTCGAACCAAAAATTTTTAATTTTTTCAAAAATGGCAATAATTTGGATCTAGAAACTCTGTAACTGGGTATAAAAATCCCAAAACGTGGTCGCTAAAAAAGACAAGTCAAATCGCTTAGTGAGGTTTTTTCTTTTTTTCTTCTTTTATTCTTTCTTTTCTTGTCATTCAGAGGAAAAGAGTTTTCAATTTTGTCCTTACAAAATTATAAAATTGAGTAAAGAATTTCGAAATAAAAAATTAGGATTAAGGAACTAAGAAACTTCGGATCTGGATATGCTAAAAAAATCAGCAAGAATTGGTTTGAAATTGAGCTGACAAGAACAAAATTCTAATCTCCGCGCGATTTTTGCCTTGTTGCTTTACCTGGTGGCTTTGACTGCTTACCAATTTTTGCTTCAATATATTAACAAATTATTCCAGTTGAAATCGAGTGCCACATTCGCAGTCTTCTTCACATCAACTTTAATCACAATTGGTGCCATATTTTATTCGCAGTTTTCCAACCCGGCACCACCGGGTTTCCGAACACACCTGACACCTGAGGGGCCAGAAATATGTGTGTCAGTTATGTCTCTTTTTGCACTTTGGACTGCGGCTTTTGTGCTTGGCCGAGTTTCTACTCTGGCCCGAATGCCTCCGCTTTTGGGTAAGTTCGGATCTCGAATATTACAGGTATGAAGCCTGATTCAAGAATTTGGTACTTCTTTATTTCCCCCCCCCATCCTACAACTTACGCCGAAAAATCCATAGGGTCCCCCCTATGGATTGAAAAATAATTTTCTGAAAAATTTTCAAAAATGATAGGGGTACCCCACGGGGTACCCCCTATTGTTTTTCGAAAAAAATTTTTGAAAAAATTTTTGTCAAAAAAATCAATAGGGGGAACCCTATGGATTAAAAAAATATTTTTGTGAAAAAGTTGTCAAAATAATCAATAGGGTCCCCCTATGTTTTTTTTCGAAAAAAATTTTTCATAAAATTCAGATATGAAGTCTGATTCAAGAATTTTCTAAATTTTTCTAGAACTGTAAGAAATCATTTCAGGTATGCTCCTTGCCGGCATCGTGCTTCGGAACATTGAATTGCGTTCCTTTCAATTTGCTCCCGAGATCGGCACATTTCTCAGAAAATTTGCGTTTGTGATCATACTCCTGAGGGCCGGATTGGGACTGGATCCCGAAGCCCTGAAGCGGTTGAAAGTAAACATTTATTCATAGATTTGAGACCTAACAATGTACTTTAAGGGTGTATGTGTTCGATTGTCTTTACTCCCGTGCTCCTTTGAAGCACTCGCAGTGGGCTTTTCGTCTTGGATAATGTTTGGATTTCGGCCCATATATGGACTTTTACTTGGGTAAGCTTTTTAGTTAGTGATAGGCGAGAAGTAATAGGTACGTAGAAAGAATTTGTTTCAAGATTACGTCACCGGAGGCAATGGAAGCGGTTAAAATTGCGTAGAAAAGAGTTCCGCGTAGGCAAATGGCGATTTGAATTAGCGCCAAAACGTAATTGTATGCCAAAGGGGTTAAAAGGGTCCTCTGAAAATTTTTAATGAGGGGGATTACTCGGCAGGGGTCTCCTATAGAGATTGGTAAAAAAATTTGTGGTGGGGCCTTATTAGAGTAAAACTTTTAACAGTCAACACTTTTCCCTATTAGAGGGAGGCTCTTTTCCTGATTCTGAACAGAGTCTCCCCTAATAGGGAAAAGTGTTGACTAGAAAAATAGTGTGGAAGGTAGCGTATTGAGACAAATAGAGAAAAAATTTCATAACCAACCGGAAAAAATGCCACTTCTGGAACCTTTCGAGGTTCCAGAAGTGTCCCATCCTTGGCGTTCAGCTCTAACTTGGGAAATTTAAAGGAAACAAGCACAAGCATATCGCCAATAATAGTCGATTTAGATTGGGAATGGGTAAACCCCCCCCCCCCCCGGTAAAACCCCCTCCCCCCGGTAAAAACCCCCCGCGGCCATTTTTGCCATAACTTTTTACTGGAACCTTCTAGAAGGATGAGTAATAGCTTAAATGGAAGCTAAGACTCTGGGCTACAAATCGGTATATTACTTGTCGCATCTCGATTCAAGATTCTCGAGATTTAAGTATTTTTGTCTCAAATTCTCGAATTTGCAAAAAAAGTTGAAATTTTGAGACAAAAATAATTAAATCTCGAGAATCTTGAATCGAGATGTGGCAAGTAATATACCGATTTGTAGCTCAGAGTCTTAGCTTCCATTTAAGCTATTACTCATCCTTCTAGAAGGTTCCAGTAAAAAGTTATGGCAAAAATGGCCCGCGGGGGGGTTTTACCGGTTCCCAAGTGTTGACTGTGAAAACTTTTACTCTAATAAGGCCCCACTCAAATATTTTTTACCAATCTCTAGAGGAGACCCCTGCCGAGTAATCCCCCTCATTAACCTTTTAACCCCTTTGGCATGCAATTATGTTTTGGCGCAAATTCAAATCGCCATTTGCCTACGCGGAACTCTTTTCTACGCAATTTTACTGGATAGATGACAAATAGGGATATGGTTTTCTTCAAAAGTCTAAAGTTAGCCTTTCAATTGAAGAGGCATTATCCTGAGGCATTATACCGAAAGCGCTGCAATATTTATTGCATTATGCGTCAAGTACCGCGCCGTTATGCGGCTACGATAACTCCAGAAATAAGAAAGATAACATTAGATTGTTCCATGGAAAATTTCGGATTATTACTAAAAATTGAAGTTTGTAATTTTAGGAGCGAAAAATTGATTATTACCTGAAAAACAGAAAAATTTTGTATTCCCTCTGAAAATTTTGTGAAATTTTTCAGAAAAACCCTTAAAATTTGAACTAAAAATGTACTTAGCCTTTGGAAGAAGTGTTTCAGGATACCATAGGATAAGGAGCTGAGGAAGGCTAAAAATTTCCAATCTTTCGAAAACGAAATTTTTGGGATGGTCCAAATTATACACATGAATCATCAAATTTTAAACATGAATCATCAAATTTTAAGCATGAATCTAATTTTTCTGAAAAATTTGACTACCATTCCGGCTATTAGATCATTTTTAAATTTCAAATCCAGAAACCGTCAATTGGAATGTAAATGGACTTTGCACTATAAATCCCTGAGGATCGTTCTAGCAGGTATATAAATTCCTTGCTTAGGTTTGTTCTCGCGGCTGTGTCACCTGCTGTAGTGGTGCCCGGCATGCTTGACCTGCAGAAGAGGAATTTGGGCGTTGAGCAAGGAATCCCGACTTTGGTGACAGCTGCGGCGAGTATGGACGACGTTTATGCCATCACAATATTTTCATCTCTGTTCTCGATGCTCAAGTCACCTGGTCAGTGGTTTTCTGGAACGAAAATGTGATCATTGATCAGAAAGATGTTGGAATGAAATAAATAGTAATGTGACATTTCAGGCACAGCCAATGTCCTCGATATAGGCCTGCAAATGTCGAGAGCGGTGGCTGAAGTTCTAGCAGGCTGCATAATTGGAAGTGCTTTGGGTGAGTCGAAAAGTTTTTTGAACTCATGATACATAATACCGTATTTCCTCCAAAGAGGGCCCTCGGGCCGTTATTTTTCAATGTCCTAAAAAGTTGGCAAAGTTTTTTTCTAACCTCTCATTTTTACATACTATTTCTCTTTCTGTAGGGGCCTCTTTGGAGGAAATACGGTAGGAAATGTAAAGTTATTTGGGCAGAAAACAAGGTTCCTGCCGAAACCAGGTTCAAACTGAATTTTTTCCAATTTTTTACAAACTCCAATTTTTGCTCCCTACCCAAGACCACTATCCGATCTGCGATAACTAAAGACCCCAAAAATATTTTTAAAATAAAAAAAATATTTAAAAAATATTTTGGACTTTTTTTAACTAAAATATTTTAAAAATATTTTTTTTATTTAAAAAATATTTTGCATATTTTGGGAATTTTACTTATATTTTAGTAAATATTTTGGCATTTTTGGACAAATTTTGTGATATTTTGGCAAAATTTTCGCGGCGGCCGACGGGCGCCGCGAAATTTTTTTTGGCGGAGAAATTTTACCAAAAAATTTTGGCGAAAAATTTTTTTTACAAAATTTTCCAAAAAAATTTTTTTTTATTTTGCCGTTTTTTTTTACAAAATTTGTTATATTTTGTTGAATTTTAGCTTTTAATATAGTCTGAAGTAACAATGAAGGCTAAAAAAGCAGAATTAAAGTCTAGAATCGGCAAAAAATTGCTAATTAAAAAAATATTTTTTTTAAATATTTTGCGATTTTTTTAAATATTTTAATTAATTAAAACCGGAATTAAAAAAAATATTTTTGGGGTCTTTAGCGATAACATATTCGACTTATCGGCTAATCTAAGAAAATTTTTACTGGAATTTTCAAAAATTTGCAAAATCGATTATGAATTTTAATTTGATAAGTTAAATATAATAGCGCAGATCGCTGGATCGTACCCCGTTCCGATGGGTAGGGAACTAAAAATAGACGGATTTTGTAAAACATTGAGAAAAAATGCAAAATTCACATTTTGAATTTGGCTAGAGACATTTTTGAGATAAAAAGCTTAGATCTCAATATAGAAAAAAGATCGATGAAAAATGTATGAAATGATATGTGCAAATTTGAACTTGAAATTCGGCACTATCTTCACTGTTGCCCATTATTAGGTTGGCGACTAAGTTTTGGCGGTCGTTTTATGAAGTTAAAATTAAACATTTTTACTTTCACACTTAAACGAGTTATAGCTTATATGAAAGCTTAGTATCTCTGCCATCTAACAAAAAAACTTACCTTAAAATCTTTATTCTATCAAAAGTTATGGCCAGTTATGTGACGTCACCTCACTTCAAAAAAACTGTAAAAACGCACAATTTTTTCGTTTTTTTGCCATTTTTAACAGTCTTTGTGAGCTAATGGTAAACATTTTATTTGATGCTTTAACAAGTTATAGCTCATTTGAAAGCCTAGGATCTCACCTATTGAACAAAACAAAATTTATATAAAAAGCTTTACTATATCAAAGTTTAGTGCAGAAACGGTTTTGCGTCAACACAGTTTTTTTGAAGTGAGGTGACGTCACATAACTGGCCATAACTTTTGATAGAATAAAGATTTTAAGGTAAGTTTTTTTGTTAGATGGCTAAGATACTGAGCTTTCATATAAGCTATAACTCGTTTAAGTGTGAAAGTAAAAATGTTTAATTTTAACTTCATAAAACGACCGCCAAAACTTAGTCGCCAACCTAATAATTTGATGTAAATGTCTCTATGACAGTTTTTTCTATATTTTCTGATGCGTATTTCAAATTTTTCTCCGATGACATTTTTGTCCCTTTGAATAAAACATTGACCTTTTCACCACACTTGAAACGATTATTTTGGCGGTATCCTTCATTTTCCTTTGTAACTGTCTCTATTTCAGGTCTCTTGCAATGGATCATACCCGGCACCGAATCCGGGGACTTTCATTTTCGCCGCACATCACTCCTCGCTGTGATCTCGAGCGCCGTCTTCTTCGGCTCAATAGTTCTTGGCGTGGACAGCTTGGGCCCTATTGCAGTTCTCGTCTCTGCGTTTGTGGCTGCGATCAAATGGCGAAACATGAGCACGTCCATAGCAAAGGTAAAGGTGCGCTCAGAAATTTGGTATCCGAGAATTAGAATGGAACTGAAATTCATGGAGAATTCCCTCGTTAAAACACCTGTACAGTCTGACCTCGTTTATCCGGACCTATACTTATCCGGACCCTCAGTTATCCGGACGGTTTTGGGAAAATTTTGCTCAAAAGGGTACCCCCTATGGATTTGAAAATTTTGCTATTTTTGGCCGATTTTTCACCAAAAATTCCGATTTTTTGGTAAAAAATTTGAATTTTTTCCATCAATTTTTCGGTTTTCAGCCCACTTTTTATAAATTTGTCAAAACTTTTTCAAAAATTGGCCAAAAATAGCGAAATAATTTTAAAAAATTCTAATTCGCGCCAAAAATTTTAAATTTTTAACCGAAAATTCAGTTATCCGGATTAAATTGTCCTGAATGGATTTTTTCCATACAAATTTCTCTCGTTTATCCGGACATCACTTATCCGGACAGAATCGGCCGGTCCCGATCTGTCCGGTTAAAACACCTGTATATTTTTCCTTTTTCCCTGGAAATTTTCTTGAATGTTTTTGGGGTGTTCGCTCAACTTTTTACCGGATCTTTCATGGGCTGACTGAACTATAGCTAATAATTGATTCCGTAAGCGTGATGGCTTCGCGAATATTTTCAGATTTAAGCTGATCTTTAAATCCTTCATTTACATGCCTTTTTAGTGTACACCATTTTTAGGCCGGGACTACAATAGCGAAATATCTGATGAAGCAGGGTGATGAAATCGCCTTTTTTGGCCACTTTTCACTATGTTGGCCATAAATCTGATATTACTCATTATATGTCAACTTTTTCTCTACTTTATAATAAGGGCACAATCAGATTTTTGAATTCGCGCCAAAAAGTACCCATTTTATCCCGATTTCATCAGATTTTCATCAAAATCTGATGCAATGGGACTTTCCTGAATATAATTTTCAAATTCCCGCTCTCACCAGATTTTGATGGAAATCGGGATAAAACGGGTATTTTTTGGCGCGAATTCAAAAATCTGATTGTACTGAAAGTTGTCATATAATGAGTAAGATCATATTTACGGCCAACATAGTGAAAAGTGGCCCAAAAAGGCGATTTCATCACCTTGTTTCATCAGATATTTCGCCAGTAAATTTGAAACTTGAATATTCCACTATTCTAGAAGTCCGCGGACAGCACCGTTGACAATGGCCTACCTCAAGAGAAAACATTCCGGATTGTGTGGGAGTACTTTGCTCAGCCCTTTCTCTTTTCTCTCATAGGATATCAGCTACAATTGGACAAGGTAAGTTCATTACCTGGTTCTCGAACTCAAATGGAATGTTATTCTTGCAGCAAGATAGCGGTTCCGTTCTCATCGGCCTACTCGTCCTACTCATCGGTCTCGTGGTTCGCACCTTTTTCGCTTTCATTTCCGCTTTCGGCACATCTTTGAATGTCAAAGAGAGACTTTTTGTGGCAATCGCTTGGCTCCCCAAGGCAACGGTTCAGGTATATTTTATTTTATGGATAGTTACCTTTATTCTATTCGACAGCACATGCGGGGAAAATATTTTTTTCTAGAAAAAATACTTGATAGGGTATTTTTGGCGTGAATTTAAATTTTGTGCCTTTTGCGTCGTTGTTTAACATTCTAGAAGAAATTTACACTTCTAGAAGGTTCTAGAAAGCCATTGCAAATATGTGAAGGTAGAGGTCTCAAAATTGCATTTTTAATGTTTTCAGCCAAAATATTTCAAGGCAATTTTTTCTATGTAACCCAATTGATCATATTTACGAGCAAAAACAAATCCCAAGTAGTTTTGGCATCCTTATCTTTCATAGTGCTTCTGAATTGTGACTCTGCCCCAAATCCGATTTCGGAAGAAGCAACGGTGATCCGGATGTGGAGCATTCTTCTCACGGCTCCATTGGAGTCTGCTATCGAATTTTGGCGCACTACTTATCAACGTGGCGAACGGACATTTTTTTGATTATTGTGCAATGGCGTCTAGATCGTATGTAAAATACTGTTGCTGAAATTTTGGAATGATAGAAAAAAATAAATTCCTTGTTTATTATGCGTGCCGAAACTTTTCCCAAAATGGCAAATTTGTGGGAATCCGGATCGAAAACCGAGTTAACAGCTGTGAGTCTCTCCTTTCTGCCCAACAGTTCATAATGGATCACGCCTTCCATATCCCACCAGACGGAGAGCATTAACTTTTCCCCATAGCGATCTGGCTTTGGATCAGGTTTTGCCTTTTCTCCTGGGCCCACCCATTGCCTTTTGCGGCGAAAGTTGGCGTGAAATATCCACTTCTCGTCCCCTGTTACTAGGCGGGGTAAAAAGGACTTACGGTGGTAACGGGACAATAAATTGGCGGAAATGGACATTCGCTGCCATTTGTCGGCATCGTTCAGGTGGTGCGGTATCCAAGCACCATACTTTTTCTTATAGCCAAGAGCTTTCAAATGGTCTTCTACTGTAGAATGACTGGTCTGACTGCAAGATAGAACTGCTAGAACTGACTGCAAAATCGCGTGTTGATTGCCGGTTGTCTTCTGCTAATAATGCCAAAAGTGCTGGTTCATTTAGCTCGGAGGGTCTTCCAGAGTGTGGTTCATCTTCTAGGTCAATACTTCCTTGTTTAAAACGAGGAAACCATCTCTCGCAGGTTCGGGTGGAAATAGAGTCTTCGCCGTACACTGCGTTAATATTTTTAGCTGTTTGGGCCGCACTGGTGCCTTTGGAATATTCATAAAAAATTACATGCCGGAGGTGGTTATGAGGGAGATTGTTTTGAGAATTAATAATTTTAAGGAAAGAAAATAATAAAAGGCTTGCTTTCCACATTTTCCAATAAAGGACTCTCTTGTGCATTAAATAGTATAAACACTTCCCAAGAAATTATTGATCACTGATAAGAATGGCCGACATAAAAAACACCGACAGGAATTTCCGGCCAAACCAATAGAAAGCCATTGCAAATATGTGAAGGTAGAGGTCTCAAAATTGCATTTTTAATGTTTTCAGCCAAAATATTTCAAGGCAATTTTTTCTATGTAACCCAATTTTGATCATATTTTCTGGCAAATTCAATTTCGATCATGCCCGTAGCCAGAAAAAAATTTCGGGGGGGGGGGGGTTGAGATTTCAAGGGGAGTTGAGAAGTGAAAAAACCGCATTCTTAGGGGTGCATTTTGCAAAATTTTCTCGAAAATTTTTAAAACCATATGGGGGACCCTATCGTTTTTTTAGTTTCCGAATTTCGGGGGGTTACAACCCCCCTGGCTACGGGCCTGATTTCGATGCACTTTGGAATCAGAAAAAAACATCCTACAAGAATATTTTAGGCAGCCTTGGCTCCTGTGCTTCTGGATTTGGTGGACTCTGACCCCAAGCAATATCGATTTCGGGAAGAAGCAACGGTGATCCTGACTGTAGCTGTGCTGAGCATTCTTCTCACGGCTCCAATTGGAGCTCTGCTCATCCGAATTTTGGCGCCGCTACTTATCAAACGTGGCGGATAACGGACATTTTTTTATGATTATTGTTCATTGTTGCGTCTGAGATCGTAGTGTAAAATACTGTTAGGCTGAATAAATTTTGGAATGTATAGAAATAAAATAAAAATTTTCTTGTTTTAGTTATGCAGAATGCCAGAAACTGATATTACGCCAAAACTGGTCAAAATTTGTGGTATCATCGGGATCGAAAACCCGAGTTAAATTTTTTAAATTATTAGAATAGCGGCCTCAATACATTTTTCCCAAAAAGAACCCCTAGATTTGCAAAAATTCACTTTTGTGTTATTTTCTGAACAACCGTAAAATATGGCTTGCTTTAAAGCACACCCTGCTAAGCAAACAAACTCTGCTAAGCATCCATTTGATAGATTTTCGCCATCCCAAGTATGAATGTCTAGGTGAATCATATTTCACAGCGATTCTCAGTGCGCATTATGTGTGATCCGTTTATCGTGTCGATCAATATCAAATGATATTGCCCGCGGCCAAGTACTCCAATTTCTCAAAAAAATTTAAATTTGGAAATTTTGGATCTAGTTCTTAGTTAAAGTTCTACACATAATTTAAATTTTAACATAATTTAAATTTTAACTGCTGACCGAATATTCTTGGCACATTTTAATTTGTTAATTATCAACTTTTTTTGGAAAATTTTTATGTGTAATTTCATAGGACTCAGAAAATGTTGGCAATCTAAAAACAATTTTAAACTACATCTAAAAAATCGAATTTGCCCTAAATATTTTGTAACTTTTCAAAACGAAACAAAATGTGAGTTTGCTCTTAATTGAATTCATTTTATTGCATTATTACCTTAGGAATACAATTCTAGCATCCTTTTATTGAGCTACATGTTAGATATTATCCTCGGCCAAGGAGAGTTGAACAGAAAAGGTTTGCTCTCTATGTTTGTGCTGCTTTGAATGCGGCTTTCTTTGAATTTGGATTTCACAATCAGATAAGAACTTGTTATCTATGGAAAAGGATGACAAAAAAATATATTTCAAATTAGCGCCAAATTTATTTTTAGCCCTACTTTGGGCGTTTGTATTTATTCTGTTCGACTCTCCTTGGCCGAGAATAATAGATTTATAGTATTGATTACAATTCTGACTTGTAGCATTGAAAATATTTGTCATCGCTTTTGTCCTGATTGGAATAATAATCCAATGAACGAAATTTTTTAAACAGTACATATCCGTTTGTCGGTTCATTAATGACGGTTCAAAATTATTGTTGAATGCTTGGCGTTCTGTTTTGCCCTCTTTACAAGGGGGCTAGCTCAAATCTAATATTTCTAACCCCCTCTAAAATCGTATTTTAAGAGGGCTTAGCAATATCAGACTGGAGATTGCCCCTTTCTAAAGGGGCTGAAACGAATGGCGCCAATTCAAATATTAATTTCTTCACCGACATTAATAAACCGACAAACGGATAACGACAAGTGTTCACCACAACAAAATTTTATTCAGAGACCTGAGAGAATACCTATTTTGTCGTCAATTGTGTTCGTAAATATGCTCAGAAATAGCTTACAATCTACTTCACGCTCTCCTGCTGTGACGCACGGTATGTACGACTATGCAATCTTTAATATCGCTGTCGAAATAATTTCGAATTAGATATGTAATACTTTTTGTGAATTTCATTCAAATATCCTATACATCTGTTTTGTATTTTTCAATAAAAGTAGGCAACTACGTATAGGAGCTTCGGATAAAATTATGAACTGACATTGCGTCATATTTGCAAAGAAACAGCGTATAGAATTTAGATAGAGAAATGACGAGCCTAGGATTCGCACCCAACAGGAATCCTGGGGTGCGAAACCTGTTGGGTGCGAATTCTGTGTCCACCAGAAAAATTAATTACAGAAATTTTTTGATACACGAATAGCGATTAACGAGGTTCTTCAGTGAGATAAAACGTTTCTCTGAAGATATGACAATGTTTTTTATCCGGCAAAGAATAAATTTTGTTTTCTTCCCTTTAAACAATATGGCAAAACAATTTTTTACCGGCGAATCCATTTAATATATACGGTTATTTTAGAGCTTTAAACTAAGGCACTGAAATTTCAATATGCAATCGTATTATTGTTTTTAGTATCCTTTATTTACATTCGCGCCAATAACTAAAAATTATCGGTTAATTTAAAGGACAAATTTTTAAGGGACATTATTTGAGAAGAGTTGAGAATAGAAGTAGTATGGAAAATAATTTTATGGGTGTAGTAAAAAATTCTTTTTTGGTATATTATACGTTATTTCGATATTTTCATCAGTTTCAGATACTAATTCAACATATTTATCACTTTACATGCTCATAATTTTATTTCATAATATTATTTCCGGGATGTATTTTAAATTAATTTTAGACTCTATCAAGTACATAACACCAAGTGAGATTGTACGGATGGCATCTGGAGGAAGTTTTTACAACGAAGTTTTTTACGACTGTGATTACGAATATGAAGATGTTTTCATACTCGACTATAGGCGTGAAAAAGGACGACTTATTGTGATCGATAAGAAGGAACTCTTCATTAAAGTCGTTACTTTTGACGCTCAGAAGCTGATTCCTGGGTATGTCTGTGAAATATATTGTGTTTACGTGGAGAATAGGAGATGTTTAAACATAACTAAATAAGACATTACACGAATTTTCGTTTCAACTGGCCAGAGGACAACTGGCCAACCCTGAGGATGACAACTGGCCAACCCGAGGGAGGACAACTGGCCAACCCCGGGAGGACAATTGGCCAACCCTGGGGAGGACAACTGGTCAACCCTGGGGAGGACAACTGGTCAACCCTGGGGAGGACAACTGGCCAACCCGGATTTCGAATAACACACACACGCACACACAGAGTAGTAACCAAATAAGTCAAGTTCAATTGAAGCTTGACTAAAGTATTAAGCAAGTCAGAAGTATCCCGAAGAATACTGAAGAATGTCGAAGAATACTGAAGAATTCTGAAAAATGAAAATGGAAAAACTGAAAAACAGAAAATTTTGAAATTTGAAAAATGGAAAAATATGATAACTAATACCAAACATCAGAGAATTCGACGGGCGCGGCTTTGCCGCGCCCTTTCCACCTTACTAGTATAAATATAGTTCATAGTTTGAATCCGTGCTATTTTTAATAATTAGCGCTGTCATGAGTCATAACTCGTGAATGATTATGGTTGGGGTTATGCATGGGCTATCTGTTCCCAAATTATATATTCCGCTTAGGCATGTTAAAACTATTTTTTCCGTGTTAGATTTCCCTCCCGATCCAAAGCAGAAGCTTGACATTGCGTAAGTTATGCTTAGTTTTAAGCCTAAGCGTTTTCCTCCACAACGGCTTTTCCTCCTGCTCAAAATGAGTGAAAAGATACTAACCCACGACGACCTTTTTGCAGTTTTTCTTCTGCAGTTTGAATCCCAGGTCCGCTCTAAGTTAAATACTAGATTGCCAATACGAGTCAGATACATAGTGTCTTAGCTAAACATTAACCATCGGAACCCTGTGCGCCCAGATGCGCGAATCGATTATTTAGGATCGACAATATTTAGGCGTACTATTAAATTCGCAGTGGACTCATATGATGGTTGTGAGCTATTCGAAAAAGTTGGAGACTGCGATTTGGTAAGCAGTATTAATATTTGTACGTGTCTTTCCGCACATACATTTAGGTCGTCCTTATGGGCGATGATGGAATAAATAAGACATATTATCAGGCTCTATTGCCGGAAAATTCTCCTACGAGAATCATGTTAGAAGGATTAAAGCAAGTAGGTTCCGAAAGTAATTGCAGGATCTATCAGAAATTTCAAAAAACATTATTTCTCACGATTCAAATATTGGTTTGGCCGGAAATTATTGTCGGTGTTTTCAAAGTCAATTTTTATTAATCTAAAGCGGTGTTTTTCTTGAGTGTTACATACCATTCGGTAGCACATTCATCGAAACCGAAATTTCGGTCTCGATTTCGGTTTTGTCCGATCACTAGTTAGAATTGCATCAAGCGTATTTCTGTTGCTTGCAAACCTTTCAGCCATCATTCTATAGCTGATAGTTTATTCTTTAGCTAATATATTCTTTAGCTAATAGCTTCTTAAATTTAATTCCAGTTACAAAGTTCACGTTGGAAGCAAAATCCAGTAATCATGGAAGGCGGTTTTAATGAATGGATGAAGAATTATCCACAACATACAAAGGAAGCAACAAATTATATGCGTAATTAGCAAGTTAATGAATAAAAACTCATAAGATACATCATTTTCAGCCGTGCCAAATGAACCAGGATCGGAAAAAGTGGAGCAAATAGAGATAAAAGAAAACGAAGAAGGATTCACTTTTGAACGAATATTTGGAAAGTGTTTGGTTGATACTGCAGACAAAACACTTACAGCTGTAAGCGAATAATATGCTCGTTATGAGGAATAGTGAGAATCGGAGAGGAAAATTAAAAAATTTATAAGAAAAAGTTTTAAAAGGCGCACGATTTTTAGACTCTATTTCTATCAGCGACGAATATATCACAATTTTTAAGGTTACGATTGAGGATCCATTCATTATAAATAAACCACAATTCTCCAATTTTGTGGCCTTTTGTGAACTGCTCGTTTCGCGGAAAAAGTCATCATGTAAAAATTTGGTGTCCATTTCCCTGGTAAGTATCACATTGAGAACAAATTTTAATTCAGACTCATTTTCGCGGCTTAATTTTGAAAGTACTCGATTTAACGAGCCTCAATTTCACGCGGGTCTCAATTTAATGCGGGAAAAATTTGTCGCCGCGGAGCCAAAATGTATGGAAGCGGGTCCCAAATTAATGCGGTAATCGGATTTTGCCCTGTCCCGAGATCCGCGTTAAATCGAGACTCGACTGTATCTACTTTCTAATCTTATAACTCAATACATCAATGACGCTAAAATTAGGTATAATTACAGATTTTTTGACGTCTATCATTGAATTAGACAATTAAAAATTGGAAATTAAAAAGGTAAAATTCTATGGGAATCACCGAAACGTAGAATTCCTAAATTTTACTCTCTAACATTTAATCCACTGTGTCCTAATTTGCTAAATTAATCTTAGGTCACTCGCCCGGAAACAAAACAAGTTGCAAAATCAAAACAACATGCGCTACGTGAACTTTCTCAATCTTTGACAAGGCGCGGCATAGCGCTGAGGTATTTTCTAAATAACAACAATTTTTATTGCAGTAGTATTATTTCAGTGTTAAATACGATAATCTTCATGATCGAAAAATACTGTAAGTTTCGTCTCCGTTAATTCCCTCAAAGTCCTATCTCTTTTCAATTGTTTGTTCACACTGTGGAAAGGTGTTCGCCTAGCTTATGCCTATTCGAAATGCAAAATATATTATGAAGTGCCGAGTTTTGGTTTATGTTTGATTACTGTCCGCTACTACTACTTGATGACTATCCGTTACTAATTCCTCTTGCGCTTCAAAATGTTACCCTATTTCGCCGAAACTTAGTATTTTTTGAAGGAGACTTAGCGGTAAACTATGCAATAGCATATTGGCCAACTAAATATATTATTTTATACGGACTGTCTTTTTTTGATTACGGTTTTTCATACTTTTTGACATAAAAGGTAATAAGTAGCAGTCTATGGGCATTTATTGCTGATTACGGCTCTTCGAGTTTATTAGTAAAATTTCTTTTTGTCATACAGAAAAGAGAGAACCGTTAATGAAATTTAGATTTGATAATGGTTGGACTGTGACTATGGGAAGAGGATTAGACATCGTAAGTGATCGATTATCTCATGTCACCTATCTAATGTCACTCACTAAATGATATTTACTATTCTTTAGTGGCAATTCAAAAGCTTTAATACAATTGGGTGCCATATGAAAGAACTTCTACCTTGCAGAGCTTGCACTATTACAATAGTCAAAACCTGATCGGACTGGTCCAACCTAGTCAATCCTGATCCGAATTCGAGATTTCTTGTTTATATTGTGATGTTATTTAAATTTAGGAAAAAAATGTTGAACTGGATAATAAATTCGGCAAATTGGAGTAAAAATCATACTATAACATTTGTATTGTAAGCGTCACCTAGCTTCTCCTATTAGGTCCTAGGTGAAATTCGAATCTTGACATTTTTTAGTTACTTTCACTCATTGAGTAGACATTGGTCGTTCTTGCGAATCCGAGGCTGGAGAGTCTCCAGTAGCCAGTGGAAACCATTTTTGGCATAGTTTCTCTAATTCCAACCACAACATTCTTTACATTCTTTAACTTGTTTTGACCACATTTGCCGACTTCCAAATCCAAGGCTACTACTGGCCATACTCGACGTTACTGAACCTTTTTAGCTTCAAAAATACAGTCGAACCCCCGAATAACGCCCCTCCCAGTGCCCGACGGTGAGAATTTTTGACCCCCCGGTACTTTTCAAAAACAAAAGGGGGGACCCTTTTGTTTTTTTGTGAACTTACTTTTGAGGCATTCTTAGGGGTGCTTGTTCCAAAAGCTGACCTCCCGGTAATTACCGGATTTACCTATATGACGGTCGGGCCCTGGCCCCTCCCAAGAACGCCGCCCCTAATAACGCCGATTTTTTTAAACATGCCTTATAAATGACCCTCCGAATAACGCCGATACAAATACTTTGAAGAAATTTTCAAAAATTTTCTGAAATATTTGAAATATTTTTGTAATATTGCCAAAAATTTTAGAAAATTCATTAAAAATACAAAAATTTTATGAAAAAGTTCAATTTCGCGGCAGTAAATTCAAACTTACTGGCAAAACATTCAGTAACCCCCGATTAACGCCGATCTAACCAAAGTTTGGTTAGATTTTGAACATTTCTCTCCAGAGGATTTCTCTGTCTCAGTTTAGGGAAGGCGGTGATGACTCATGCGCAGAGATATAAAAATAGCAGATATAAAAATTCGAAGAAATATAAAATGAAAAATGCCACCACTTTCCGACAATATCTCAAAAGGAAACGCTATGGCTGAATCGCTTTTCTTTCAAAACGGTAGCGCTTTCCGATTCTGACAGAGAGTAGATTCATTCCATTATGTGAGAATACTGCAAATTTGTCTTGATTGAGGTAGTAGTTAATCGGTAGAATTCCCTCCACAACATTCTTTACTTTTTTTCACTCATTGAGACGACAGACGCGCTCGGCGTTTTCGCGGCGTCCTCTCCATGAAGTGTGCCGGTTAAGATATAGAAAAACTGCTTTGTTCAAGTTTTTGTAAAGCACATAATGAGGCAGCCGGAAGAGGAAAGAATTGCTTATTCAATGCCATATATCACTCAAGAAGAACTCTGTGTTACATGACTAAATTTGAATCGTGATGAAAAGGAAAAACTCAATCATTATCTACCTGATTCCTATAGTTGTGCTGAGCTCGCTCTACACAAAAATGTGCCTTGTGTTGTGGTCGAAAAAATAAATCTTTTTTCGAAGGTAAGCTATAAAAAGCGTACGCATATTCCCAGCGATTTTGGGTTTTGAAAGCGGGCATTTGGAAATTATATTCTGACAAGGCCCAAGAAAATTTCCTAGTTGGTTGCAACGCCTATGGTTCATATATGAAAAGCGTGCCCTGACTTGTTCTGCGCAGCTGACATTTCACAATATTTTGAGTCAACTGAAAAGTGCGGCAATTTGAATTTGGTTTTCGGGGTCTTGAACATTTTGGACGGAATTCTTGGCTTTATAGATACAGTTTTAGAATGTGATTGTCTTGGTGTATAGACTACTTTTAGCCAAATTGGCCAAGACTCCGAAAACCAATTCAAATTGCCGCACTTTTCAGTTGACTCAAAATATTGTGAAACGTCACGCAGAACAAGTCAGGACACGCTTTTCGGATATGAACCAAAGGTCGAATTTCAGTTCGAACCAGGCTACATCAAAACATTGTTAACCCTTGGCCCAATCCTATAAAATAAGTAGGTCCCAAGTTGGGACCTACTTATTTCACGTTTGGCCTATTTTCCATTGACCAATTGTCAGATAACGTCGGGACTCCCAACGTTATCTGACAATTCGGCCAGGCTTGTACACAGTAATTCCGACCCAAGCCAGCCGGCCATTTTGGGATTTGAAAGCGGGAATTTGAAAAAAATATTCAGGAAAAAAATCCCAATTTCGACCACGAAACTTGAAGGCCGGATCTTTGGCCAAGAGAAAATTCGGTCTATTCGGTCGAACATATAAAATAATTTAGGTAGCAATGAAGGAGCAAGAGCTGCGCTTAACACTCGGCGTTCCGTAGTTAAAATGCTGATACTGTGTGTGGCCATATTCTACATTTGCTATTCGATGCTAAACTTGATGGCTCTTTTACAGTAAGTTGGATTAGATAGTTGGTTCAGAAATTTTGTCATACGAGATACTTGGAACGTTATGAGAGGGAATATGGTTACTGTAAGACTTTTTCAGATCCCTTGGTGTTACGTTCGATTTCCCTGAGGATGTCAAGCTTTGGATGGTACTTCTTGTCATCTTCGGCAGTTCAGTCAATCCGTTTATATATGCGTTGTTCAGTGTCGCATTCAGGAAACGTTTAAAGAAACTTCTCTGCAATTGTCATTGTTTTTGCAAACGAAAAATCGATGCAATAAACTCTTGAAATTGGTTGATTTAAATTTGATTTAAATTGCTAAAAGGAAAATGGATGCGATCAATAAAATACAGACCCACACTGCATTGTCAGAATCTGCATTGTTAGATTTACACAAGCCAGCCAAGGTTTTTTCCATCGGCCTCCCTTCTTTGTGTGCGGAGCGCTGGCTTCGTCTGTTGAGAAATATTTTTTGGGAGACAAAGGAAAAGCGAAATAGCGCACAGCGCTTCTTTTTCCAATGATTAAGAATAGAGAAGAATTACAAGCCATACAGAGGGGTTTACAGGTAATACGGTATACCATCTATGTGGGATGTCAATTGTTATCAAAAACAGCCCATCACTTGTTCCAAAAATGGCCAAACAGAAAGTTTGTGTTTACGATAAACAACTCATGATAAGTTTACACACACCTTTATTGCGGCTGTTCTCGGTGTTTATTTACTTCCTCATATCGTTATTACTTGGCCGACTGCAAGAAAAAACGACTTTCTTCCTTACACTCAAACCGGGAAAATATGTGTGTGGCCAATCAGCCGGAACCGATGATCTTTGAACTTCAGTGATCTCTGTCACGAATTTTTGTCATCAATCACCCCGAGGCAACCGCTGAAGAAATATAAAAAGTATTTAAGAACTAAAATTCTTTGAAGAATTCAAATTGACCGATTTGACTCTCAAAATTAACTATTTTGCTACTCAAGAATGATCAAATCCGTGGCATTGCTGCTGGTGCTGAGCGTGATTCTGTGCCATTTTTTGGCTGAAGCGGGTACTAAAATTTAAAAAATATATACAAATTTTTGCCTGTTCTTTTCCATATTCCTTTCTGTTATATTGGGTAAATACAATGATTCGATGAATGTTTACGACAGAATCATTGCATTTACCCAATATATTGAGAGTTAGTCAGAGTTTATCGCATTCTGTGCTAGATTGATCTCGAAAAAGGAATAAAGAAATGTATGAATAATGAAAAAAACTTACCACATTGCGTACGAAAATCTCATCCCTGACCGTATGCCCTCTATTTATACCCATTTGCCCGTCACGACGGTCGGTGCCGTTTATTGTTAAAATTTAAAAAATTCTAGAAGCTTCCAGAAGTATTTGGTTTCAAAAGGTAGCCCTGGCTCTTGGCTATCTTTTGGTACCAACACTTATGGAAGCTTCTAGATTTTTTTTAATTTTAAAAATAAACGCCACCGACCATCGTGACGAGCAATATTACAGGGCAGTTTTTCGTATATATGCGCGAGAACTCGAAAAAGGCATTAAGAAATGTGTGGATAGTGGGAGAAACTTGCGAGACCACCTTGCATGCGAAATTTTCATCCCTGAACGTATTCCCTCTATGTGTGAGGGAATACACCACTTCCCCGTCACGACGGTCTGCGGGCTTTATACTTAAAATAAATATAAATTCTACAAGTTTCTAGAAGAATTTGGTATCAGAAAATAGCCCTGGGTCTTGGCCATCTTTTGGCACCAAATGCTTCTGGATTCTTCTAGAATTTTTTTATTTGAAGAATAAACGCCGCCGGCCGCCGTGACGGGCAAGGGGGTAAAATTAGAGGGAATACGGTAAATAATTTTTATGAATAGTAAGAAAAGGAGTGGAAAGGTAGTGCACACTATATCCAAAGGTATTACCAAAGAACCGCTTTTAGACCCTCCTCATAAACCTCCAGGCGACGGAATTGTTTCCATTCGAGAACGACGCGGCAATGATGATTTGGCACCACCACCTCCGCAACGTCGCGTGCGACGCAACGGGAAGGCGCATCCGGGAGGCCGCGTGCGACGCGGCGAGGTGCCTCATGCACCTGCGCGTTCAGGACACAAGTAATGGAACATTTCAACGACCGCTGGCGATAGAAATGCACCTGGAGCAATTATCAATAATAAACATCTTTTTTGTCATGGATATGATTAAAAAGCTTTTGTAGCTACCGTAATTAATGTAATCGATGATTCATGCGATAGCAATGTTTTCAAATAAAATATCTTCTTAAATTAGACATATGTTGAGGATAGTAACAGTTTTTGCTTTGTCAGAATTTTATATTTTATATTTTTTAATTTTATATTTTATAAATTTTCGAGAAACAATTTTGAAAATGCACCCCTAAGAATGCGTTTTTTCACTTCTCAACCCCTGAAATCTCAACCCCCCGAAATTTTTTTCTGGCTACGGGCCTGGGTTTAGTGTTATTAACGCTCTCGAAATCGCTGGTATCGCCTCCAGTCTTGAACACAGTTTAGCCTTAAAATTCACTGCCTTCAAAGTTTAAACCAATTTGCACTTTTCCACAAATTGAACTATACAACTCACCTGCAGGAACAGTGCTTTGTCCACTCCCACTCTCGACTTATGGACGAGACCCACCTGTGTGGGCTCAAGACCAAATCATCAAGACCAAAGTCTTCAAAGCGCAGGAGCAAAGCGAATGAGTAACGGACTGCTTAAGCCGGGATTTGTTTGCTTATTTGACATCTCGTTCGGTTGAAAATTGTGTATGTGCACCGCAGCAGGTGACCGGTTAGCGGTCACAGGTAAGATCCAAGGGGACACAGCTCCTTGATATTTGACTGAGGTGACCGCCGCCCCTTCGAGCCGTGTCCCTAACTCCCGATTTAAACTCTGACGACAGCGCTCATTGTCCTCCTCTTATTGTACTGCTCCTGCAGGACCCACCTTTGAATCATTACCTGGCTGGAACTTCATACCTGGCCAGGAATAGGGCCAGTCGGCTTTTTTAGGAACAATTAATTGTTTGTGTTCGGAGTTGGGAGTTGAAATCTTTGCTTGATCCAGGATCAGTAATTTTGGTATTTTGTTTGTGGGTTTAATAGTAAAGCAAGTGTGTGACCTTTTATGGATTTATGTTCTATTTAAGCCTTTTCTATTGATTTATTCACAGGTTATAAGGTCATTAGGTCAGACAATTGTTGAAGCCTCTCCTCCATTGAGAACTTCTCCCCAACTTTTACCCCTCCAGGTACGGAGAGGTTGCAATTTACCCCTACCAGGTAAATTGCACGTCTGAAAAAAGTTTTAAGCTTGGGCTTCAGTGTAGTCATGTTTTTACGATGCTGTTGCGCCAAGTGCAAGCTCCATTTTGGGAGATGACCTGAGGATTTATGATACCCAGTACTTATGTTCTATTTAAGCCTTTTCTATTGCTTGACCAGCTTACCCCTCCATGCTTACCCCTCCATTGCGTGTCTGAGAACAGTTTTGAACTTAAGAGTAGATATATACCTGTTCGATTCAGTTTACTTCCTTACTTTGGGATCAACTGTACTTTTAAACAAAGTTACAGTCAAAAATACTAATTTTTTCATAACCGCCCGGGATTCATCATTTAAACTTCAGGATTTAAAATTCCAACGTACCTGGAAATATTCTCAATCATTGGGTCTGAGGATAAAAATTGAGAAGTGAAAAATTTCAGGAAATATCTAGTGACATCTTTTGAGGATTGCGAAATTTTTTCTAAATTTCAAGAATTCAAAAACTGATTCAATAAAATATAGCCCAATATTTGTAAAGTTGCAGGTTTGTATTAAAAAATTCCAACCTGTGACGATCGCACTATTATTTATTTATTTTGACCATAGTATTGCTTTGACGATGCGGGAACGGCATTGTTCCAACGGGAGGATACCTTCATATTTTGTCAGAGATATTCTTCTATTGTCCGCATTTTTCTGCAGTGTAAGTCATTTTTTGGCAAAATAAAAAATTAACACTTGAGACTTTTCGATGAGACTCAATAATTAGCTTATTGGGCACCAAACAGTTCCAGGACTAAAACCATTAGTCCAGAAACGAAATCTTGGGTTCGCTAATATCCAAAGGTTATATATAAGCACATGGAAGCTTCTAGAACATTCTGGAAGATTCCAAGGTAAATTCTTAGCCTATATTCAGACTCCGCAGGGTCGATTTACTATAGAGGATCAAACCTAGGGGCGTTTTCCAACCATTTTTGCCCATACCCCAAAAATGGTCAATTTTTGGCAAAAATGGCCATTTTTGGGCCAAAAATTGAAGTGCCGGCCAAAATTCCTGAAAATCTGTTCCTAGCAGCTCCCGAGGAGCAAAGTGACGTAAACCCAACTCCTTTTCCACAAAATTTGTATCAATTTTTGCTAAAATTAGTCCGCTATCCTACAATCATGCTACCTTCTCTGGAGCTTGTAAGGAAAATAAAATCCCTGGGGTCCAATTTTATATAATACGGTACATATATAGATCGTGACGTCTTCTTTTTATTACTATTCCCATTCCGTTACGCGAACTGCGCAGATTAATTAGCCGATAAAAATAATCGTTTCGATCGCTCACTTGTCCCGAAGCGCTCTTCAGTGTCCGCTGAATGTCCTCTGCGTTGTTTACAAAGAGCTTTGCGGAGGGGTAAATTGCGCTGAAGGGGTAAAGTCACAGAGTCGCGTGACATCGGGTCACCGATTAATCTGCTTAGCGAAATTAACGAGCGGCCCACTTTTGGTCGTTTTTGTTTCTCCGATTTGGCGAACAAAAATAGAACAGAGCTTTTTTCTGATCCAGAGAAGCTGGAAGGTGGAAAAAAGAAAAGTAGAAATGGAACAAAAACGAAAAAAAATTAAAAACGCAAAAAAAAAATTAAAAACGCAACAAAAAGGCCAGTCGACTTGTGTGGTCCCTTGTTTCCTTTGTATGGTTTTTGGAGTGCGAAGATGGCTCTATATCCGATCAATCAAGTTAAGCAGCGCTGAGTTCATTTTCGGTGTAAAATGAATTGTGTAAAAATTTGAACCAAATTTGAATTCCCGCCACAAATTTTTTGGCAGAAATTAGAATATTTTAGATTTTTTACTGATTTTTTGCCAATTTTTGTCATTTTTTGGTGATATTTTTCAGAATTTGGCAAAATTTTGATTGCCGTTAATTTTTCGATGGCCCTCCAAGGGGGGGGGGTAATTAGAGGGTGCGTTAATTTGAGGGGAGGGATAATTACAGTTAATACGGTAGACAGATTTTTGTCAATCTTTAAAAAGTTGAGCTTTGGGATGTCTAACTTACTGGATCAGACTCAGAGTCGCCTCCGCATTGCTCCAGGCATAAATTAGATACAAAAGGACCACCCAAGTCGTTTGTATCTAAAACTTTCCAACGCTTGGTAACTCCGCAAAAAATTGCAACTAAAATGTGTATAGCAAAAAAATTTGATAAAAATGTGGTAAAAATAAGAAATGGCTTTTCAGAAAATTTGCCATGCAACGGAACCAGCCAGCCAACAAACTGTACATATTTTCTTGTCTTCGAACAAATGCAATCCTCAGCTTTTCACAAAAAAGGCGAATCCCGAGAGCGAGACGTCGTACTTTCATTGCAACGCTGATGGGTATGTGAGCTGAGAAAAAAAAGTATTTGAAAGATCATTGATCTTTTAGTGATAATCAGGTTTTTAAGTCAAAAAAAATAAAAGGTAAAAAAAGGGCAAAAATTTTGCAAAAATAATGACGAAATGCTAAGAATCAAACATAAATCAGTCATGATCTTGATTCACGACTCATGAATCAAAGATCAGGTTCTAATAATTTTCTTTTCATCCAAATCTCTAAGGCAATTCGGCGCTAATTTGAACCTGATCATTGGTTTATGATTTTATGCTTGCAGAAAAGTTTTTTTTTGGAGAAATCAAATCTTGACTATGAAATTTCCCAATTATGGGCGAAAATTAGAAATTTTGCACTTTTATTTGCTTTTTGCTTTATTCTTGAACTTTATAATTTCCTATGGAGTTTTTCGGAGATATTCATCGGGCTGGCATGCATAATAACCGGCAAAGAGATCAAAAACTGTGATTCTAGAATGTTTTCCGTTAGAAAGAGTTGACTGAAAAATTGTAAACTATTAAAAGTCGCAAAAATTAACTAAAACCTCTCAAGAAAATAAACTGTTTCAATTCCAGGACACTAGCAAAAAGAGATTGCCCTCAAGGGAAACTCTTCAACAAGACCTCTCTGGAATGCGGATTCCCAAAGGAGTTTGACTCACCGCTTTCCTTGCCACAGTTCCAAGCTCCAGGTATTTGGAACCAGTCTTCTTTTTTCTTGTTTTTATTTTTATCTTATTTTCTATCTTATTTTATTTTTATAGTCTTATTTGTTATCACTAGCGACCGGATTTTTAGGATCATAGAATCGCATTTTAGGATCCTAAAAAGGATAATAAAAATGCCATTTTAGGATCATAAAATGGGGTTTTAGGATCATACATTTTTATAAATTTTTGCTAAAAATAGAAAAAATATAATATAAAAGGTATTTTTAGCATAACTATCAAAAAGTTACTAATGTTTAAGCATTTTTAGCACATTTTTAACCATGTTCACTTTAATTGGCGAAATTTTTCGAATTTTCCGGTTCAAATTTCCGAATTTGGCGCATTTTGACTTTGGGCTCTAAAATTTGGATTCAAATGAATCATTTTTTATGTTGCACAAATACTACCAAAAAGTAAAAATTTTCACAAAATGTCTCAAAAATAAAAAAATTTCCACAAAAAATGGGAAAAATTGCCAATTTTTTTGAAAATTTTGTACGAATCTGAGAAAATGCCTGTTTTAGGAACATAAAGAAGTTGATTTTATGCAAAATAGAATCGGACCTAAAATTTCCCAAAAAGGCCAAAATAGGTCTTTTTAGGCATTTTAGGATTTTTTAGGTATATAGCTAGAAATCCGGTCCATAGTTATCACCTTGGGTAAAACTAACGGTAATCATTTCAGATGACATTTGCAGCGGCGGAATTCCTCTTACGAGGCTCAGCGCACCTGTCGTGTGCAATCCGAGCATTTCCACCTGCCCAGATGGTTGGATTAAACTATTGACTAAACATTTACAGTTGAAACATTAAAATGTTTTAGGATACTTTTGCACTTTGCACTCGCGCACCGGCACTTCGTATTGTTGCCAGAGTGTCATTGAACCCTTCCAGGAAAGCACTCTGTGTACCGGCAATCAAGTCACTTATTTCGAGGTAGTCGAAATTTTTGAGCTTGAAGAAGAAAGTTTTGATTTGGATCTTAGTGTTTTTTTATAGTCCGAAAATTTTTCTAAAAAACAAAAACGTTCGAAAATTTTTCAAAAAAAAACAAAAACGTCCGAAAATTTTTCTCATATAGCCTTGGGCCCCACATTGCTGAAAAATTTGGCCACAAGTAAGCGTTTGTCACCATAGTCGAGTGGGGATGATAAGATAAGTGGAACAGTCAAATGACTCAGACTTGGGTACAAAGCGAGTAGACATAACCGTACCTGCTAGCTAGGTTCGAGGTACTTGAATACTTCCACAGCGCTTCTTCAACTTCCACAGTCTCTTACCTGAACCCAGATCCTTTTCCGGGAACACCAGATCCTTTTCTGGAGTCATCCTAAACATCACTTCCTAAACACAAAGCCCTGATGCTGCTGATCCCGAATAAACTATCAGACCCAAAATTTGAATATTTGAATTCGCGCCAAAACCGAAAAACGTGTTTTAAAGGGTTTTGGACATAGGAAGTGATGTTTTTAATGTTCCCAATCGATTTGTGAGGCGATTCTGGACAACTTTGCTTTTTACACTTTTTCATTTGGCGCATTTTTGAAAAAAAGCCACTTTTTGGCCAAAAATTGAGTTTTTTGATGTAATGTGTTTACGGGTCTGATTTTTGGCCCCGGGGGTTTTCGGATGCGCTGATCACGAATCTGACGTCAGATTCGAGATTTGTTCTCACGAGGTCGTGGTATTCTCACCAGTCTCTCACGAGGTCAGGACTTTCCCGGGGGATATTACTAACGGGCGGGATGTTACTTGGTATAAAACAGTTTTCCCGGCTCTAATAAGGCCCCCTATCACACAGTTTTATTGTTCTCTCTAGCCAATGACCGGTCTCCCAAAATCCTGCGTGCTCTCATCCTCGAGCAGCTGTCCCACTGGCTTCGGCTGTAACCTGATTGGAGGCAGTTTCACGCGATGCTGTGGCCGAGACTTTGGCTGCCCTATAAACTCCGCAGGTTTTGTCAACCCCGGCACAGGTGCATATGTTCAGTGCAACAAAGCCGATCCGGCGTGAGTGTTTTGGTTATTGATTTTTTTCAAATAGAAGTTCAAAGATCACATTTTAAAGGTCTTGCCCCAGCGGTTTCATTTGCACTCAATCCTCAATGTTCAACACGGGGATTTGTTGCTCTGACACGTCCAGCTCTCCAACAGGTAAGATTTCGATTGGTCTTGCTCTACTACTCTTACTTGAGGATAGTTTTTTGTGGAGGTATTGAAGGATAAATTTATTTTAAGGACACCAGTTTTTTTTTTGATAGAATGATTCGTCAAAAATGAACTTTTTGAACATGAAAACGGTGAAAACATGAAAAATTTCAGTTAAACTTAAGTTTAAGCTTAAGTGTATGGCTGACTTAAAGCCCAAGACTAATAGTATGCACTTATACAGTGTTCTTGTCTAAAGTCTGTGATTCATCCTGAAAATTGTGTATAGTATCGACGTGGTTTTAGATGTGTGCGGAGGTGACAGCCCTCTAAGCAGACCGAACCCGTGTGCCGCTTCCACACCTTGCCCTGCCGGGTTTAGCTGCAGGAATGGGCGGTGTTGTCCGTCTAGAGGTAACCCTATGCTTTCTCTTCATAAAAGTGCAAAATGGTTCAAAGCCATATTTCATTTGCCTCAAATTGCTCCGGGGCATTCTTTCCCAATGACCTTTAAAAGGGCATTTGGTCTTATATTAAAGAAAATCGGCAAAAATTTTAGAATGTCAGGAATTTTTCGAGAAAATCATTGGATCATAAAGAATTAGAAATATTCCAGGAATTTTGGAACTAATCCATAAAAATGTTGCAATTTCATTGCAACGCAAGAGTGCATTCCACAATAGGAAGATAAATATTTGCCCAGACTGAGCAAACACTAAGCACAATGCACATTTTAGGACTGTGTCCGGCCGGAATCCCTCTCGGTGGAGTGACAGCCTGTTCCACATCGAATCCGTGTCCAAACAATTACCAATGTGTGACAAGCAACGCTCAACAATACTGCTGTCCGGCACCGGGTAGGGCACATATAAAAATTGTGTGTGATGTGTATATTACCGTAAATCCTCTATTTAGTCCCCCTCAATTTAGTCCCCCCTCAAATAAGTCCCCTCCCCTAGGGCCCCAACGAGTAGGTAATCAAGTAGTACTAAATAGTTGTACTTATAAGTTGTAGTAGTACGTGATGTGGTCCAAAGAGAATTTCAGTAAAAAGGGGTCCTAAGCCTAGGGCAAAGTTAACATTCTAGAATCACAGTTTTTGACCTTTTTGGCGGTTATTACTAGAGCTGGGATTTTTAGGAAAATAAATTTCGGTTTTAGGATCCTAAAATAGGAACAAAAATTGCAAAATAGGACAAAAAAATAGGATTTTAAGAACAGCTAATTTTGCAGGTTTTATGCCAATTTTAGCTGTTTTTAGCTATGGGTGTCATTTTAGGCCTATTGTGTAACAATCTGCGTAACAATTTTATTCATTCAGAAGTAACACAAACAATTCTTTTTACTCTGTATAATAACAATTGCAAATCATTAACTTTTCAATGTTTTCTTCCGTGAGACTCGTTCTTTTATCTTCCAAAATTCGTTTGTAAATACTGAAACTTCTTTCCACATCGCATGACTGGATTTGTGCATATTTGTAGGCCGCGATCACGTCAGGATTCATACCGATATCATCTTGTTTTTCGCCAATGAGAACTCTGTTGATTGCCTAGGAATTTAAACGATTATATTTTTTAATGATCAAGAAAATAGAACTCACCATCAGTTTTTCGAGTCCTTTGTTCTTTGCGATAACTTGCTCCAATTTGATGTTGACCGCGTTTCCAATCTCTCCGGGAATCCACTCAAGCTCTTCTTTGACTTCCTGGAGAATCGCTAACGATTCGTTCAATTTCAAGCCTTGCTCTTCCAGGCGCTTTATTGACTTTGGTAGAATCGAATAGTTGGTTTTAATGAGTGCGAGACTCTGCTTCACTGTGGTGGAATTAAACGCCCGCTGAGATTTGAGAATACAATCCGCATCGTCTGGGTCAAATGTATGAACTACCGCTTTGACTTCGTCGTAATAGGAACAATAGTAGTTTGACGCGTCAATCCAAGTTCCCCATCTAGTGAGTACAGGTTTTGGAGGCAACGAGATATCTGGACACATTTCGTGAAATTTAGCGACTCGTGAAGGTGCCTTGCGAAACACTTTCTTTGTGTTGTTGACTAGGTCATCAACGTCCGGAAGCCTTGTTCTGATGTCCTCACTTACGCGATGAAGGGCGTGGCACATGCAGGTCACATGAATCATGTTCAGATAAAAGACACTTAGCGCCTAAAAAATATCTACAATTTTCTATTTAAAATACTAAAATAACTTGCCCTTCCGGCTGCTTTCATATACGCCACACCATCTGTAACCAGCAGAAGAAGCTTTTCCGGTTCAATAAGTTCTCCTGAAATGATTTTAGCCAGTCAAAGTATTTGAAATCCTGATTAACTTACGCAGTCCATCATTCACGAATCTTGCAATTGTGGAGTTATCAACCTTCTCCAGAAATTTGACGGAAATCAAATATGGCTTCTCATATTTTTGATCCATTGGTCTAAACTTTTGATCCATTGGTCTAAACTTTTAAAATAAACCTTTAAAAATTACTAAAATTACTAAAATTTTAATTTCATATGATTTTGGCGTTGTGTTCAATGAAGCATAATAAACATGAAAAGAGAGAGAACAGCAGACAATGATTCAGAAAGCAGAACGCGTAGACTAAATTTTACTAGAATATCGCAAAATAGGTCGATAAAATAGGATTTTAGGAAAATCCTAAAATTTTTAGGAAAATCCTATTTTAGGAAAAAAAATTGCAAAATAGGATTTTCCTAAAAAATTTAGGAAAATCCTAAAAATCCCAGCTCTAGTTATTACGCATAAATGTGACAGCCCGATGAATATCTTCGAAAAACTCCATATGAATTTATAACCAGACCCGTTGCCAGAAAAAAATGTGTGACGCTCAGAAAGAGACTAAAAGTTAGGCACCTTTCCGCGGTTAGACCGGGCGACTGATAGCTCATTTGAAAGCCCTGATGCTGCTGATCCCGAATAAACTATCAGACCCAAAATTTGAATATTTGAATTCGCGCCAAAACCGAAAAACGTCTTTTAAAGGGTTTTGGCCATGGAAAGTGATGTTTTAAATGTTCCCAATCGATTTGTGAGGCAATTCTGGACAACTTTGCTTTTCCGGTAAAAAGGGTCAGAAGCAGGCCCGTACCCAGAAAAAAATTTCGGGGGGGGGTTGAGATTTCAAGGGGAGTTGAGAAGTGAAAAAACCGCATTCTTAGGGGTGCATTTTTCAAAATTTTCTTGAAAATTTTTAAAACCATAGGGGACGCTATGGTTTTTTAGTTTCCGAATTTCGGGGGTTACAACCCCCTAAGCCCCCCTAGCTACGGGCCTGGTCATAAGCCTTGGGCAAATTTAGAAAAAATTCCAGGTCCCGACCCGAATCTTGGACCAGACTGTCCGGGACCAATTCAGTGCTTCATTGTTCATCCCTATTCAGTTTCGGGTTGAGTGCCATAGCCCATGGCTTACTAGGACTGTATCTGGCCCAGTGAAGGTTCCAGTCCTAGTACACCTTTTTTGGAGAAAATTTGGTGAAAATTATTACAGGATGACGAAATCTTTTATTGAGAGACTATCTGTCAATAATACCAGTTAAGCAATTCTCGATAGTCTCGAAAACTTTACCGGGAAAAACTGTAATAAAAAATTCACCAGTAGCGGTATATACCGAAATGTCGCAAGAAGCCATAACGCTTTTCCAATGCCCATTTCGGGCAAAAACGGCACAATTGCTAAAATCGTATACCGTATTTTCTCTAATATAAGCCCCCTATAATAGAAGCCCCTGAAATAGACGCCCCCTAGAGAAAGAGAAATAGTGTGTAAAAATGAGAGGTTAGAGAAAAATTTTGCCCAAATTTGGGGGATTGAAATAATATAACACCCGGGGCTTATATTAGAGAAAATACGGTATAATAAAATCGCTGTAGGACCAAGCAAAAGCTAATGTCAACCGAACACACCACAAATAAACTTTACAGAACATTCTGGAAAGTTCTGAAAATTTTCATGTGAAAGTATTGAAAGAGAGAGATATCAAATTTTGCTAAAGTGGACAAGTGCCCTATTCTCTGTTAACAGTTAAAATTCCGTTTTCTTTTTCAGAACACGTGTGTGGGCAGTCCCGCGACGCCGGAGTCCCTTGCGAGACTCGCGTCGCTGCTGTGTCCCGTTATTACTTTGACGCAGCCACCGGCTCTTGCAGAGCGTTCCAATTTTCACAGTGCGGTGGAAATGGCAACAATTTCGACACTCTCGAGCAATGCGAAGGATTCTGTCTCGAGTCCCAATGCCCGCAGGGCATGGGTCTCAGGGCCGGGCCGAGCATTGCCACCTGCTCAGCGGCTCAGGCGATGGGAGATTTGACGGCGATTGCCACCCCAGATACCACTTGTCCGTCTCATTATTCGTGTGTCCAGCCCTTATTTGGAAGCAATTTTGTGTGTTGCACTAGCTCAGGTGAGTGGAATTTGTTTTGGACAGGATTGAAATGCCTTCAGGTTATAGGCTTAGGATTTAATCATAGAGATTTCAAAAATGAAAGTAAAAGAAAATTTCGAATAGTTCAAATTTTGTCGTTTTCTTATCTTTTTCGTGGGAAGTTTAAAAATTTGGGTTCGAATTCCCGCCAAAGAGAATGGTGGGGCCTTATTAGAGTAAAACTTTTAACAGTCAACACTTTTCCCTATTAGGGGAGGCTCTTTTCCTGATGCTGAACAGAGTCTCCCCTAATAGGGAAAAGTGTTGACTAGAAAATTTTTTACTCTAATAAGGCCCCACCACAAATTTTTTTACCAATCTCTATAGGAGACCCCTGCCGAGTAATCCCCCTCATTAAAAATTTTCAGCGGCCCCTTTTTACCCCTTTGGCATGCAATTATGTTTTGGCGCTAATTTGAAATTGGGTTTGCTCGCTAAGATAATTGTGGAGAGGGATTGTATAACCTTTTTTCTTAAATTTCCATTCCGTATCCAATTCTGAGAATGGAAGGGAAATCGATCGGACTGTCCATGAATTCCATTCCATTCCCCATAAATCTAAAATTTTTAAACTTGGAATGGAAATGGAAACCAAATAGGTTTTGGGTTATATTTTCTATATTCTCCAAAAATGGAAATTTGTTATATAAGAACAAAAAATGCTCTCAATGTAATAAATATTGGAAAACTTTTGTCATTTTAGACAAAATTTTTAAAATTCAATCCCAAATTTTAAAAATAACGGTCGCACTTCAGAACACGTCTGCCGCGACGCAGTGACCGCCGGCACTGCCTGCTTTGGCGCCTTTTTGACAATACAAAGGTTCCACTACAATGCCGATCGAGGACAATGCGAGCCATTCCAGTATTATGGCTGCAATGGAAGTGGCAACAATTTTGTCACCAAACGACAGTGCGAGGCTGCGTGTCAACCTCAAGTCAAAAATGGTTAGTCGAAAAAAGAGGACAAAATTGTGTTTTGTTGCTTTAGTAATGGAAAGGAACAATGGAAAGATTTGTGGAATGGAATGAGATATTATTCCAGCCAGCATTCCATTTCAACTTGGTCATTCCATTTGGGAGATGTAAATTTAAGAGTGTTTTCCAATATATTTCCATTCAATATCATATGCCTGGAATGGAATATCCAGAATTTCCTTCCTAGAAAACCGAATGGTACTAATGCACAGTCCATTCTGTTTCTATTCCCATTCCAATCTCTTTACATTCAATATTCAAACACTTGAAATGGAATGGAAACTGAACCGCATGAATTCCATTCAATTTCCATCTAACAATTTGGGACCGCAAGAAATGGAATGGAATGCATAGTTCAATTCCATTCCGTTCAATATCCAAGCTCTTAGAATGGAATGGGAATGGAAACTGAATGGAATGTCAATCAATTCCATTTTTATTAATTTTTTAACCATGGAATGAAAGTTTGATAGATTTTGGATCCTGTTTCCTTGGAATGGAGTATCCTGCATTCCCTTCCGCAAAATGGAATAGGAATGGTACTAATGCATAGTCGATTCTATTTCCATTCCCATTCTTTTCTGCTTAGATTCAGTATCCAAACACTTGAAATGGAATGGGAATGGAAACTGATTGAACCATTATGAATTCCATTCCATTTCCATCTAAGAAATTGGGACCGCAAGAAATGGAATGCATAGCTCACTTCCTTCCATTCATTATCCAGTGTCTTAGAATGAATGGACCGCGAATGGAAACTGAGTGGAATGTCAATCAATTCCATTGCGTTTGAGAGATTTTGGATTTCATTTCCATTCATCCTTCGCTTACTCTCGACTCAGTTCCAGAGGACCACCCAAATTTCCAGCATATATTCAAATTTTCGTGCTAAGACAATCAATCTTCAAAAACTCAGTTCCAAATTCCAGCCTGCAACGGCGTCGCTCCCCTGAACGACGAAGGAGACTATGTCCAACGCTGTTCCGAGAACGTGCCATGTCCTCGGGGCAGTTGGTGCAATTCCAAGGGCTACTGCTGCCCACACACAGAAACTGCGTGTCACGCGCCGAGAAGCATAGGACACACCTGCTTGAGTCAGAGGCCGGGTACCTACTGGTACTTTGACTCATCCACCGAGACTTGCTTGCCATTCGCTTATAGCGGTAAGTTTTGAGTGGAGGATTTTCGGGATGTATTTTCAGGATGAAATTTCTCTGTGAGACAAAAGTTCGACCTGATCAATAGGGCTAGGATTTTTAGGTCCCAAAAATCGCATTTTAGGATCCTAAAAAGGTCCCAAAAAGGCTATTTTAGGTCCATCTAAAATGACCGAAATGGTCATTTTAGGATCGAATTATACCAAAAAAGTTATTTTAAGACCGTAATTTTTGGAAATATATAGTATTTGTAGCATAGCTATTAAAAATTTACACATTTTTAACCATGTTCACTTTAATTGGCGAAATTTTTCGAATATTCCGGTTCAAATTTCCGAATTTGGCGCATTTTGACTTTGGGCTCTAAAATTTGGATTCAAATGAATCATTTTTTATGTTGCACAAATACTACCAAAAAGTAAAAATTTTCACAAAATGTCTCAAAAATAAAAAAATTTCCACAAAAAATGGGAAAAATTTTTTTGAAAATTTTGTAAAATCTGAGAAAATGCCGGTTTTAGGAACATAAAATGATGACTTTAAGCAAAATAGGATCGGACCTAAAATTTCCCAAAAAAGGCCAAAATAGGTCTTTTTAGGCATTTTAGGATTTTTTAGGAAAAGACCTAAAAATATGCTGCCCTACTGATCAAGTTCAACCTTTCAGGCTGCGGAGGAACGCCGAACCGTTTTGCTGATCGAGAAGCTTGTGAGGCCATGTGCATCAACAAATTGGGAGAATGCCCCCGGGGCATGGCTCCTTTCTTGACTACCGCAGGGACCAAGGTAAGATTGGTTCTCGAAGACTAGTAGACTAATCTTTTGAAAATCAATAAAAAACTAAAGAATTTGAAGTCAAATACCGTAAATCCTCCAATAAGTCCCCCCCCCTCAATTAAGTCCCCCCTCTGGACCCCTTGCGAGAAAATACCGTATTCCCTCTAATTACTCCCCCGGGGAGTAATTTTTCAAACACCAAATTTCGAAGCCACTCCAAATTTCGAATTCATTTTTCTCCTATTTTTTGAGAGCAAAATATTTTTTAAACTAACTAAATATACGTAACTCGACGAGATCTACACGAATATGCACTCAGTTTTGGTTAAGGTAGTAAGGGCTCCGAGCGGGGTCGAACCAGGGAGTGAAAATCCATACAGGGGGAGTTATTATAGGGAGGGGAGTAATTACAGGTATTACGGTAAGTCCCCCCACCCCCCAAAAAAATGGGTATTTTTCCAAATTCTGAATTTTTGACGCAATTTCAAATTTTTTGGCGCAAATTTGAATATTTATTGCAAATTTTACTATTTTTTACAAAATTTTGACAAAAAATTGAAAAATTTGGTAAAAACTTGGCGAATTTGAAGTCAAATAATTCTTGACATTCCAAACATTCCAGCAATGTACTTTGAATGTTGGCGGCACCTGTCCTGTGGGTTCTTCGTGCGTACGATCCAACCTAGGAGAGCCGATTTGTTGCACTTCTACCGCACAGTGTCCGAGCGGAAGGTCGGCTTATGTTATACCAGGTAAGTCTTAGCCTACGGCACTCAAGCTTGAGACTGAATATCTGAGATGTGAATAGCGAAAAAATTATAGGTTCTGATTCCTTTGTGGCCTGTCTGCCGGATGACGACAATTGCCCGCAGGGCCATCAATGCATGCAGAGCGCGTATGTTCTTTATTTTATATTTCACGTGTTCACACGTGAAACGTGAGATACGTGAGTCACGTGGGTCACCTAAAAGGGCAACTTTCTACGCTCCGCTCGGATCGGGATGGGCAATGGTTCATTTTGCTCGGCTCAGTCAGAGCTATCGATTGGTGTATCATTCGGCCCGATCCGAGCGGAGTGTAGAAAGTTGTGAGGTGCGCGAATCCTGGAAATCCTGGATTTGGCGCATGTGCAAACTTTCTACGCTCCGCTCGGATCGGGCCGAGTGATACACCAATCGATAGCTCTGAATGAGCCGAGCAAAATGAACCATTGCCCATCCCGATCAGAGCGGAGTGTAGAAAGTTGTGAGGTGCGCGAATCCTGGAAATCCTGGATTTCACACTCGATTTCGCGGCGAAGGCCGCGGCGCCCCACTCTCGTGTCTCAATCTAAAGCGCATAGTCTCAGTATACGCTCTGCCAGAATATCCAGAGCGGGTTTGGCGCCAAATTTTGCCAACTTTTATTGAACGACCCAATAGCACTCTGTTTCAAGATATCTGATGAAACAAGGTGATGAAAAAGTCTTCACTTTTCATTATATTGGCCATAAATCTGATGTTACTCATTGTATGACAACTTTTTCTCTAGTTTATAATGGCACAATCAGATTTTTGAATTCGCGCCAAATCATATTAAAAATCCGTTTTTATCAGATTTTAATCAGATTTATGGCTAACATAGTGAAAAGGACCCAAAAAGGCGTTTTCATCACCTTGTTTCATCTAATATCCCTGATTGTATGGGCGAGTCTGAATTAAGATAGCACAATCGTTTTGCCATTTCGATTGGCGGTTCCGACCGTTTGGCGCGAATTTGAACATTAAATTTGAATTCTTCTTCTTTGGAAGCTTCCAAAGAAAGTTTGCATTGGATTCAAATTTAATGTTCAAATTCGCGCCAAAAGCATTTGAACACCGAATACAAAAAAGGCGTTTTCATCACCTTTTTCATCTAATATCCCTGATTGTAACCCCGACTTTAAACACGTTGCCCTTTTAGGAACGTCCCCGGCTTCTACATGTGCTGCACCGCCAACATCAAACGGATGTCTGCCGTCGCAGCCATTCGTCGTTCCCACGGCAGACACAGCCCCACCATGATGGCATCGCTGCTCACCTCAGTGTCGCCTTCAAGACAACACTCGAGATACGAACTCGCGGCCGCGGCCCCCAAATGTCCCTCTGGCCTGCACTCTAACGGTCAAAGGTGTACGGTGAATGAAATCGAGGGATGTCCCCATGGGTATGTGTGTTTGGGAGGAGAGAGCATCAGAGGAGTTTGCTGTAAGGCGAGTCCAAAGTGCAAGAAGAGAAAGAAGCCGTATTACGTGGGAAAGAAGCAGGTGAGTGGAGCGAAGTTTAAAAAAGTGATCATTGATGTTTGATAACTGATCATATGGCTTTTCTCACCCTTTTTTCTAACAAATCCAAAGAGATATAACTGTAAATTTCCAGGTTCTCACCTGCGGGGACGAAGAAGCGGGCTGTCCGCGCGGCTCTACCTGCACGGCCTCCTCTATCGAAGGCGTTGACATCTGCTGCATGACCAAAGCTCAGCCCTCCTCCCACGGCAGTTCATCCTCAGGGCATGAGAAAAGCGAGAAGCCACACACGAGCTTTTCAAAGGTGCCGAAGGTAGTGCCAAAGTGCAAAGACGGCTCTTTGCCATTCTTCGCCTTGGGCAGTAGAGTGCCGCAGCAGTGCACATCGGATAGGGAAGATGAGTGTCCTGAGGAGTACGAGTGTGATATGGCTACGGATGAGAGTGAGTTGAGATTTGTATGGGAATGAGTCATGGCCATTGTCCGGTACGGTACCTGGCCAGTTCTGCGCGAGGGCTTGAAAGGTCAATAATGAATCCAGGGCCCTAGTTTCATAGAGGTAAATAGGGTAAGTACCCGGGGTCCAGCCTTTGGATGGGAGAAAAAATCAAAACGGGCCAAAGGAAAATTAATTGGTGGCAATTTTTGCCAAACAAGCTAAACATTTCAAAAAATTTTCGCCTGCGGCGCTATTCTCTCCTTAGCTTTGTAGTATGTCTCACTGTTTTCCAAAATTTTGGGCCAAAAATTTGTGATATTTTCAATAAATATTAAAAAATTAAATGTTATAATTTATTTCAATGATAAATTTTAGTCAATTTTTACGCGAAAAGCCAATTTTTCAAAAAATTTTTGCCTGCGGCTTTTTTTCTCGCGAATTTTTCCTTATAATTTATTGGCGTTATGGTTTCGGCGCGAATTTTAAAAATTTGAAAAAATGCCCCTAAGAATGCAGTTGGAAAAAAGTACCCGGGGTTCAAAAAACCTGAAGCTGGGGCACTGAATGAATCTATAAGGTTCTGCCTTATAAGACTATCGTAACCCAGATTTGCTGGTAGGACGAAAGTTGATCAATGAACTTTGGAGTTGATTTTAACCCACGTTTTAACCTCCTAGCTCATTTTTGACATGGACCATATATAGTCATCATTTCCTCGAAAAATGGAATATGGAACTTGTTTGCTTGCATTAATGAAAACTTTGCTTCCAATTTGGTGATTCTCCCTATCCTAAAAAATCGACAACCAAATAGTTATTTTTTAACTCGCGCGGGAAGTTCCGAAAGATAACCAAAGAGTTCCGCTCTTAAGGCAATCTTAAGAGAATTTTGATCTTAGGAGGACTTTACTGGGCTTACGTTAGGCATTTTATGGCTTAAAAACGCATTAAGGAGTAGAACTATCTTGCTGCCATTCTGAAATCTAATTATCAACAAAAAGATCAATGATCACGGTTTTGATCATTGATGTTTGGTCATATTTTGGCAATCCAAAATATGGATATTTTATTCTAATCCGAATAAATCGATTCAAAAATTAAACAATTGAATTGTGTTCTTCCTTTTCTAGACATGTACTGTTGTCCTGCTTGGGACCGCTGCCCGAACAACGCCTCGCCGTTCCTGGTTGAAGGAAGCCGAAAACCGCTCGGATGCAATTGGATGGCCAATAATTGTCCTGAGGGATACAGGTACGAACAAAATCCATTTTCAGAAAAATTTTTGAGCACTTACCTCAAATCTGACGTAGACGATGTTAGATCAATTTTTCCCACGAATTCGGAATATGGGATTTGTTTTCAGTTCATTAGAAATATCATCTTCAAAAATGGTCAATTAGGTCGAAAATTGATTTTCTGGAAAAAATTACCATTTTGGGGACGAAATTGCAATTAGCATCGAAAAGCAAATGCATATTCGGGATCTTTGGGAAAAATTGGTCTAATATCATCTACATTAAATTTGTTGTAAGTATCAAAAAATGGAATACAAAAATAGATTTCGCCGCCCGAAATTGAACCTCTCCCTTGAGTACTACTGCAGAATTTCCAAAATATTTCACTAAAAATGTATATTTGGTAGGATTATTGGCTTCAGGACCGTATATAGGGGGTTGCACCTCCATAAAAAATTCACGTAACTATATGGAACATCGAATTAGCACCCCTAAAAATGACATTTTTATGATGAGTTTTCTCGAAAACTTTTATGGCTACAGGCTTGGTTGGCCTACCCAAACCTTTCTCTGAATACCATATTTGGTTTCATTCGAGAATTTTGATAAACTAATAACCAATTTGACTGATTCATAGAGGAACCGGTAAAAATTTTTAAAGGGACTCAATTCATAGTTGCAAACTTTAGCTGCGAGGGCTCCAAAGACCGAGCGATTTGCTGCCGTTCTCGACCAACCTCTGCCCAATGCCCTACAGGCAGGACCCCATATCTCTACGCCAAACGTCCACTGGTATGCCCTCCAGGCAAGAAAAGTTGTCCAGCTGGCTATGACTGTGTGGCAGGCGCCCGAGGAAGTGTCCATATTTGTTGCTCGTCTATGGAGCATCAGGCGCCGGAGTGCGTTAACGGATTTGCATACCTTGATCCAGGTGAGGATTTTACCTGGATATTGACTCGAATCTCAACTATATTCTCGATCTTACCTGTTTTATCGCAAAATCCGAATATGAAAAATTTGGCGCGAATTCAAATTTTCGTTATCACCTTTGGGTTAAAATGTTCTCTTTTTAGCCACAAACAAGAACCAACTGTGTGACCCGGCCATGGATTCCTGTCCATCGGGATACAGGTGCAAGCGGAGCACTATGGCCAATGCTCACGTGTGCTGCACACATCAATTGGACAGTCGATACGACGGTATTTTTTATAAAAATTTTCAAAAAATAAAATAAAATTTTCAAAAAATTTCACACTTTGATGGAAAATCTTTCGTTTCGCGCAGGTGGAGCCAATTTTTACCTGAAACAAAAATTTTATCTGAAATCCAAAAAGTTTTGAATTTGGCGCCAATAATGCTCCAAAATTTTCTGAGCTAAAAATTTTTGGGCCCTATGATAATATACGGTTCTCCCGATTACACAGGCGAAAAAACCATAGGGGGGACCCTATTGATTTTTTTGACAAATTTCTCAGAAAAATGATTTTTCAAACCATAGGGTCCCCCCTATGGTTTTTTGGCAAAAAAAGTTTTTTAGAAAATTTTTGCGCCAAAAAACCATAGGGGGGACCCTATTGATTTTTTGAGAAATTTTTCAAAAAAATCAATAGTTTCCCCCTATGATTTTTTTCGCCTGTGAAATCGGAAGAACCGTATATTATCATAGGGCCAATTTTTGCCTTTCCAGGATACTGCCCTCCCGGCCAAATTCCATACACAGGTGGGCCTGGATCGGTTGACGGCACGCCGCCCACCTGTCACATGGCCATCCGACCATGCCCCACCACAGCAGCTTATCAGTGCATTTACTCGGCCGAGAAGCAAAACTCGTACTGCTGTGCGCCGGTAGACACCACTCTAAGTGCGATCCGGACGCCCTTCAGGGCACATCCGGGAAGGAGAGGCGGGACCCCGGCGGATATGAGCAGTTATAATGCGCAACAGTTGCAGCAGTACCAGCAGCAGGTGCAATTGCAGGTGAGGGGTTTGGGGCAGTGGGCAGGCCCGTACCCAGAAAAAAATTTCGGGAGGGGTTCAGATTTCAGGGGGGTTGGGAGGTGATAAAAGTCATTTTTAGGGGTGCATTTTTCAAAATTTCTCGAAAATTTCAATACCATATGGGGGATCCTATGGATATTTTTTAGGTTCCCAATTTCGGGGGGGGGGGGTACAACCCCCTAACCCCCCTAGTTGGCCAGTGGGTAATAGGGTGAAGATTTTTCTATCAAATTGTGAAATGAATCAAAAAGTGAAATTTGTATGGAAAAAATTTCCTATTTTGACCAATTTTTTCGGATAACTGACATTCCAGATAAACGGGATCCGGATAAATTGGGTCATCCGTCTTATTCGTAAATTTTTCTGCAAAAAAGTGCACCATGAAATTTCCTGAAAACACACTAAAATTTGAGTTTCGCTCCAAAAATTACTCTTTTTTGGACAGGATAGTGATTTTTCTATATTTTTACAAAAAACCAAATTTCGGAAAAAGTGGAAAAATCAGTATCCTGTCCAAAAAATTGTCAGGAATAAAAATCCGGGCTTGGTTTTTTAATTTTTCCTGTAAAAACTGCAGAAAATCGCCGAAATACAATACCAACCAAATCGTGGTGGGACCATAGTCACATTTAAGCGGCCTTTCAAGGTTCAAAAATCAAAGATCAAAGTTCACATCTGAACCCGGATTCGGACTCAGCGGGGTCGATTTACTCTCCAAGGGTTTCATCATATTGACTCAAGAGTCCTTGTAAAGCCTCAAAATACCAAATATGCTGTATGCCAAAAGCGCCAAAAGAGGCAAATTCAAATCGGTATTTGAAATCGCGTGTGTAGTTCCGCTCTGAATGACCCAATACCACCAAATCGTGGTGGGACCATAGTCACATTTAAGCGGCCTTTCAAACTTTATCAATTTCCAGTACCAACAACAGCGCGGAGTGGGCCTCAATGCCGGTAATGGTAACGGTAATGTGATGCCTATGGCCGGGTCCCAGCAGACCACCCAAGAAGCCGGATGTAGCGACAACGAGATGGCTATGATGACTGGATACTCGAACCAAGCCCAAACCAATCCCGGTGCCATGATGGGCTATCCGGGAAATATGCAGACCATGTTCCCTGCGGTCAATAACGGGCAATATGCCAGTGCGTCGGCAGCCCAGCAGCAGTTTTTGGCAAGTGTCATGGCGAATGGAATGTCAGGTGCGGGTCAGAACCAGCCCGGGGCGACCGCTGAAAACGGAATTGGTTAGTGTAAAATTGTGTTTTGTTGCTCTTGTAATGGAAAGGAACAATGGAAAGATTTGTGGATTGGAATGTGATTTTTGGAAATTTAAACCAATTTTGAATTCCCGCCACAAATTATTTGGAAAAAATCGAATTTTGTTGATTTTTCCGATTTTTTGCCAATTTTTGTCATTTTTTGGGCATATTTTTGAACATTTGCCAATATATTTCAAAATTTATACTAAAAATTCAAATTCGCGGCAAAAAGTTTGAATTTGCGCCAAAAATTTCAATTTTTGGGAAAAGACCATTTGTTTCGGGCGGGGTTAAATAGAGGGGGTTAATTAGAGAGAGAGAGGGCTAATTTTTCAATGTCTCTCCAGAGGGGGGTTAAATAGAGGGGGTTATTTTGAGGGGAGGGTTAATTACAGGTAATACGGTAATACTTCCCTTTCAGGCACTCCAAACATCTACGTCGCCAGCTGTCCTCCCTGGAGCAAGCCTCTCCTGGACGCGCAAACCAAACTCGGCCACCCCTGCTCCACCTGGCAAAGGTGTCCCACCGGTTTCACCTGCTACTCCAACTTCCCCGACGGCCGAAATGCGCACTGCTGCACTACAGTACCCCTGGACAACCAGGTGGTCTTCCGGGCCAACCCCCCACAGAACGGTGCCAATTCCGAGAGTCAACCTCAATTCTCTCCGGAAATGAGCTCAGATTCGGTGGTGACAAACTCGAGCTCGGCTGCGCAAACGGTACCACAGCACTCACCTGCGAAGGAGATGGGAAGCGAAGAGGCTAAGAGTGCAGCCAAGAATGCGCAGAAAGGTTCGAGTGTGGGAAATGTAACGGTTACGGCGATGCAATGCCCGCAGGGCATGGTCAATATTGGAGGGACCTGTAAGAGAAGTGAGTCTTTGGATTGAGTTTTTTTGGGTGTATATGGCTTAGATAAGACTGGATCTTGATGAGTGCGTGGGAAAATAGATGAAAAAATTAGGGGAATGTCAAAAAAACTTGGGCAGACGTTCCCTTTGTTTTTTTATCCAATAAACTGATGAGTTTATTCGGTGAAAAGAGCTTACTTTCTATGATGCTTCTATGATACTTTCTTTTCGTACCACAATTTGAATTCGCGCCAATAACACCTTGGATCCACTAATATGACGGCCCTATATGAGTATATGCGTGTCCCAAATCAATGGGGGGGACCCTATTGCTTGCATTTTGCAAATTTTTTGCAAAATTTTTGCGAAACTGATTTTTTTAGAATTTTTCGCCAAAAAACCGTAGGGGGGACCCTATGGTTTGAAAAATTAGTTTCGGAAAAATTTTGCAAAAAAAATTAATAGGGTCGCCCCTATTGATTTTTTTCCGGAACACGCATATACTCATATAGGGCCAATATGACTGCAAAACCCCTAATAAGTTAAGACCCCAAAAATATTTTTAAAATAAAAAAAATATTTAAAAAATATTTTGGACTTTTTTTAACTAAAATATTTTTAAATTATTTTTTTATTTAAAAAATATTTTGCATATTTTGGGAATTTTACTTATATTTTAGCAAATATTTTGGCATTTTTGAACAAATTTTGTGATTTTTTGGCAAAATTTTTTTTCGCGGAGAAATTTTACCAAAAAATTTTGCCGAAAATTTTTTTTTACGAAATTTTTCAAAAAAATTTTTTTCATTTTGCCGTTTTTTTCCAAAATTTGTTATATTTTGTTCAATTTTTACTTTTAATTTAGTCTGAAGTAACAATGAAGGCAAAAAAAGCAGAATTAAAGTCTAAAATCGGCAAAAAATTGCTAATTAAAAAAAATATTTTTTAAAATATTTTGCGATTTTTTTAAATATTTTAATTAATTAAAACCGGAATTAAAAAAAATATTTTTGGGGTCTTTACTAATAAGCAAAAAAATATAGAAAAAACTCTAGAAGATCAAATTTCAATTTTCAGTGTTCTTCGTCGGGCAGCAAGGCTGTGACACGGACGCACAGTGCCAGCAACGCACAAACGGGACGCGCTGTTACAAAAACTACTGCGCATGTCAAGAAGGCCGGCTGATCCACGAATCGAAGTGCGTCCTCCAATGCCCGGAGGGCTTCCTGAACATCGCGGGCAGGTGTCACGACCTGACAACGATCGTTTTTATGGATTCTGTGGAGGAGCGTCGAAACGGGACTCTGGGCGGGTATTGCAAGGATACGGTAGTCAGAGAGGATCAGTGCGAGGTCGAGAGTGCGTACTGTAATGAGAGGTCGATCACGTGTCAGTGCAAGCCGGGATTCGAGTTGCATATCGGGGACGTGGGAGACAAAGAGGACAAGGTGCGGAGTTTTATTAGGAATTGGAAATGACCGTAGGCTTAGGATATAAAATTCTTGATGAAACAGGTTTTTTTTCACTTTTTTGGGCAGTTTTTATTACATTGGCAACGAATCTGAAATTACTGCTTCTATGTGAACTTTTCCCTAGTTTCCAATGAGAATTTGAAATTTTTTGAATTCGCGTCGCAAACCTTTCATCAAGATTCTGTCAGAAACATTTGGATTTTTGATCGAATTTTGATAAAATGGTCACTTCCTGGCGCGAATTTAAATTTTTTTTAATAATCGTTGGTAACAAGAGTAGAAAGACAGTATCCCAGAAAATGTCCCAGAAAGTTCCGATTTTGACCAAAAAATATTTTTTTATATTCAGAGGTAAAATATTTATTCAAATAATTGGTCCAAAATTTATTTTCAAAACATAACGCCACAATTTCAGGGCTCTTGCAAACGCGTCGAAGACAGCAAATTCCCGCATGACTCATCAAAGGATGCCGAAAAGCGGCTCCTCGACGAGGTCATGGATGAAGGCGATCCAGAGAATGACATCCTGAAAAACCCCGCGCAATCTCCTATGGCCTTTTACATAATCGAGGCCAACGATGCCCCGACTTTCAACTCAACTTCACCAGATAACGGTCCCTCTTCAAATGTGAACCATAGTACAAAACCTCAAGAAGAAGCCAAAAAAGGAAATGGCTTAGAGAAGCCATTAAACGACGCCAAGGGAATTGACTCGATACTTTTACAGTCCGATGATCAATGAGTGTCATTTTGTGATTGTTTGTATTGTAAAGTATTGACTTTTGTTGTATATATTTTGAATTATTTATTGGATTTCAAATTATTATTTATTTTCTGCCTCACAATAAAATATCATACATCAAGTTTTTATTATCATATTTTCCGGCAGATACGGTAAGCTATGGGCCAAATATCAAAAGTAAAGTCCTGGTTTGTACGCTAGCCAACCGTAAATTGTAAACAAGTCATAAAAATGAGCGGCAATTTGAATCGGGGTTTACAGGTTTAGCCCATTTTGGACGGAATTCGCTGTTTTTGGCTTTATAGGAACAGTTATGATAGTTTTAGAGTAATTTAAACAAAATCCGTCCAAAAAGTGCTAAACCTGTAAAACCCGATTCAAATTGCCGCTCATATTTTATGACTTATGTACAATTTTCGGTTGGCTAACTTACAAACCGGGACTTTACTTTTGAGATTTGGCCCATAAGAATTCGCTTCCCAAAAATGAGTTTCCTGTAAATGTCCTTTAGATGATACATTCCTTATAAAGGCATATTGAATTGGCTATGGCTTGTCTAAAAGGGGTGGTATCAGATAAGGGTGGATCCGTTTTTAAAACATAACTTTTTTTTTTCATACCTACCCAGGGCCAACCTGATTACGACCAGGTTATGTCAACATTTTGCGGTGCTTACGAATCTCCAAAAATTTCGTCCGTATTGTCGCAGAATTCGAAATTACAAAACAGTTTTCGGAACATACTCGAAAAATTTTCCCTTGTTCATTAAAAAATGTCTGGTAAACACATTTTTTAAGCGCTACCAATTTTTGTTTTGCGCATTCGACAGAGGACAAAAAAGTAGTTATATGCGAAAAAATTTTCCAGCCCAATTTTCACGAGGAGAAATGGCCAAAAAGGTCACTTTTTTCTCAAAAGTGACAAAAATGGGTGCATTTTGTGTTTTTTAAACGGTTCCACTCGCATTTATGACACAATAAACATGACAGTGAAATTGTTTTCTTATAACTGTTCTGCTATCACAACGGTTTTCGTTCCAGAATCCAGAGATTACGGTAATGGAAGAATCCCTTAAAATAATTCCCATTTTCCGAGTCGCGTAAGTCACGTCTCCCCTGGCTGTCAGTTACGCGTAGCTCAAGGACATCCTTAGTGAGCATATTTTCATCTCGAAATTTGGTCAGTTTTCCATTGGCGAGTTGCCGATCGACAATAAAAAGTTTCCACGCATGCGTCACTTTTGCTTTCGAGAAAGCCTATAAATATCTAAGGATGTGTATGTTACAAGAAAAATTTTTTTAAATTGTCCTAAAAAATGCTCCAATTTCGTCAAGACAGGGTATTCTAAAGATTTATAAAAATTTTCTCAAACTAGCTACAGGGTGGCTCAAAAAAAATTCAATTTTTTGAGAGCTTTATATTTCTTCAGTTTTGATGCGACCTGATTGATGTTAATATCTTAGAAACTGCTACTATCTGAGCTTACTTATATGCAAAAAAGATCTCATTCGCGATAGGGGAATTTCATGGGTAACGGACCCTCTGAATATACCGCACTTTGCAACTTTTTCCATACAAATTGAAACTTTGGAGGCCTGTTTCGACCACTTTTTACAGAGGAAATGCCCAAACCAAGGTCAGATTCAGATCCGCCGTGAAATTCTGGGTAAGATAGGCTATTCTGCGGCTATCTACCGAAAATTTTATTTTTTTCCGACTTTTTTGGCCCATTTTTGACACATTTTGCATCAAAACTGAAGAAATATAAAGCTCTCAAAAAATTGAATTTTTTTTGAGCCACCCTGTACTATGATCCAGAAGTTATGATCCATCATACTTCAAATTTTTGCCATTTTTTGCAAAATTTTCCCAAATTTTTGCAAAATTTTGGTAAATTTTGCAAAAAATGGTATAAAATAGGTAGAAAATTCAAATTTTTGGGAAAAAATTTGAATTTGCGCCAAAAATTTGAATTTTTGGCATTTTTGGCATTTTGAGTTGAAAGTCGGGGCATCGTTGGCCTCGATTATGTAAAAGGCCATAGGAGATTGCGCGGGGTTTTTCAGGATGTCATTCTCTGGATCGCCTTCATCCATGACCTCGTCGAGGAGCCGCTTTTCGGCATCCTTTGATGAGTCATGCGGGAATTTGCTGTCTTCGACGCGTTTGCAAGAGCCCTGAAATTGTGGCGTTATGTTTTGAAAATAAATTTTGGACCAATTATTTGAATAAATATTTTACCTCTGAATATAAAAAAATATTTTTGGTCAAAATCGGAACTTTCTGGGACATTTTCTGGGATACTGTCTTTCTACTCTTGTTACCAACGATTATTAAAAAAAATTTAAATTCGCGCCAGGAATTGCTGAAACTCCGCACCTTGTCCTCTTTGTCTCCCACGTCCCCGATATGCAACTCGAATCCCGGCTTGCACTGACACATGATCGACCTCTCATTACAGTACGCACTTTCTACCTCGCACTGATCCTCTCTAACTACCGTATCCTTGCAATACCCGCCCAGAATCCCGTTTCGACGCTCCTCCACAGAATCCATAAAAACGATCGTTGTCAGTTCGTGGCACCTGCCCGCGATGTTCAGGAAGCCCTCCGGGCATTGGAGGACGCACTTCGATTCGTGGATCAGCCGGCCTTCTTGACATGCGCAGTAGTTTTTGTAACAGCGCGTCCCGTTTGTGCGTTGCTGGCACTGTGCGTCCGTGTCACAGCCTTGCTGCCCGACGAAGAACACTGAAAATTGAAATTTGATCTTCTAGAGTTTTTTCTATATTTTTTTGCTTATTAGTAAAGACCCCAAAAATATTTTTTTTAATTCCGGTTTTAATTAATTAAAATATTTAAAAAAATCGCAAAATATTTAAAAAAATATTTTTTTAAATTAGCAATTTTTTGCCGATTTTAGACTTTAATTCTGCTTTTTTAGCCTTCATTGTTACTTCAGACTAAATTAAAAGCTAAAATTCAACAAAATATAACAAATTTTGGAAAAAAAACGGCAAAATTAAAAAAAAATTTTTTTGAAAAATTTCGTAAAAAAAAATTTTCGGCAAAATTTTTTGATTCAGGTCCGCCGTGAAATTCTGCGTAAGATAGGCACTTTTTCATGTGTCTCTCGAAAAATTTATTTTTTTCGTCTTTTTTTGGTCACTTTTGACGTATTTTTGGCCGAAACATGCCGAAAATCGTCATGTCACTTTATGGTCAACGGTATGCAAAAATGCCAAAAATGCCAAAAATTCAAATTTTTGGCGCAAATTCAAATTTTTTCCCAAAAATTTGAATTTTCTACCTATTTTATACCATTTTTTGCAAAATTTTCCCAAATTTTGCAAAAATTTACCAAAATCTTGCAAAAATTTGGGAAAATTTTGCAAAAAATGGCAAAAATTTGAAGTATGATGGATCATAACTTCTGGATCATAGTACAGGGTGGCTCAAAAAAAATTCAATTTTTTGAGAGCTTTATATTTCTTCAGTTTTGATGCAAAATGTGTCAAAAATGGGCCAAAAAAGTCGGAAAAAAATAAAATTTTCGGTAGATAGCCGCAGAATAGCCTATCTTACCCAGAATTTCACGGCGGATCTGAATCTGACCTTGGTTTGGGCATTTCCTCTGTAAAAAGTGGTCGAAACAGGCCTCCAAAGTTTCAATTTGTATGGAAAAAGTTGCAAAGTGCGGTATATTCAGAGGGTCCGTTACCCATGAAATTCCCCTATCGCGAATGAGATCTTTTTTGCATATAAGTAAGCTCAGATAGTAGCAGTTTCTAAGATATTAACATCAATCAGGTCGCATCAAAACTGAAGAAATATAAAGCTCTCAAAAAATTGAATTTTTTTGAGCCACCCTGTACTATGATCCAGAAGTTATGATCCATCATACTGTTCCGCAATGCCTTAAATAGCTTCTTAGCCTGCATGCAAAGGCACTCTTGGCATGCAGGCACTCACCCGCGAATTCAAACGCTAAAACAGGTAACTTCTGGATCATAGTATGTCCTTAATATTTCAATTCCTTTCAACTGCAAAGAAAATTCAATGCCAACATGGATAGGGCGCAAAATTTGAAATTTTTTTATGCGCGAATTGGGTGGGAGGCAAGAGTAAAGTTGCTTACGATGTCATGACAAGCAACTTTGCTCTAGGGCCCAACACCAAACTCATGCACAGACCCCAAGTTCAGCCCAACGCTGCTTATCTTAATCGATCGGATTCGTCGTTACTATAGTAACGCACTTTCAAATTGCCGCCACTAAATTTTGTTGGCGCGCTTATCGATCCATCATTGAATTTTCTGCGCAGTTGAAAGGAAAAATGTAAAAGAGAATGTAAAATGTAAACCTGTAATCTCACCTGTCGAATGATCCCGATGTGAGTTCTCATGAAATCGACCCGAGTAAAGCATATAAGGAGAGTGCTGCTGTTGTACTCCGAAAGTCCTTCAAGAAAATTGAGTAAATTGGCGGCCGAGAATCCATGCACTTCCCAGATCCTTATAGTTTTTAAGGAATATAGTGTGGAATAGCATAGAGGTGTATCGATTCTATAAATGTTAAGTTCACGACACCGAGCAATGATACCTGGCGTATTGAAGATACTATCGCAGTTGGGAATGAGGGACTTGTTGGGTGGTAAAGAACTGCAAAGTTCAACCTCATCGTCATAGCCATGTCTGAGTTCGAGAGTTTGGCCAGTCCAAAGGTAAGACAAGTTTTCTAGTAAGGTAATACTCTGAGGATTGAGTAAGGTGACATTCAATTCAATTATAGTCTTCTCGAATCGAACACTTTTGATGAAAGGTGACACTACGCCGATCGAGTAGTATTTCATGGCATCGGAAGGCCATCTCTGAACACCGGTCGAACCGCTTTTAAATTCCACAACATTTGCTTCCGGCGGCGTGATTGACGTGATTTTTAGCGAAATTCCGTATTGACTCATTCCAAATCCGATGCCGCCATTCGTGCCAGTCACAATGTGGAGTTCCTCGAAGACGCGGAATGGATGTCGCGGAAATTCGATTCGAACGACTTTTTCGAACAGCCGCGAAACGATTGACAGTTTCTCGAGTTTTTCACGGCCAAAGTATTCGAGAACGTTCACCAGCAGCATATAGTTCATTGCAATGGGAAATCCTGAAATTAAATGGAATAGAAGTTAAATTAGTGCTGTTAGTTAAAAGTGCAATAATACACATATGGCGATTGTAATGTCTTGCGGGCAAAACTATTTTGTATACCGTATTTTCTCTAATATAAACCCCGCTATAATAGAAGCCCCTGAAATAGAAGCCCCTAGAGAAAGAGAAATAGTGTGTAAAAATGAGAGGTTAGAGAAAAATTTTGCCCAAATTTGGGGATTTAATATAGGCGAAATTTGTATGGAAAAATTCGTTTCAGCCCGATTTCGTTCGGATAACTGGATAAAAATTATACGTGAAAACAAGTTAATTTGTATAGATAAGACACAAATAGGAATCTGATTTTGTTGGCACAACTATTTGAGTACTATTAGCGATCAATAAGATAGGTCCGTTATTCCAGGAAGAAGAACCAAAGGCGTTGGCTAGGAGGAGTGTGAAGAACTGGAGGAGAGAATTATGGACGACCTAAGCCATTGAGAGTGTCCCTTCAATCAAAGCGGTGTTGGGAGCCAGGAGGTATGTATGGAGGGGAATGGGGCTAGAGAGGTGAGCAGCCATCGGCAGGTGTCAGTTTATATGGGAAGAGAAGTAGAAAGGGAAAAGCCGTAAAGCGACTGCCGATGTGGGTACATAGAGATGGGGAACGGAACCTTAGGCTGTTTACCTGTGGCTTTGTCAGCGGAGCCTCGCGGCCTTCGGCCGCTCGAAGGGGGATTTGTGGTGCCTAATTATTTGGTGGTGCCTGGTTTTGTCACTCATAAAAATATGTAACACAATGTGTTACATACGGACATAGCACCCATAAGAATGCCCTTCCAAAAATTGGTAACATGGTGTTACATACGGACATAAGGAACACAATGAATTTTTGTCTTAATTTTGGTACACTTTAAATAAATTTTGACCTCAAATTGGGATTCGCCGAACGCTAACGTACCAATCGAACGTGCAAACCTAGCGCAACCCTAAAAGTAAAGTACATTGTATGGTTGCTTTATAAAAAGGAATCTATTCCTGCCTTTTCTGATAAAACAAAAAAAGAGGAGCGCGAATTTGATCTACCTCCGCGTTGGTGCGCCCTAGTTATACCTCAAGACAATGGTATAGCTTATCGGTTTTTCGCTTCTTGTGTCAAAGAAAAATAAAAAGAAAGATTACGTAAATGAGTGAAAAACCGAATATTTGCACAAGACTTACCTGCATACCAATCACAGCTAAAACAACAAACAATTTTGTGAGACGTCTCTACCATTATATTTCGTAATCGACCATTTTATAAAAATAAAGCGAAATTTTTCCTTCTTTTTGAAAATTTTCATCATAGGCTTCAAACTGAATCTTTTTTTAAACAGAGGCTGTAATTTGCCTTTACCTTTGAAAAGACTATCTATTTTATTTGATACTTCAAAAACGTTCCATGGGGAGTTCACATATGTCCTTGTTCGCAATGTTCGTGTTGGTTGTGCCAAGTAAGTTGGATTTCTGTATATGGTCAGATCAGTTCATATTTTCTTACACAAAACAACTTTAAAAAATGACAATCCTGATGAAACAATACTATTTTAGCCTTTTCTCGAATACATCCCAGTCCCATTGACGACGCCATTCAACCGAAAATAAGTCAAGGACCTGACAAGCAAACTCCTGTCCAGGGCCCGTTTACTAAAGACGATTCAGTTTCAAGAAGTGAAAGCCCTGACCAAAATGATTCCCAGGATCAAAAATCATATACGCATTCTGACGAAAGAAGCAGCGATAACGTTGAAGAAGATGATGATGATAACAAAGATGATGATGATGACGCAGGCACGTAAGGCACCATGAACATCTTGACCAATCCTCGTTGCCGGATCAAACACTCGATGATACTGACCGTACAAGCTATTCTAGCAGTGAGGACGAGGTTGTAGAAGTTCGAGGAGGACGAAGACGTAGCTATGAAGATGATGACGATGAAGTGGGTTACGGGATACCGCTTTGTATACCGGATGATTGGTTAATTCTGGGCCGAAGGCCCGACTGTAAAGCCGAGTGAGGGATAAACAGCCTAAGGTTCGTGGTCACGCGCGCTGCAACGTGGAGGATGCAAATGCGAATATTATAACTAATGCAGAATATTTTTTATTAAGATATGTAATCCTGTTGTAAAGAAATAAAGCAATGTAGAAGTAAAATATAATTTACCATGTATGCGAATGAGTCACCAGACGACCATTGTATCATTTTTCAAAATATAAGTAATAACCAAAATAGTAATAGCCAACGTGAACAGTAACAGTAAGGAGTAAAAGTAAACAGTAACATGAGTGATAGCCAAATAACAGATAGCAGTCTAAAAATAGCTTGCACTTTAAACACCGCTCTTTGAAACCAAAAAAGTTCAGCTTACAACACTCGAGATTCCCAGGACGTCTCCGATCCAAGTACTAATCGAGCCCAGCGTTGCTTGACTTGGCAGATCGGACGGGATGCCGTATTTTCAACGCGGTATGGTCGTAAGCGAAAGTGAAGCATTGATTGGAGTATATAAAGGAACCAACTTTGAAGGTTGGTTCAATCATAGGATGGAGGGATGACAGGCGTTAGAGAACAGTTATCTTTTCAATGTGCGACTTACTTTGATGTGTGCGTCTTTCATTGCCAGGCAGCAGTGCATTTCTTTCAAAACTTCTCTCCTAATTAATACTCCGTCTCCCATTTCCTTTTTTTCTCTGCATTTTCCCTCATTATTCCACACCGCACACTATCGCTCTTTCGTCTCTCTTTCAATATGAATGAAAGTGCTGATATGTCTTCTTCGGTTTAAATACCCAAGTGAAAGGTACTTGGCTGTTCTGCCCAAGCAATTGAGGCAGTCAACAAATTTTGGAAAGCACTGTTCATCCTGAATAGTGCACTTTTTATACAAATTCCCTACAAACCTTAAAAGTTATAACGGCCGCTGTCATTCTTTTGTCAAATTGGTCCTTAAAAATTCTCAGGATGCAGTTCTACTGCCATTTTTATTGCATATACAGTCGACTCTCGATTTACCGCACACGTCGGGAATGGCGATTTTGTGCGGATAATCGAAAGTGCGGTTAATCGGGTGTGCGGTAAATCGAGGGAATTTTGTATGGAGAAAATCCTTCCAGTGCAAAGTTGTGCGGATAAACGAAATTTCCTGTGTTCTTTGTCATTTTTTGAAAATAAAAAATAAAATTTGAATTCCCGCTCAAAAAATTTTGATTTTTTTACTAAATTTTGGCCGATTTTTGCAACATTTTTACCTAATATGGCAAAAATTTTGAAAAATTTTCGAAAAATTTGATATAAAACAGGAAAATTTTATATAAAAATTCAAATTTGCGCCAAAAACAGAACCATTTTTCTTTGTGCGGATAAACGAAAAATTTTACTTGGAAATTTCACTTTGGTTCCGCAAAAACCTGTGCGGATAATCGAATTTATCCGCACAAAATGCGGATAATCGAGGGAATTTTGTATGGAAAAAATCCGTTCTAGCCAATTATGTGCGGTTAATCGAAAGTGCGGTTAATCGTGTGTGCGGTAAATCGAGAGTCGACTGTACACATTGTTTGGCGAAGCCAGACTGGCTTTAAACCCTTCTCTTTGAAACAAAAAAAGTTTGGCTTACAACACTCGAGATTCGGATGGCAGGGCGTTAGAGAACGGTTATCTTTTCGATGTGCGGTGCACTCACATTCGTTTGTCCTTCATTCCCAGACAGCGAGTGGCTGGCGCCATAGCTACACTGCGTTAAGAAATGATAGGTTCACTCGAAAAAATGGCATAACTTTTTAATTTTGAAATGAGATTTCATATTTTCTTTTTTAAATCATACCTGTGGATGTCACCAACGATATCAGAAAGAATCAGACCTGCATGTTATGAAATCGCGAGAAAAATTTCCGATTTTGTGAAAAGTGACGATTTTCAACTGTTAAGAAATGATAGGTTCACTTTTCATCCATCGAGAAATCACAAAAATCACAGGTGATTGCATGTTACTTGGGATGCATTTTGTAGCAAATTTTCTGGCCATTCTAGCGACATATAACTTGCCCTGGCATCAAATCAGAAACTCAAGAAATTTTACCGCCAATGAAAACATACACAAAATGGCCATTTTTTGACAAAAGTCCCGCATAAAGGGCCAGAAAATGTGACTTCGACAAAAATTACCTTTTCCTACCCCCTATTCCCCGTCGAGTTGGGTAAGAAAAGTGCACTGAGAAAAACGATATCTCCCCAAAAACTTGAGATTTAGGCTGTTTTAAAATATCTGAAAAACTGGGCTCTATTTCAAATTCCCACCAAATTGGCACTTTTTGGCGTTGTGCCACAACACAATTTATCTGGCAGCAATCGCAACAAAATTCTGCGCAGGATACAGAAAACCGCTTCTTCTCTCATTGCTTAAATCGCGAGATGTTCTCGATTAAAGTTCGAGAACCGAAGATTCCATGAATTTGTATGGAAAATGGCGAAAAAATGGGCTTTTTTGTGAACTTGAACTTTAACAAAAAATTTAATCCATGTTTTATTTGCGATTTTCAGAGCGGTTTTTTGCATCTGGTGCGGAAAAGTCTCTAATTTCAGGACCATTCATCCGATTTTTGACAGAACGCCAAAAAGAGCCAATTTTGGCGGGATTTTGAACTCGAGCTCCGTTTTTCTGGTAACGGGTCGATTCATAAATTCCCTCAAAATCATGTTTTTTTGGGAGATTCGTTTTACTAAGTGCACTTTTCTTGCCCAACTGGACGGGAAATAGGGGGTAGGAAAAGGTAATTTTTGTCGAAAGTCACATTTTCTGGCCCTTTGTGCGGGGTTTTTGTTTCAAAAATGACCTTTTCGGCATGTTTCATTCGTGCCAAAATTTATTCCGCATTTCAAGTTCAGTTAACTGTGTGCCTCGACACATTTTGTCCAAAACACTTCAAATTCACATTTTTTTAACAAAAACTCGCAAATTTTGGCATTAACAAGTTCGCACAGGTGAGAAATAGCAGGTGAACCTATCATTTCTTAACAGTTAAAAATCGTCACTTTTCACAAAATCCGGAATTTTTACAGTAAATTATTGGCAACGCACGTTTAAATCATTGTGATACTGTGCGTTGCACTTACGGGCATTACTTAGAAAAGAAATTATGAAATTTCGTTTCAAAATTAAAAAGTTATGCCATTTTTTCGAGTGAACCTATCATTTCTTAACGCAGTGTACCTTAGACGCACACAAATAAATAAAGAGAGCGCAGCACTTAGTGAAATAAAATGTCTGCCTTATTTAAGTTGCACGCCAAGAGAAAAAAAGCAGCCTAAAACTTAAGTCGGGACTTTGACTTGGTAAAAATTTCCTGAGAGGCAGATACGCCTTTTAAAGCACAAAGTTCCCTTACAGAAAACAAATACGAGAAATTTTTATTACACACAAAATAAATATCACTGAACAAAACTTTAATAATATTCACTTTTTGGACCGTAAACATTCCGCAGTGGCAAATACAATTTCAATGTGCGGATCACTCAAATTCGATTGTCCTTCAAGCCAATGAATGGCTGGCAATAAATAGGAGAAAGGTTTTCTTTAGTTTTTGGGACAGAGATAGTACTGTCTCTATTTACGGTTTGGAAAATTATAGTACGGTTGAAAATTACACTATAGTTTTCTAAACTAAGTTACAACTTTTACACTAAAGAAAAACTATAATAGTTCTGAAAATTTGAAATGACCTGACTTTCAGATATCAAATATTGGGAATATGAACCTCCAATCTCGTGATTGTTGATAATTATACTACGCTTAGTTTCTGGTCAATATTTTGCAATAAGTAAGGAAGAATGGCTTATTCTACTCATTTTCTAATACAATGACAAGGAACCAAGAGCAGAAAATGAGTTTAATTGCTGCAATACGGAGAATACAAAGACTTAAACTAATGCAATTTATTATGGCTATGTGAATATTTTTGGCACCGGTCTCAATACTGAACATCATCTGGATGATTCCATCCTACAGACGAGCAGCTAAACAGCTTCTATTCAAAGCGATTCGAAAGGATACACTAGGCGATGCGACAAAAGTAAACCCAATAGAGACCACACACATCGAGTCGTCGGTTAAATTATAATTATCCGGTTTTGTACGCTCCAAGTTTTTAGCATAAAAAATTTTCATTTCATTGTCTTGAAAGAATATTTTCTGTGATAGCTTCCTATCGAAGGTCTTGGATATGTAATACATTATCGTATACGGAGGTCGTGGAATGCGAACATGGCGCTTTGCTTACGGTATGCCTGTAAGGTACAACGACTCTATATTTAGTCAGAAGACGTGCTGGATCGAATCCAGACCTCACATCACGATATTTCTGGACACGTAGTTTTTCACTTTAGTCTAAAGCCAAGGTATACGGTAATATCTGTAACAAAGACCCGTATACAGACTTGATACTGACTAGATTCTGGATATGTTATTTGTTTCTCAACTTGACTAGTAATTTTGCTTTATAATGGTTATTATAACCAAGGTTCACATGTGAACCCCCAAAAAGGGTTTTTATTATATTATTATTATAATATTTAAATTACTTTTGGTTGAATGGCGTCGTCAATGGCACTGGGATGTATTCGGGAAAAGGCTAAGATAGCACTGTTTTGTTTGGATGATTATTTTTTGACGTTGTTTTTGTAAGAAATATGAATTGATCCGGTCAATACTAAAGGCTAAAACAGAACTATTTTCATTGATGATCAGTTTATTTATTTCAATATCAAATTGATTTAGTTAATTTTAAATAAATTAAATTGGGAACTCGTCGATGTTCCCAGCGAGACCGGTACCACTCGTCTTCTCTCACCGAGAGGAAGCGACAAAAGTAAACCCAATAGAGACCACACACATCGAGTCGTCGGTTAAATTATAATTATCCGGTTTTGTACGCTCCAAGTGGGAAGACGACGCGAAGTGGGGCCGCTTCGCGGCCCTCACTTCGCTAGGAAGCGGTTAGCGTGCATCCGCGGCGCTTCGCGCACCGCCATCAGCGGTTAGGGTTGGGTTGTTCGGGAGTAAGGATTGTTCGGGAGTAGAGCAGCATGAGACTATTTCGGGCCTTCGGCCCTCAACAGCTGTTGTTCGGGAGTAAGGGTTGTTCGGGAGTATATGTTCTAAGTTCCCTTACATTCCAAGGGAGAAGGTCGGGCGCTCCGCGCCCGACCACAGGACTGGCTCGCCGCCTCCGGCGCCTCGCGTATATGGTTAGGGTGAGGTCGACAGTCGCGGCCTTCGGCCGCTCCTTCTGACTGATTAGTGTCTCTGACTAATTTGCGTCTCTGGCCAATTTGTGTCTCTGACTGATAAAAAAATAATATTTCCAGTGACAAAAAGGTTACAGACTATTTAAGCACCCCTAAGAATGCAGTCTAAAATTTCAGTGACAAAAAGGTTACAGACTATTTAAGCACCCCTAAGAATGCAGTCTAAAATTTCAGTGACAAAAAGGTTACAGACTATTTAAGCACCCCTAAGAATGCAGTCTAAAATTTCAGTGACAAAAAGGTTACAGACTATTAATACAGAATGCCAAAAGGCGGGAATTCAAATGTGAATTTTTCATGTGACACCGGACTCACACGGCTAGCTTACTGGGGGGATAGATTGTTTAGCATAAACAATTGTGTAAAATATATAATTGAGTTATCCAATCACCCTAATTCGCAAGTGCCCACTGTATGTATGTTTGTCCTCTCCAGTTAGGTACCTTGCCGACCTCATACAGGGGCGTGTGATAGCTCAAAATGCTCCTCCTGGGATGAGAAGCAAGTTTGATAAAAAATTTTCTGCGGCGATCTCGGGAATCTCGAGTTATGAGTCATCACAGTTTTGCACACTATTTCTCGAAGCGGCACTTTTACTCTTGTTACTATTACTATTCATCACAGAACAATATCCGGCATTAAAATAAAATTGTCCAGGAAACGGCAAAATACGTAAACACCTTATCAAACAACATTTCATTTGTCGTCATAAACTTTTAATTTAAATGTCAAAGGATTCCGTTACAATCAATTAACTGTAATTAATATTTAGCTTGGAAGAGATAAAAACGAAAAATAGAAATATAATTATAGTACTTAGACCAATTATAGTATTAGACCTAGGCGCGAATACTAGTCTGAGCTCTGTGAAAAAGAATCTTCCCAAGAAGAACACTTACAATGCTGAGTGTACTTTGATCTTTTTAGAATTCTTTCTGTAAAAATTGTAGATCACTCGAAAAAACGCCGCCGCTATCGCGGCGTCGAGCGCCGCGATTTTCTTTTTCAGTGACAAAAAAATTTGTCTAAAAAATTTTGTCTACATTTTATTCTATTTTTTGAAAACCTGTATCAGCACATCAATCCGAAAAAAATGATTTCACCCGCAGGGATCCGAACCTGGGTCGGCTGATTCCTATGCTAACCACTTAACACTGCGCCACGGAGGCAAGGTCAGTGGACGGCCCACCACGCACACTGGCTTCTTAGTAAAGTTACATTTCAGCAGTTCGTCAACGTACGTCGCAGTGAACGGAAACACTTCCACCTGAGAGATAAAAGCTTACAAAGCTCAGGATGTTCTGAATGTAAATCAAAAGATGCCATAAGTAGGCATCAGCGAGTCCGAGTCCGCTCTCTGTGTCTGCACAAAGCCTATACTTAAACCATTGTTTTTGGTTTTCACATTATATTTCTATCTCTCTTTCTTTGTAAAAATATAATGCCGAAAAAAGAATATTCCAGCGTCCTGCCTTTATCAAGCATCTCATCATTGGATGCTAGAGAATTGTTTATCTGCGTACCTACAATACGAAAAAATAGATTGTTATTTAATAAACGTGATCACATTGTTGCGGCTGTTGTCTTAGCCTCGCTTAGTCGTTCTCCTGAATAATTCCATGGCATTGATGTAGTGTCCAAACCAGGGTTGTGCCGAGTCGACGAAAAGTTCGAGTCGAGTTTCGAGTCGAGTCGGCCGAAAATTCTTCGAGTCGAGTTTCGAGTTTCGAGTCATTTTCGAGTCAAATTTCCTGATGATTCAAAAAGTCAAAATTTTCGGTTTTTAAAGCAATTTTTTGCTAAAATTTGCTGTTGATTGTTATTTATTAGTACTACTATTCAATTTATATCTAAAAAGGGGAGGTTTTTGGCTATTTTTGAGCTATTCATGGCTATTTTCAGCTATTTTCGAGCTAATTTTTGTTATTTTGAACAAAAAATGTCCCAAATTTTGAATATTTCATCTCTGAAATTGGTACTAATTTTTGAAAATTTTCAATAAAGATTGTAATTTTTGAAAAAAATTCGCCTGCGCCGCTATTTTTGACAGTTTCCGCTTTAATTAATCAGTTGAAAATTCGCGGAAAAAATAGCGCCGCAGGCAAAATTTTTTGAAAAATAACTCTGTTTGCCGAAAATTGACATTAAAATTTTGTATATTCTCGAAAATTATCAACAAAAATTTGCGAAATTTTCAATAAATATTCAAAAAATTCAGTCTTATAATTAATTTGAATGATAAACTTTAGTCAATTTTTAAAGAAACAGTCAATTTTTTCACAAATTTTTGCCTGCGGCGCATTTTTCGGCGTGGATTTTGCTGCATTTCTTGAAAAATACGCTAATATTCCCGGCCAAACATATGGCAAAAAAGCGCCGCAGGCGGAAATTTTATAAAAAATTGGAAAAAAACGTCAAAAATTGACCAAAATGTATCATTGAAATAAATTCTAACATTGAAATTATTGAATATTTATTGAAAATTTAATAAATTTTCGGCCCAAGGTTGGTGATAAACAATGAGACATAATACAAAGTGGGAGAAAAAAATAGCGCCGCAGGCGAAAATTTTTTGAAATATTAAGCCTGTTTGACAAAAATACCGCTTAAAATACATTGAAAATTTACAAAAATGTGTCCAAAATTCCAATTTTTTTCGGGCCGCGCCCTGCCGGGCGCGGCCCAAAATTTCGAGTTTCGAGTCGAGTCGGCCGAAATTCTTCGAGTCGAGTTTCGAGTTTCGAGTCGCCGAAAAAGTCGAGTTTCGAGTCACTCGGCACAACCCTGGTCCAAACCTTAGGCTTCTGCAAATTAGTAGTACGCTTATACTCAGGTCTCTCAACCTCATTCCCAATTGCAACCTCAATCCCAGTTGGCCATCATCCGTTTTATCGATGATCAAAAATCAGATCCGTAGTAACTTTGGTTTCAAAAATGTCTGGGCAAAAAGTGTCATTTTCCATAAAATTTTCAAAAGTGCGCCAAAAAGAAAAGTGTAAAAAGCAAGTTATTCAGAATTGCTTCGCAAATCGAGTGGGAACAAAAAATACCACTTTGTATGGCCAAAGCCATTTAAAACTCGTTTTGATTTTGGCGCGAATTCAAATTTTCAAATTTCGGTTCTGGAAGTTTTGTCGGGCTCTACAGTCTCAGGGCTTTCCAATGAGCTATCACAAGGCACGATCTGACGACGGAAAGGCGCCGAACAGTTAGGCAACGTTTGAGCGTCACATACTACAGACTACAGATTTATTAATCCTCAGCTTATGAAGAGCTTTGCAGTCGCTACCAAGCAAATTGGCTCTATTCATTTTCAAAATATATGTAATGCCGCAAATTCTTATGAATTGAAATTTTCTATTGATGAAAGCCAATCGGTTTTTGTTTATAGCGTTTACCGAGAACAAATTTTGAGATTATTGGCATTGGGTTGTATCAGTTTCCGATATTCTGCAAATTTTCATAGACAAAACGAGCGGAAGGCTGGAAACTGGTACCACTGCTTACCCAACTAAAAATGCCGCAGCCCTGATTGGTACTATTCTAAATGCGGCTATTATTAAGTAAATAAATGCTAGACGTTAATTTCATATGGAAATATATATTTAGCTCTGTACTTTTAACAAATTACGTTGGTTAACGTGACCTTTTCAGCAAATGCGTTAATAGTGCAAGTGCCATTCGGCGCAGAGTCAATGTTGACTATTCGGCTTTCTGCACATTTAGCGAGTACATATTTTTTAAACGGCAGATTCTTCGAATATTTATATTTCTCTAAATTTTTTTTGAAGGAATTTCGCGGAGGATTGCACTTTAATAGCTTTCAAGATTAGTTCCAAATTTAAGTCTATAATCCATAGTTCAATAATCTATAGTTCAATTATAGTTCATAGCAGGGACGCGCGAGATGGCGTCTCTCAAAGCGTTTAATAGTAAAGAACACCTCTCTTCAAAATATCTAATCACATTCCCATTCCACTAGAACCTTCGATACTATTCCTTCCATTCATTTTGAAGTGACAGCAGAGATTTTGCTTGTGTAAACTTTTTATTTATGCAATGAAGAACGATAATTTTGCCTGCACACAGAGTACCCTAATGAGTCCCGCTTCTCTTCTACGAATCGTTCTAGTAAAATGGGAGATGTGATTAGATGTTTTGATGAGAGATTTTTACTATTAAACGCTTAGAGATACGCCATACGCAAAACGATTTTCGATAGACCATCTAGTACGTCCCTGGTTCATACTTATCTAAGTATTTGTAATGCAACTGGACAGAACTTTACTGTTTTGAGGACTTGCTTAGTGTCACAAGGATCATACATTCCTCTGGGACCAATTTAAAAATAGGAAGAAGAACATTTAAAAAGTAACACCCAATGGCATAAATACGACTTTTTATGTGTTGAAACCCATTGTCTGTCAAAGACTCCCGTAGGGAGTCCCAAAGCGCTAGTTCAGGGCTATCGTCGGACACCAAACTTGGCCTGAACTGACCGTGGAATCGTGCGTCACGGAGAGACAGACACAGAAAACAGAGCTTTAATAAAGGGAAAGTTGATCAGATCGGAGTGGGGCCGGGGAAGGGGGCGAGGACCGTTGAAAATTTGCTGACGATACTCCAATACTAGTTAGGGATAGGGGTGTGCAAAGTGAACATTGTGAACACTATGTGAATCCTGGTTCACATAGGTTCACATTGTTGTCCTTATTGAATTGGTCCATCGATTTAGCCCATTTTTTGGCTAGAAAACTAAAATCTGATGTAGACGGTCTTATGTCCGTTTTTCGTGTAGATTCTGAATATTTTATTTGTTTATCCACTTGATTAGTAATTTTGCTTAGAAAATACTCATTTAATCAAGGTTCACATGTGAACCTTGATTACAATAGCCATTATAAAGCAAAATTACTAATCAAGTGGAGAAACAAATAAAATATTCAGAATCTACACGAAAAACGGACATAAGACCGTCTACATCAGATTTTAGTTTTCTAGCCAAAAAATGGGCTAAATCGATGGTTTTAGTCGAGAACAGGGTTGAATTGAAAATAGGGTTCACAAGGTTCACATTGCACACCCCTAATTAGGGATACATTACTCGATTTTCCTACTGCAAATTTTTTATCACCGTTTAGGAAGTTAAAAATATGGAAGAATACGACAACTTGCTATCTGTCGCGATATATCACCGAGCAATCATTCTTATTAACGGAGCTATCGCAACTATTTTCTATCCGTTACTTATCTACTTGGCTTTCTGTCACACGCCGCGCGAGACTAATCGATTTGTCAAATATAATATTGTCAATGTGGCTACAACTGCTTGGATTTACTCAGTCATTTTGATGGTTTGGCAACCTGTGCCTCTGTTCCCTTATATGGGTAAGGTGCTAAAAATGATTAGATGATGGAGAAAAACTGGAAATGCTACAAAAACTAACAGTAACACGAAATAGTATGTATCTAAAGTCTAGGATTTTTAGAATTTTTCCGTACCCTTATCGGTAACGATAGGTTTTGGGTCATGGGATCATTCATATGGATAAGGTTTTAGTAGAATGTTAAATTTGTGGATGGTACTTAGGGATGTGCAATGTGAACCTTGTGAACTCTGGTTCACATAGGTTCACATTGTGGACCTTATTGAATTGGCCCATCGATTTAGCCCATTTTTTGGCTAGATAACTAAAATCTGATGTAGACGGTCTTATATCAGTTTTTAGTGTAGATTCTGAATATGTTATTTGTTTATCAACTTGATTAGTAATTTAGTAAGCTAAGACTCTGGGCTACAAATCGGTATATTACTTGCCACATCTCGATTCAAGATTCTCGAGATTTAAGTATTTTTGTCTCAAATTCTCGAATTTGCAAAAAAAGTTGAAATTTTGAGACAAAAATACTTAAATCTCGAGAATCTTGAATCGAGATGTGGCAAGTAATATACCGATTTGTAGCCCAGAGTCTTAGCTTACTAAATTACTAATCAAGTTGATAAACAAATAACATATTCAGAATCTACACTAAAAACTGATATAAGACCGTCTACATCAGATTTTAGTTATCTAGCCAAAAAATGGGCTAAATCGATGGTTTTAGTCGAGAAGAGTGTAGAGTACAGAGAAACGAAACAAAGGAAATAGTAACGAGCAGTTTTTGAGTAAAATTTCATATTTTATTTCATTTTTTCTAGATTAAAGCGGAGGTTAGAGATAAAATTTCAACAAAAACCATATGCTTAGATTTTGTGTTCATTTTCATTTTTCAGGCGGATTCGCTTTCGGCCCATTCCGACACATGGACTTGCCGTGTGTCGGTAATGTGTACGTAATGTACAAAATTACACTGGCTCTAATATTTCACATCCAGCTGTCTTCTATGATGGCTTTCATCTCCAACTATGCCATTATCAAGCCAACTTCTGTGATAAACCGTTTAGTGATGAGCAGATCGTGTGTGGTCCTCGCAATATTTATTGGCTTCAATGTGATAGCGGCTTCCTTAATATATTTGATGCTTGATTCAATGGTGAAAGACAAATACGAAACGATGCAAACTGTATTTTCATATCTCAATAATTCTGGGTAAGTTTGAGAAAAAAAGTTGGAAATCCATTTTTGGAATGTAAAATTAGCTGTAGACAGGATTTTTCTTGTAAAAGACTAATACTAAAAGTATAATACCGTAACAGACTAATAATTATTCTAGAAATCCTTCAAAGGCTTCCACAATCCATGACCTTCTTATAATTGCGAGCGAAAGAGAGCCGACCCTTGTTGGATATCAATACACTCACCCGCTGACAATCGCTTACCTCGCTACTCTAGTCTTGATATTGAGCATGTATACCATTGTGATAGTCACGATTAATCTGAAAATCAGACATCAATTCCAAGAGATGCGCGACTTGGTCAATTCTTCGACTCATCGTCTTCAAATTATGGTTTATAGGGCATTCTTGATGACAACAATATCGCTTCTGGTCTTCAATTTTATACCTATCAGGTAATGTATTCAGAAGAAATATGTTTCGAAAATGTCAGTATTATTAGTATATTGATTGTATACAGTCGTCCCTCTCTAATCCGACCCTTCCTAAACCGACGTTTGGCCGAAACGGTATTTTTGTATGAAAATTCCCTCTCTAATCCGACACATTTTTGGGGTCAGGGCAGAAAAAAGACAAAAGGATCCTGAATTTCTCGCCAAAAATTCAAATTTTCAAATAAAGGTTTTATTCTTACTAAAAATTTGTATTTTTGCTCATTTTTGGGATCACCCTCTCTAATCCGACGGTATTTGGCCGAGATGGATTTTTTGTATGGAAATTCCCTCTCTAAACCGACCCTCTCTACTCCGACACATTTTGGCCAAAACGGATCGCGTCGGATTAGAGAGGGAAGACTGTATTTATAAAATTATTCATCATTAAACAATTTAGTGTGGCCGCTATGACCATTATTAACTGGATTCCCAATTATTACGTGACAATGGCCGCGTATACAGTTCAGTCATTTTTGGCACCGGTCTCAATACTGAACATCATCTGGATGATTCCACCCTACAGACGAGCAGCTAAACGACTTCTATTCAAAGCGATTCGAAAGGATACACTAGGCGATGCGACAAAAGTAAACCCAATAGAGACCACACACATCGAGTCGTCGGTTAAATTATAATTATCCGGTTTTGTACGCTCCAAGTTTTTAGCATAAAAAATTTTCATTTCGTTGTCTTGAAAGAATTATTTTCTGTGATAGCTTCCTATCGAAGGTCTTGGATATGTAATACATTATCGTATACGGAGGTCGTGGAATGCGAACATGGCGCTTTGCTTACGGTATGCCTGTAAGGTACAACGACTCTATATTTAGTCAGAAGACGTGCTGGATCGAGTCCAGACCTCACATCACGATATTTCTGGACACGTAGTTTTTCACTTTAGTCTAAAGCCAAGGTATACGGTAATATCTGTAACAAAGACCCGTATACAGACTTGATACTGACTAGATTCTGGATATGTTATTTGTTTCTCAACTTGACTAGTAATTTTGCTTTATAATGGTTATTATAACCAAGGTTCACATGTGAACCCCAAAAGGTTATTATTATATTATTATTATAATATTAACTTACTTTCGGTTGAATGGCGTCGTCAATGGGACTGGGATGTATTCGGGAAAAGGCTAAGATAGCACTGTTTTGTTTGGATGATTATTTTTTGAAGTTAGTTTTTGTAAGAAAATATGAATTGATCCGGTCAATACTAAAGGCTAAAACAGAACTATTTTCATTGATGATCAATTTATTTATTTCAATATCAAATTGATTTAGTTAATTTTAAATAAATTAAATTGGGAACTCGTCGATGTTCCCAGCGAGACCGGTACCACTCGTCTTCTCTCACCGAGAGGAAGCGATTGAGGCATCACACGCCCGGATCCGAGCGGCGACGGCGATACTTGACCTTTTATGTGACCCACGTGGCTTACGTAACTCACGTTATAACGTATGTAACCCCCGATTTTGACCTTACTGATCCCCTAAAATTATGGGTTTTTGAGGGGGTACTCGCGAGTTTAGGGTCCGGGAGCGTCGAAAAGCGGGAGATTCTGTTGCGGATCCACGAACACAGTGCGCATTAGAGGGACTCGATATTCATATTTTCGCGCCAAGCAAAAATTGAACATTAATAACTTTGTCAACTTATGGTTTGTTGGGAAGATAAATGTCCCCGCGACATCTAACCCAAGTTTTGAAACCGGCTGGAATTTGAATGATATTTTTAAAATATAATCTTTGCCAGCAATCCATGGTTTCACACCATGGAAATTTTTAGAGTGACAATGGTCGTAGAAAACTTCAACGGTCAGGCATTGAAGGCCTTGGAAGGAGTGTTTTTAGAGACAAATCCGCAGCACTTCAACCTATGATTGATGCTGCTCATATAAAGGATATAAGACCTATATCCATATACTAGCTGTACAGATGGTGCCTTAGGCTGTTTATCTCTTGCCTGTTTATCTACGCCTTTTCACTCGGACCTACGACCCTCAATCAGGATTCATCGTATTCATGCACCCCTAAGAAAGACCTTTCAAATTGTGGGCATAAGTGTGACTAACAGAAATAAGCACCCCCAAGAATGCCCTTCCAAATTTTGTGACTCACGGACATAAGCCGCGTATTATAAAAGAACACATAACGGTATAGCTAATATGTAAGCCTACCTTTACGAAATTTTAGTAAAAACACACAAAAACGAATATTAATCGCTTTTGGACTTTAGTTTAATATAAGAGCAGGAAAAAATTTATGCCTCCGCCGAGCTTTGATCTCGGGACCTTCGCATCTCTTCGTTTACTTATAAGTACGACGTTCTAACCAACTGAACTACGGAGGCAACTGAGAGTCGCCTGTACAATTTATGAGATGAAGATTTAGCTTGATAACATGGATTGGATCAGCTTTACAGAAGAGACAATTTTATTTCACAAACATTACATTGTACATGTCTAGCATTTTACGACAACGATTGTCGCTTTTGTAACAGAGATCGATGGAGATTCTTGATGGCACTTGAACAAGGATGATTGATGCTGCTCATATAAAGGATATAAGACCTATATCCATATACTAGCTGTACAGATGGTGCATAGAAAAAGCATATAAATATGACCGAATTTTGGTGGCTATTTTTGAGAAGTTACTGAGCATTGAAAAAATCGGAGAGTAAAAGCCTTAGCTAGCAAGATTTCTAGAGAGCGGAATGCGGGCCCGACACGTCCCTTCAGTTAGGCGATGGCAATTAAGCCTTGCCGGTTTCCAGTAAGTGTCGGGCAAAGGGGACCCAATCCTAGCATACAGCCTTGCCAACAGGCGTCGGCGTTGCCACCGCAGCTGTACACTAGAATCGTGTTCTAGATTCCAATCTATGTTAGCTAAGTGTTAAACTGTCCTAAAGTTCCAATTCACAGCAAGTCTCAAAAAATATTACAAAGGAGAAGAGAATTGAGTCTCTTTTCACAAATGACCTTGGGCATGCATAGTCAGATTGGATGCGAGAGATAATTTGGCGGGAAGCCCGCTGGAAAGTTGGTATGTGCTGCGATGATCTCTAATCTTTGTCTGGCCTATCACGTGACATGCAAAGCAGTAATATTTCGTTACAATATTTAGATGGAAGAGGTCTTATTCTCATTTTTTTAGACTAATTTGATACATTCTGAAAGCAAGTAAAAAATTTATTCCTTTAGGGTCTGGGCCAAGGACCAGACCTTTTATTTCCGGTAGTGTTATGAGTTGTGCTAAAGTTTGTTTGTTGCCAGAGTTTTAAGAATAATATTTTGGACTTAATCTTTTTTGGTAGCATGAGATAATTCTCTTAAAAAGTTTCTGAAATGACCATTTTTGGTACGACCATTTAATAAACTAAAGTACAGAAATAGTAATGCCACTCAAAGATCAGAGATCATTGAGAAAGGCCTGTTTTCTCCATATAAAATTTTCTTGAAACGCCGAAAGCTTCAGGTAAAACTTATACCGGAAGTATTTTTGTAGTCAAAAAATTTTCTCTCTATTTACATAAGCCAATAATTTTTCAATCAAATTTCGAATTTTTCGGGATATTTTTTATACAGTCCCTCTAAAATTACGCAGTCCCTATCCGGTTTCCTTTTTGGCGCCATTTTATATTGCGCTCGAGAGTGTATAACTGAGAAGTCAAGTTGAGTAAATGCGTTCAATGACCTTGGGAAATGGCGGGCTCTGTGGTCTGGATGCGCTTCAAGGCAAGTTTTTTAGAGATGAAAATTTCAACTATGAGTGCATTATGCAGGCATTAAGCATGCTAGGAGCGCCACAGCGGCTACGCCGCTACCAATTTTTTCTGGGTAAATGGGCTAAAAAACTTTTTCGACAAAAAAATTTTTTCGTACCCCGGGGTACCCCGGACAGTTTTTTGAGCCCGGATTCGGATTCAGCACCATCGAAAACCCCCGGGTGCAAAAAATGAACATCGCAGCAGCTTTGGTTCAAAAATGTCAAATTTTGGCCAAAAAAGCCACTTTTTGGCAAAAAAGGCCACTTTTTGAGATCTCCGCTCCCCAATTTTTGCGGCTTTGTATACCAACTTTCTGAGACCTACAAAATGAGCTATCATAGACCCCTGTATCGGGGGTACAAAAAAAGTTTTCCTTGTAGCGCAAAAAACACCCATTTTTGCCACTTTTTGGCAAAAAAAGGCCACTTTTTGATATCTCCGCTCCCCAATTTTTGCGGCTTTGTATACCAACTTTCTGAGACCTACAAAATGAGCTATCATAGACCCCTGTATCGGGGGTACAAAAAAAGTTTTCCTTGTAGCGCAAAAAACACCCATTTTTGCCACTTTTTGGCAAAAAAAGGCCACTTTTTGATATCTGCGCCAAAAAATTTTTTGCATTTCCGTCTAGACTCGTCGAGACCTACAAAATGAGCTATCACACACCCCTCTAGCGGGGGTACATAATTCTGGGTGAAAGGTACACCCCTAGGCCCACTTGCGCTTTAGGGTGATTAGATAAGAGCAGGAAAAAATTTATGCCTCCGCCGAGCTTTGATCTCGGGACCTTCGCATCTCTTCGTTTACTTATAAGTAAAGACCCCAAAAATATTTTTTTAAATTCCGGTTTTAATTAATTAAAATATTTAAAAAAATCGCAAAATATTTAAAAAAAATATTTTTTTAAATAGCTATTTTTTGCCGATTCTAGACTTTAATTCTGCTTTTTTAGCCTTCATTGTTACTTCAGACTAAATTAAAAGCTAAAATTCAACAAAATATAACAAATTTTGGAAAAAAATGGCAAAATAAAAAAATTTTTTTTGAAAAATTTCGTAAAAAAAATTTTTCGGCAAAATTTTTTGGTAAAATATCTCCGCCAAAAAAAATTTCGCGGCGGCCTTCGGCCGCCGCGAAAATTTTGCCAAAAAATCACAAAATTTGTCCAAAAATGCCAAAATATTTACTAAAATATAAGTAAAATGCCCAAAATATGCAAAATATTTTTTAAATAAAAAAAATATTTTTAAAATATTTTAGTTAAAAAAAGTCCAAAATATTTTTTAAATATTTTTTTTATTTTAAAAATATTTTTGGGGTCTTTACTTATAAGTACGATGAAAATGGCAAAATAACCATCTAGTACGTCCCTGGTTCATACTTATCTAAGTATTTTTAATGCAACTGGACAGAACTTTACTGTTTTGAGGACTTGCTTAGTGTCACAAGGATCATACATTCCTCTGGGACCAATTTAAAAATAGGAAGAAGAACATTTAAAAAGTAACACCCAATGGCATAAATACGACTTTTTATGTGTTGAAACCCATTGTCTGTCAAAGACTCCCGTAGGGAGTCCCAAAGCGCTAGTTCAGGGCTATCGTCGGACACAAAAAAAAATATTTTTGGGGTCTTTACTTATAAGTACGACGTTCTAACCAACTGAACTACGGAGGCAACTGAGAGTCGCCTGTACAATTTATGAGATGAAGATTTAGCTTGATAACATGGATTGGATCAGCTTTACAGAAGAGACAATTTTATTTCACAAACATTACATTGTACATGTCTAGCATTTTACGACAACGATTGTCGCTTTTGTAACAGAGATCGATGGAGATTCTTGATGGCACTTGAACAAGGACGATATTTGTTTTCTGTATCGCTTCACGATTATTAAAGTGCACAGCGGATTTATTACCTAAAATATTTGATATGCCAAATTTTGAAGGAAGACGAATGAATTATATTTTTTAGGCTCCTAATTTTGCTATACATTCCAGATGGCACGGTATTAGGTTGTTCACTAAGTTTTGACACTCAAGACAGGTTTTTTTACCGGAAAATCGAGGGTCCGGAAATTTTGCCGATTTCACCTATATAGGGGTTTTTTGATGCGGGGAATTCAGGTCAGATTTTAGTTGGTCCCGCCACGAAAACAAGGAAAACCGCTATTTTCTTCAAAAAATGGCCTTTTTTTGGTCAAAAATGACCCAAAAATGCTCATTTTTGGCGCGATACGAAAAACCAATTGCAGATTCGGAATCAGCACATCAAAATATCCCTAAAAACAAGTTTTCTGAAAAATCCGAAAAAATTTGATTTTTTGGTTTTCAAACAAAAATCGATTTGGAAAAAATCAAATATGGAAACTTTTTCTACAAAACATGTTTTGTAGTTAACAACCTAATACAAGCGAAAAATTAGTTCGCAGTTTGTATCCGTCAGAGCCGAATTAATGAGGTGACATCTTTTCATGTCTCCATTTTTGAGAATGGTGTCCGATCGATTAAAATTTTTTGGACTGTTCTGCAGATTTGAATTTCTAAAAAATACGGGATGCAAAAAGAGCAATAACCACGAATTTTTGTGTAAAGCTGCTTACTGGAACCCAATAAAAGAAAATTGTGATGAAAGTGATGGCACTTGACGATTGAGGAGCCTTCGAGATTTGGGCATATCCCATATATGCGAAGGCAACAAATATCATTCCCAACGGCAGAATCGCCTAAAATGTTCCATACATTAATTTTTTAACTCTAAAAATTTAAGAAATTTTTAGATTATTATCTTAAAAAGTAACTACCTGCACAACCAAAGCAACACTTATTTGGCTGTTTAGCTCGTGCACAGTCCTCTGAGATATGAACTGCGAAGCCATTTTGAATGTTTTCCGGAGCTTATAGCTGCACCAAGCAATGATGGCATAAATTAAGACGAGAGTAGCCAACGTGAACACGTTGGTATAGAACCTAGTCACGGATGACTGGAATTTGGAGAATTTATTTCAGCTTTCAAACATATATATACCGTAAACTCTCTAATTTAACCCCCTCTTGTTTTACCCCCCTCTAATTCTCCCCCCCCTAGAGGTCGATCGAGTAATTATGCCCCCCCCCAAAATATCGAATAAAATTCAAAATTTTTTGGGCGGGAATTCAAATTTTGAATTTTTTGAGCAAATTTGAGCAAAAATCCCAAAAATTTTTGAAACCTCGATCGCGTAATTTTACCCCCTCTATTTTTACCGCCCCCTCTATTTCCCCCCCATTGAAGTCGATCGAATAATTCTGCCCCCGGGGGTTAAATTAGAGAGTTTACGGTATGTTATACTACCGTAGAGTTATTTTTAACAGACAAAAATAATGACATACTAGCGGGCCAGTACTGGCTACGCCAGTAGCAGAGTTCACTTTCATCCCAACTCTCTTCCCTCAAAAGGTTGTTCGGGAGTAACTTTTTTTAGTGCTAGTCCGGGATGAGGGTCTTCGGCCCTCATACCGGAGAAATAAGCACTGGTAAGAATGACCCTTCCGAAAAATTGGCTTCAGGCCATCAAAATGCGTCATAGACGGAGAAAAATTGAATGAGATTCCAGTTTTGTCTAAATTTTGTCTAAAATTTATCTAAATATAGCTATATTTTGACCTTAAATTAGGATTCTCCGCAAAAAGTTCCCTAAAATAGGTACATTTGTAAATTACCACCCCTAAGAATGCACCGGCCAAAGCGTTACCCACAGAGGAATTATTGCACTACACTGAAATAATAATGTCATATTCGTGTTTCCCGTAATTTTTTGGGTAAGATAACGCCTTTTTCAGAATTTTTTGAGAAAAATTTTTTTTCCGGTTTTTGCTACCAGGCGAAAAAACGCGAAAAACTTTTTTCTCAAAAAATTTAAAAAACGTGTTATATTACCCAAAAAATTACGGGGAACACGAATAGGACATTATTTTTGCCACTTTCATGGACAAAAACTCCCGAAAACGGCCTCTGAATTTCTGATTTTCTCGCATTTTCCTTCTTCACGTTTCACCTAATGAGTGTTCCTTGTGAGCCAGTATTTTTCTATTCAGCAAAATATTTTGCAAAATTAGGATTTAAAAAATTTGAGAAAACAGAAAAGCACAAAACACACCTTTCCGAAAAAAACACCAATCGAGTGCTCTGTAGCGTTAATGCGGAATATGGATTCTATAAGTGCATCGTGCCCATCAAATGCTTCATTTTCCAGAATTCCCAAAATTATGAAAATTACGGAAAATATATTCGGAATAAGAAGAATTAGGGCCAATAAACGTGAATTGACTTCTATTTTCCTGAAATATTTTTCTTAGCTTGCAAGTCAATTCAAATGGACAGAACGCCAAATATTTGTAATCGATCCCAAATTTGGTACTCATTTAAATATGATCACTTTTGTGTTCTTTTTTGAATTTCATTTTTAAACCAAAATATCATTAAAGAGAACCAGAGCGCTATCAGGGAAGTCGATACAATTCGAGATGAATGCTGTGAGAATCCTCTTTGTTCCATCAATAAGTTGCCATCTTCAAGCAAAATATGCTAAAATCAACATTTGCATAAGTAACAGTAAGATGGAAATATTTCTATGAAAATTCAATTAAAAATATACTTCACTGCCAATCCCAACGTTTACTCAGAGTCGAACACAAGGGGATTCACAACTAGGGACTCTATCCAAAGTGATCTTTGTCCAAGTGTCGCCTTTCTGTATAAAAACGGGCAAACCCCCCGGGCAACTGCCACCCGCGACATCTCCCACCGCAAAGGAAAAACTCTTATCAAATGACAGGGTCGCAGGAGCGATAGGGCTCAGGGACGGCAGACGGTTAGAGATACACACTATTTCCTGGTCACTTTTGCACGCAGACACTGTTCTCTAGTATGAGGTGGGAGCTGTTGCGGGTGGCAGTTGTCGCGGTGGCAGTTGTCTGGGTGCCATAAAAACGACACTTGGATAGGGTAAATATTTTCTCTATAGTCCCCCTATATTCAGGAGCCAAATGTCACAAGTTAGCGAAATCCTCTATATCGTGACGAGTGATAGCTCAAAATGACCGGCATAAAAAACCCGGATCCGAGCGCAGCTAAGAAAGTTACAGGTGCGCGAAGTTCGGGATTTTGAGCAAATCCAGGATTAAAAAGGTAAAATTTTTTAGATTAAATCGCCTTTTTTGGCCACTTTTCACTATATTGGCCATAAATCTGATACTACTCATTATATGTCAACTTTTTCTCTACTTTATAATGGCACAATCAGATTTTTTAATTCGCGCCAAAAAAATACCCGTTTTATCCCGATTTCATCAGATTTTCATCAAAATCTGATCCAAAAAAGGCGATTTTATCACCTTGTTTCATCAGATATTTCGCTATTGTAGTTCCGTCCTTAGGAAAGGTTACGGCTAGACTAAGTCCTTACGACTAGACAGTTCGTTAGGCGAAATACAGCCGTCTAGACTTTATGTTCAGAAATATCCAAAGAGACCTCATAACCGAATCCTTATAAGTAGGGTGCGGACTTTTAGGATCGTAAAACCCCATTTTAGGATTCTAAAAAGGATCATAAAAAGGCCGTTTTAGGATCATAAAATGGGGTTTTAGAATCATGCATTTTTACTCATTTTTTGCTAAAAATGGAAAAAAAATATAATGTAAAACGTATTAAAAATGCCCGTTTTATCCCGATTTCATCAGATTTTCATCAAAATTTGATCAAAATTACGGCTACTTTTGACTTTATGTTCAGAAATATCCAAAGAGACCTCATAAACGAATCCTTATAAGCCATTTTGTGATTAGTATTAAAAGAAGTACCGGTTGCACTATTGCTGATACTATCAAAAATGCAATATTGACAACAATTGAGTGAAGCAAAATGGTACTGTAATGATTCATCTCATCTTTAGTTCTTTTTAGAATAAGCCAGGCCAAGGTTAAGTTGAAGCTTAGTCCCATTACTAGACAGGTATAGACATTATCTTCGGTGAAGGCTTCCATTTGTGTATCGTTTGACTTCTTGAATAAATGTAAATGTTTTCTGACGCCTTATAAGGAACTGAATCCAACTGAAATTGAAAAGAGATTTGATACAATGACAAATCAGACATAGAAAACAGAAATTTGAAAACACAAAAAATTACTTATTTGCCTGAGGTTAGAAAACCGCACCGTGACTTGAAAACCGCTTTGATACTTTCAAGTCTGATTTCTTGGAATTTAAAAGATTGTACTCCAGACTATTGGACTTAAGGTGAAACCTGTTATGTGAGACTCTGGTAATGATACAAAAATTACGCATTGAAGCAAAGGCTGTGAAAAAGGAACTATTCGAAGAAAACCACATTATGTTCGTTTTAAAACTTTTTGGTCGCCTGAGAACTTTGTATTTCGTGGAAAGTACAAATTTTGGTGTATAAAATTTACGATTAGTAGTGCTCAAATATTTCACATAGTCTGAGTCTGTAATGAATCGGCACAAAATATGTCTGTCGTTTATTGAAAACTAGCGGCGTGGGACTCCCTACGGGAGTCTAGTTAAAAATTTAATCTATGTATATCTATATGTTCCAAGTTCCCTCGCATTCCAAGGGGAAGGTTCTTTAAAAAACACAGAAGTGGCAAAAGCGATCTTTGAACCCTTAAAAACACAGAAGTGACAAAATAAGCGACTCTAAGAATGCAGGTTTGGGTGAAAAACACAGAAGTGACAAAATTTTGGTCTAAATTTTGGCGAAAATTAATCAATATTTAGCTAAATTTTGACCTCAAAATCGGATTCACCGCTAAAAATTGCCCTAATTAGGTACAGTCGGCGCTCGATATAACATCACGCTGGGGACTGGCCCAAAGTGACGTTATATCGAGGGTGACGTTATATCGAGGGTCAATTTTTCCAAAGGAAAAAATGGCCCAAAATGCCATTTTTTTGCATTTTTATGCTGTTTTTGGCCCTCTTGTACATTTATGCATTAAAAATACACTATTTTACCTTAAATTTACCTAATTGAAAGCTAGATTATCACAGCTAGCGATTAAAATCGGGCTGCCAAGGGCCTTGCAAAGGAGCGCGAATTTGAATTCGGATTTTTGAAAAGCTGAGAATGTGGGCCAATTTTTGTAATAAATAACATTTTATTCAAAAATTTGCTTTGGTCCCCCAAAGGGAATTTGGGAACACCTATGAAATTAGGAGAAAATATAAACAACGAGAGAAAATTTGGTTGAAAAGGTAAAAAATGAGCGAAATTGAAAGAAATGGGCAAAAATTAGTGCCGAAATTTTTAAAAATTTGAACAAAAATTGAAAGAAAATTTTGAGCATTTGGGAAAAAAATTTCATGTGGTACCCCCTATGCTTTTTTCCTCCCGACCCTCCCGAAAGTGACGTTATATCGAGGGTCGGTGACGTTATATCGAGGGTCATTTTGTACGTAAATCCTTATATTTTGGCCGGGACCGGGCAAAACTGACGTAATATCGAGGGTGACGTTATATCGAGTGACGTTATATCGAGCGCCGACTGTATATTTGAAAAACAAGCACCCCTAAGAATGGACTTCCTCAGAAACACAGAAGAGACAAAAGTGATCTTTGATCCCTTAAAAACACAGAAGTGACAGTCCCAGGTGACGCCACATCCCAGGTGACACCTCACAGCTTCAACTTACTATAAGGATATATTGATCGATGTAGGAGTGATTGGATATAAACAACTCCTTGACGGAAAGGGCATGAACTTACCGCGGGACCCTTTGAAACAGGTCAAATTATGAGTTTTAGCAACAAATAATCCGTGTTTTTATTTGCGTTTTATAAGTGTTTTTATTTGCAGATAACGGCAATAAACTAACAGACAAAATTCAATTGATAAAAATTACAGATTGCGATTTCTGTTGGATTTTTCTGTTGGATTCCTTGTTTTTGAGCACTTTCAATCAACTGTCGTGGATCAGTGAGCAGTGATCAGTGATCAGTGATCAGCACATCATGGAACCGTCTTGCGTATTGTTTGTGGACTTCAAATACAATCCGAGCACTAGTGACAAAAGAGCTCACAAGCAACGCTCACCTGGCAAAAGATGCTGGATAGGAATTTACCCCACCTCATGGGCATTCGAGCGGTACTAATCTTTTCGGCGATAACGTTACGAAAAAAAGTTAGCATGATACGGAAAATTTGCACTTTCACTTAGCACGAATATGACGTTATTTTTGCCACTTTCACAGACAAAAACGCCCGAAAACGGCATCTGAAGTCGGATTTTCTCGCATTTTCCTTGTGAAAATCCAATATTCCGTATCATGCTAACTTTTTTTTTCGTATCGCGTTAGGAAAAAAGATTGGTACCGTTCGAATGCCCACAAGGTGGGGTAAATTCCTATCCATCACGTTTCCCTAGGTGAGCGTTTTAAATGCAAAAAGGAATATTCTAGAAATGTTATAAAAAATTTGATTACTCCAAATTGAAAATTATTTAATCTCAGAATTCAATTTTAGACTTCTACAATAGTGTTCGGCCTTTTGTGCTGTTCTATTCACTTGGTGTCTCTCATATTTTTCCCTCGCTCAGATCAGCGTTTTTACAACATTTTGGGCGTGTTCTGTAGCGGCTTCCTTGTGGTTGCTCATTTCTGGAAATTGAGCCATCTCTACCTGCCTTTCTTGCTTTACAATGTAAGTTATGGGCCATAGCTAAAAATTAAAACGCACTTTTGCTGCGTACAAGCAATCAGTTTGTCAATTTAAGAGCGGCAATTTGAAACAACGCAATTTAAAAGCAGCGGCAATTTAAAATAAGGGAGCCGATTGCTGTGGTCAAGCGGCTCTTGTTTTAAAGGGATTATTTTTATAATAAAAACCAGGCATGGTAGCGCGGGAAAACCAAATTTGAATTCAATAAATTTTTTCTCAATTTTTTACCGTGTTCGGCTATTTTCTGATTGTTCCTACCCCACCGGACCGGGGTACGATCTATCGATTGGCGCTATCAAAATAGGATATATCGCCACAAAAAATGGGTGGTTTACCCTATTTTTCATTATTTCACAATAGGTGTTGCGAAATTTCGAAAAAATAGGGTAAACCACCCATTTTTTTGAGGCGATATACCCTATTTTGATAGCGCCAATCGATAGATCGTACCCCGGTCCGGTGGGGTAGGAACAATCAGAAAATAGCCGAACACGGTAAAAAATTGAGAAAAAATTTATTGAATTCAAATTTGGTTTTCCCGCGCTACCATGCCTGATAAAAACTGACTTTCAGTAATGATTTTCAAAGATATCCACTCTAAAACTTTTCCGCTTGAGTCCAATTTCAGTTTAAACAATATTTTACAAAGAACATCGATTTTAACAAAAAAAAAACCGAAAAATCAGTGTATACCGGTGGATTAAGCTTAAAAAGTTGGTATATAGTGATCATAGTCAGATTTTGCATTCAGAATGAAAAATTTGAGGAAAATTGTAATTAAAATTTGCATAGTAAAATTAGTAGCAAATTTTAATTACAATTTTTCTCAAATTTTTTCCTTCTGAATACAAAATCTGAAAGTCTGTTTCTATTAGAAGAGCCTTCCCTTCAAATAAGATTCAAATTGCCGCGCTTAAATTGACAAACTGCTTGCTTGAATGCTAAACTTTAAAATAAGTGTGCTGTTTTAAATAAGATTCAAATGCTTAAATAAACAAAAAATACCGCCGCCGGCGAAAATTTTTCAAAATTTGACATGAACAGAGGAAAATGACTCATTTTTCTACATAAAATGCAGTCGCCATTTTATTGTCTTTTCACAATAAATTCTATTATTCTATCTGAAAAACTTTACTATTACACTACTACTGATTTCTTACGCTTAACATGTCATATAAAGAAAATTAATTCACGACCAAATACCTTTTAAGCAAAGTATATATTACTGTAATGAATAATTTAGTCAGTGGACTTTGCCAGAAACAACTTGATGATCTTGTTCGTCGCTTACGCTTTGCTCTGCGGTGACGCTGAAGTTCAAAGACAAGCTTGCGAGAGTTTCGGCTGCACTGATCCAAAAATGGGCGAATCCAGAAACATTGAATTCGAATTGCTCATTGACCTTATTTTACGTGTTTTTGGATCTGCTTTTATGGCATGGTTCGAATTTGTCGTCTTGTTTGATGCAATGTTTGAAGCCTACATTAGGCGTCTACTAAATGTAGAGAACACATAAGTATGCCATCCTTTCAAAGGTTAAGAATTTAAGAATTTGAATTTGGAATGATATATTGAAGCGATCACATTTACTGAAATTTCGTGACAATAAAACTTTTCCATATAATACACACATATTTCCGAGAAGCCCCTCCCTCGGCAGAACGCCAAGATAACGCCAAGGCCATTTTCTGGATTTATAAATTTCCTAAAAATTTATAGCTCTAAAATCTAGCCTTTTCGACCCTAATCCTAGACAGGTGGGCACAAATTTGGTTATGTGTATTTTCATGCAGAGAAAAACAGGAAACGAGAATGGTGTCCGATCGATTAAAATTTTTTGGACTGTTCTGCAGATTTGAATTTCTAAAAAATACGGGATGCAAAAAGAGCAATAACCACGAATTTTTGTGTAAAGCTGCTTACTGGAACCCAATAAAAGAAAATTGTGATGAAAGTGATGGCACTTGACGATTGAGGAGCCTTCGAGATTTGGGCATATCCCATATATGCGAAGGCAACAAATATCATTCCCAACGGCAGAATCGCCTAAAATGTTCCATACATTAATTTTTTAACTCTAAAAATTTAAGAAATTTTTAGATTATTATCTTAAAAAGTAACTACCTGCACAACCAAAGCAACACTTATTTGGCTGTTTAGCTCGTGCACAGTCCTCTGAGATATGAACTGCGAAGCCATTTTGAATGTTTTCCGGAGCTTATAGCTGCACCAAGCAATGATGGCATAAATTAAGACGAGAGTAGCCAACGTGAACACGTTGGTATAGAACCTAGTCACGGATGACTGGAATTTGGAGAATTTATTTCAGCTTTCAAACATATATATACCGTAAACTCTCTAATTTAACCCCCTCTTGTTTTACCCCCCTCTAATTCTGCCCCCCCTAGAGGTCGATCGAGTAATTATGCCCCCCCCCAAAATTTCGAATAAAATTCAAAATTTTTTGGGCGGGAATTCAAATTTTGAATTTTTTGAGCAAATTTGAGCAAAAATCCCAAAAATTTTTGAAACCTCGATCGCGTAATTTTACCCCCTCTATTTTTACCCCCCCTCTAATTTTGCCCCCCCTAGAGGTCGATTGAATAATTCTGCCCCCGGGGGTTAAATTAGAGAGTTTACGGTATGTTATACTACCGTAGAGTTATTTTTAACAGACAAAAATAATGACATACTAGCGGGCCAGTACTGGCTACGCCAGTAGCAGAGTTCACTTTCATCCCAACTCTCTTCCCTCAAAAGGTTGTTCGGGAGTAACTTTTTTTAGTGCTAGTCCGGGATGAGGGTCTTCGGCCCTCATACCGGAGAAATAAGCACTGGTAAGAATGACCCTTCCGAAAAATTGGCTTCAGGCCATCAAAATGCGTCATAGACGGAGAAAAATTGAATGAGATTCCAGTTTTGTCTAAATTTTGTCTAAAATTTATCTAAATATAGCTATATTTTGACCTTAAATTAGGATTCTCCGCAAAAAGTTCCCTAAAATAGGTACATTTGTAAATTACCACCCCTAAGAATGCACCGGCCAAAGCGTTACCCACAGAGGAATTATTGCACTACACTGAAATAATAATGTCATATTCGTGTTTCCCGTAATTTTTTGGGTAAGATAACGCCTTTTTCAGAATTTTTTGAGAAAAATTTTTTTTCCGGTTTTTGCTACCAGGCGAAAAAACGCGAAAAACTTTTTTCTCAAAAAATTTAAAAAACGTGTTATATTACCCAAAAAATTACGGGGAACACGAATAGGACATTATTTTTGCCACTTTCATGGACAAAAACTCCCGAAAACGGCCTCTGAATTTCTGATTTTCTCGCATTTTCCTTCTTCACGTTTCACCTAATGAGTGTTCCTTGTGAGCCAGTATTTTTCTATTCAGCAAAATATTTTGCAAAATTAGGATTTAAAAAATTTGAGAAAACAGAAAAGCACAAAACACACCTTTCCGAAAAAAACACCAATCGAGTGCTCTGTAGCGTTAATGCGGAATATGGATTCTATAAGTGCATCGTGCCCATCAAATGCTTCATTTTCCAGAATTCCCAAAATTATGAAAATTACGGAAAATATATTCGGAATAAGAAGAATTAGGGCCAATAAACGTGAATTGACTTCTATTTTCCTGAAATATTTTTCTTAGCTTGCAAGTCAATTCAAATGGACAGAACGCCAAATATTTGTAATCGATCCCAAATTTGGTACTCATTTAAATATGATCACTTTTGTGTTCTTTTTTGAATTTCATTTTTAAACCAAAATATCATTAAAGTTAAACTTTTCGATTGAATTCAAACATTTCTCATTTCAAGGGTATTGATTAAATTAAAACTAAAGCTAAAACTTGCCTGCATAAAATTAAATAACGGAACACAAACTGCGACGATAAAGAGTAAATTTTTACTAGTAAAATAAAGAACCAGAGCGCTATCAGGGAAGTCGATACAATTCGAGATGAATGCTGTGAGAATCCTCTTTGTTCCATCAATAAGTTGCCATCTTCAAGCAAAATATGCTAAAATCAACATTTGCATAAGTAACAGTAAGATGGAAATATTTCTATGAAAATTCAATTAAAAATATACTTCACTGCCAATCCCAACGTTTACTCAGAGTCGAACACAAGGGGATTCACAACTAGGGACTCTATCCAAAGTGATCTTTGTCCAAGTGTCGCCTTTCTGTATAAAAACGGCACCCAGACAACTGCCACCGCGACAACTGCCACCCGCGACATCTCCCACCGCAAAGGAAAAACTCTTATCAAATGACAGGGTCGCAGGAGCGATAGGGCTCAGGGACGGCAGACGGTTAGAGATACACACTATTTCCTGGTCACTTTTGCACGCAGACACTGTTCTCTAGTATGAGGTGGGAGCTGTTGCGGGTGGCAGTTGTCGCGGTGGCAGTTGTCTGGGTGCCATAAAAACGACACTTGGATAGGGTAAATATTTTCTCTATAGTCCCCCTATATTCAGGAGCCAAATGTCACAAGTTAGCGAAATCCTCTATATCGTGACGAGTGATAGCTCAAAATGACCGGCATAAAAAACCCGGATCCGAGCGCAGCTAAGAAAGTTACAGGTGCGCGAAGTTCGGGATTTTGAGCAAATCCAGGATTAAAAAGGTAAAATTTTTAAGATTAAATCGCCTTTTTTGGCCACTTTTCACTATATTGGCCATAAATCTGATATTACTCATTATATGTCAACTTTTTCTCTAGTTTATAATGGCACAATCAGATTTTTGAATTCGCGCCAAAAAATACCCGTTTTATCCCGATTTCATCAGATTTTCATCAAAATCTGATCCAAAAAAGGCGATTTCATCACCTTGTTTCATCAGATATTTCGCTATCGTAGTTCCGTCCTTAGGAAAGGTTACGGCTAGACTAAGTCCTTACGACTAGACAGTTCGTTAGGCGAAATACAGCCGTCTAGACTTTATGTTCAGAAATATCCAAAGAGTATCATAACCGAATCCTTATAAGTAGGGTGCGGACTTTTAGGATCGTAAAACCCCATTTTAGGATTCTAAAAAGGATCATAAAAAGGCCGTTTTAGGATCATAAAATGGGGTTTTAGAATCATGCATTTTTACTCATTTTTTGCTAAAAATGGAAAAAAAATATAATGTAAAACGTATTAAAAATGCCCGTTTTATCCCGATTTCATCAGATTTTCATCAAAATTTGATCAAAATTACGGCTACTTTTGACTTTATGTTCAGAAATATCCAAAGAGACCTCATAAACGAATCCTTATAAGCCATTTTGTGATTAGTATTAAAAGAAGTACCGGTTGCACTATTGCTGATACTATCAAAAATGCAATATTGACAACAATTGAGTGAAGCAAAATGGTACTGTAATGATTCATCTCATCTTTAGTTCTTTTTAGAATAAGCCAGGCCAAGGTTAAGTTGAAGCTTAGTCCCATTACTAGACAGGTATAGACATTATCTTCGGTGAAGGCTTCCATTTGTGTATCGTTTGACTTCTTGAATAAATGTAAATGTTTTCTGACGCCTTATAAGGAACTGAATCCAACTGAAATTGAAAAGAGATTTGATACAATGACAAATCAGACATAGAAAACAGAAATTTGAAAACACAAAAAATTACTTATTTGCCTGAGGTTAGAAAACCGCACCGTGACTTGAAAACCGCTTTGATACTTTCAAGTCTGATTTCTTGGAATTTAAAAGATTGTACTCCAGACTATTGGACTTAAGGTGAAACCTGTTATGTGAGACTCTGGTAATGATACAAAAATTACGCATTGAAGCAAAGGCTGTGAAAAAGGAACTATTCGAAGAAAACCACATTATGTTCGTTTTAAAACTTTTTGGTCGCCTGAGAACTTTGTATTTCGTGGAAAGTACAAATTTTGGTGTATAAAATTTACGATTAGTAGTGCTCAAATATTTCACATAGTCTGAGTCTGTAATGAATCGGCACAAAATATGTCTGTCGTTTATTGAAAACTAGCGGCGTGGGACTCCCTACGGGAGTCTAGTTAAAAATTTAATCTATGTATATCTATATGTTCCAAGTTCCCTCGCATTCCAAGGGGAAGGTTCTTTAAAAAACACAGAAGTGGCAAAAGCGATCTTTGAACCCTTAAAAACACAGAAGTGACAAAATAAGCGACTCTAAGAATGCAGGTTTGGGTGAAAAACACAGAAGTGACAAAATTTTGGTCTAAATTTTGGCGAAAATTAATCAATATTTAGCTAAATTTTGACCTCAAAATCGGATTCCCCGCTAAAAATTGCCCTAATTAGGTACAGTCGGCGCTCGATATAACGTCACGCTGGGGACCGGCCCAAAGTGACGTTATATCGAGGGTGACGTTATATCGAGGGTCAATTTTTCCAAAGGAAAAAATGGCCCAAAATGCCATTTTTTGTGTTTTTATGCTGTTTTTGGCCCTCTTGTACATTTATGCATTAAAAATACACTATTTTACCTTAAATTTACCTAATTTTTAGCTAGATTATCACAGCTAGCGATTAAAATCGGGCTGCCAAGGGCCTTGCAAAGGAGCGCGAATTTGAATTCGGATTTTTGAAAAGCTGAGAATGTGGGCCAATTTTTGTAATAAATAACATTTTATTCAAAAATTTGCTTTGGTCCCCCAAAGGGAATTTGGGAACACCTATGAAATTAGGAGAAAATATAAACAACGAGAGAAAATTTGGTTGAAAAGGTAAAAAATGAGCGAAATTGAAAGAAATGGGCAAAAATTAGTGCCGAAATTTTTAAAAATTTGAACAAAAATTGAAAGAAAATTTTGAGCATTTGGGAAAAAAATTTCATGTGGTACCCCCTATGCTTTTTTCCTCCCGACCCTCCCGAAAGTGACGTTATATCGAGGGTCGGTGACGTTATATCGAGGGTCATTTTGTACGTAAATCCTTATATTTTGGCCGGGACCGGGCAAAACTGACGTAATATCGAGGGTGACGTTATATCGAGTGACGTTATATCGAGCGCCGACTGTATATTTGAAAAACAAGCACCCCTAAGAATGGACTTCCTCAGAAACACAGAAGAGACAAAAGTGATCTTTGATCCCTTAAAAACACAGAAGTGACAGTCCCAGGTGACGCCACATCCCAGGTGACACCTCACAGCTTCAACTTACTATAAGGATATATTGATCGATGTAGGAGTGATTGGATATAAACAACTCCTTGACGGAAAGGGCATGAACTTACCGCGGGACCCTTTGAAACAGGTCAAATTATGAGTTTTAGCAACAAATAATCCGTGTTTTTATTTGCGTTTTATAAGTGTTTTTATTTGCAGATAACGGCAATAAACTAACAGACAAAATTCAATTGATAAAAATTACAGATTGCGATTTCTGTTGGATTTTTCTGTTGGATTCCTTGTTTTTGAGCACTTTCAATCAACTGTCGTGGATCAGTGAGCAGTGATCAGTGATCAGTGATCAGCACATCATGGAACCGTCTTGCGTATTGTTTGTGGACTTCAAATACAATCCGAGCACTAGTGACAAAAGAGCTCACAAGCAACGCTCACCTGGCAAAAGATGCTGGATAGGAATTTACCCCACCTCATGGGCATTCGAGCGGTACTAATCTTTTCGGCGATAACGTTACGAAAAAAAGTTAGCATGATACGGAAAATTTGCACTTTCACTTAGCACGAATATGACGTTATTTTTGCCACTTTCACAGACAAAAACGCCCGAAAACGGCATCTGAAGTCGGATTTTCTCGCATTTTCCTTGTGAAAATCCAATATTCCGTATCATGCTAACTTTTTTTTTCGTATCGCGTTAGGAAAAAAGATTGGTACCGTTCGAATGCCCACAAGGTGGGGTAAATTCCTATCCATCACGTTTCCCTAGGTGAGCGTTTTAAATGCAAAAAGGAATATTCTAGAAATGTTATAAAAAATTTGATTACTCCAAATTGAAAATTATTTAATCTCAGAATTCAATTTTAGACTTCTACAATAGTGTTCGGCCTTTTGTGCTGTTCTATTCACTTGGTGTCTCTCATATTTTTCCCTCGCTCAGATCAGCGTTTTTACAACATTTTGGGCGTGTTCTGTAGCGGCTTCCTTGTGGTTGCTCATTTCTGGAAATTGAGCCATCTCTACCTGCCTTTCTTGCTTTACAATGTAAGTTATGGGCCATAGCTAAAAATTAAAACGCACTTTTGCTGCGTACAAGCAATCAGTTTGTCAATTTAAGAGCGGCAATTTGAAACAACGCAATTTAAAAGCAGCGGCAATTTAAAATAAGGGAGCCGATTGCTGTGGTCAAGCGGCTCTTGTTTTAAAGGGATTATTTTTATAATAAAAACCAGGCATGGTAGCGCGGGAAAACCAAATTTGAATTCAATAAATTTTTTCTCAATTTTTTACCGTGTTCGGCTATTTTCTGATTGTTCCTACCCCACCGGACCGGGGTACGATCTATCGATTGGCGCTATCAAAATAGGATATATCGCCACAAAAAATGGGTGGTTTACCCTATTTTTCATTATTTCACAATAGGTGTTGCGAAATTTCGAAAAAATAGGGTAAACCACCCATTTTTTTGAGGCGATATACCCTATTTTGATAGCGCCAATCGATAGATCGTACCCCGGTCCGGTGGGGTAGGAACAATCAGAAAATAGCCGAACACGGTAAAAAATTGAGAAAAAATTTATTGAATTCAAATTTGGTTTTCCCGCGCTACCATGCCTGATAAAAACTGACTTTCAGTAATGATTTTCAAAGATATCCACTCTAAAACTTTTCCGCTTGAGTCCAATTTCAGTTTAAACAATATTTTACAAAGAACATCGATTTTAACAAAAAAAAACCGAAAAATCAGTGTATACCGGTGGATTAAGCTTAAAAAGTTGGTATATAGTGATCATAGTCAGATTTTGCATTCAGAATGAAAAATTTGAGGAAAATTGTAATTAAAATTTGCATAGTAAAATTAGTAGCAAATTTTAATTACAATTTTTCTCAAATTTTTTCCTTCTGAATACAAAATCTGAAAGTCTGTTTCTATTAGAAGAGCCTTCCCTTCAAATAAGATTCAAATTGCCGCGCTTAAATTGACAAACTGCTTGCTTGAATGCTAAACTTTAAAATAAGTGTGCTGTTTTAAATAAGATTCAAATGCTTAAATAAACAAAAAATACCGCCGCCGGCGAAAATTTTTCAAAATTTGACATGAACAGAGGAAAATGACTCATTTTTCTACATAAAATGCAGTCGCCATTTTATTGTCTTTTCACAATAAATTCTATTATTCTATCTGAAAAACTTTACTATTACACTACTACTGATTTCTTACGCTTAACATGTCATATAAAGAAAATTAATTCACGACCAAATACCTTTTAAGCAAAGTATATATTACTGTAATGAATAATTTAGTCAGTGGACTTTGCCAGAAACAACTTGATGATCTTGTTCGTCGCTTACGCTTTGCTCTGCGGTGACGCTGAAGTTCAAAGACAAGCTTGCGAGAGTTTCGGCTGCACTGATCCAAAAATGGGCGAATCCAGAAACATTGAATTCGAATTGCTCATTGACCTTATTTTACGTGTTTTTGGATCTGCTTTTATGGCATGGTTCGAATTTGTCGTCTTGTTTGATGCAATGTTTGAAGCCTACATTAGGCGTCTACTAAATGTAGAGAACACATAAGTATGCCATCCTTTCAAAGGTTAAGAATTTAAGAATTTGAATTTGGAATGATATATTGAAGCGATCACATTTACTGAAATTTCGTGACAATAAAACTTTTCCATATAATACACACATATTTCCGAGAAGCCCCTCCCTCGGCAGAACGCCAAGATAACGCCAAGGCCATTTTCTGGATTTATAAATTTCCTAAAAATTTATAGCTCTAAAATCTAGCCTTTTCGACCCTAATCCTAGACAGGTGGGCACAAATTTGGTTATGTGTATTTTCATGCAGAGAAAAACAGGAAACGAGAATGGTGTCCGATCGATTAAAATTTTTTGGACTGTTCTGCAGATTTGAATTTCTAAAAAATACGGGATGCAAAAAGAGCAATAACCACGAATTTTTGTGTAAAGCTGCTTACTGGAACCCAATAAAAGAAAATTGTGATGAAAGTGATGGCACTTGACGATTGAGGAGCCTTCGAGATTTGGGCATATCCCATATATGCGAAGGCAACAAATATCATTCCCAACGGCAGAATCGCCTAAAATGTTCCATACATTAATTTTTTAACTCTAAAAATTTAAGAAATTTTTAGATTATTATCTTAAAAAGTAACTACCTGCACAACCAAAGCAACACTTATTTGGCTGTTTAGCTCGTGCACAGTCCTCTGAGATATGAACTGCGAAGCCATTTTGAATGTTTTCCGGAGCTTATAGCTGCACCAAGCAATGATGGCATAAATTAAGACGAGAGTAGCCAACGTGAACACGTTGGTATAGAACCTAGTCACGGATGACTGGAATTTGGAGAATTTATTTCAGCTTTCAAACATATATATACCGTAAACTCTCTAATTTAACCCCCTCTTGTTTTACCCCCCTCTAATTCTGCCCCCCCTAGAGGTCGATCGAGTAATTATGCCCCCCCCCCAAAATTTCGAATAAAATTCAAAATTTTTTGGGCGGGAATTCAAATTTTGAATTTTTTGAGCAAATTTGAGCAAAAATCCCAAAAATTTTTGAAAAAATTTTACCCCCTCTATTTTTACCCCCCCTCTAATTTTGCCCCCCCTAGAGGTCGATTGAATAATTCTGCCCCCGGGGGTTAAATTAGAGAGTTTACGGTATGTTATACTACCGTAGAGTTATTTTTAACAGACAAAAATAATGACATACTAGCGGGCCAGTACTGGCTACGCCAGTAGCAGAGTTCACTTTCATCCCAACTCTCTTCCCTCAAAAGGTTGTTCGGGAGTAACTTTTTTTAGTGCTAGTCCGGGATGAGGGTCTTCGGCCCTCATACCGGAGAAATAAGCACTGGTAAGAATGACCCTTCCGAAAAATTGGCTTCAGGCCATCAAAATGCGTCATAGACGGAGAAAAATTGAATGAGATTCCAGTTTTGTCTAAATTTTGTCTAAAATTTATCTAAATATAGCTATATTTTGACCTTAAATTAGGATTCTCCGCAAAAAGTTCCCTAAAATAGGTACATTTGTAAATTACCACCCCTAAGAATGCACCGGCCAAAGCGTTACCCACAGAGGAATTATTGCACTACACTGAAATAATAATGTCATATTCGTGTTTCCCGTAATTTTTTGGGTAAGATAACGCCTTTTTCAGAATTTTTTGAGAAAAATTTTTTTTCCGGTTTTTGCTACCAGGCGAAAAAACGCGAAAAACTTTTTTCTCAAAAAATTTAAAAAACGTGTTATATTACCCAAAAAATTACGGGGAACACGAATAGGACATTATTTTTGCCACTTTCATGGACAAAAACTCCCGAAAACGGCCTCTGAATTTCTGATTTTCTCGCATTTTCCTTCTTCACGTTTCACCTAATGAGTGTTCCTTGTGAGCCAGTATTTTTCTATTCAGCAAAATATTTTGCAAAATTAGGATTTAAAAAATTTGAGAAAACAGAAAAGCACAAAACACACCTTTCCGAAAAAAACACCAATCGAGTGCTCTGTAGCGTTAATGCGGAATATGGATTCTATAAGTGCATCGTGCCCATCAAATGCTTCATTTTCCAGAATTCCCAAAATTATGAAAATTACGGAAAATATATTCGGAATAAGAAGAATTAGGGCCAATAAACGTGAATTGACTTCTATTTTCCTGAAATATTTTTCTTAGCTTGCAAGTCAATTCAAATGGACAGAACGCCAAATATTTGTAATCGATCCCAAATTTGGTACTCATTTAAATATGATCACTTTTGTGTTCTTTTTTGAATTTCATTTTTAAACCAAAATATCATTAAAGTTAAACTTTTCGATTGAATTCAAACATTTCTCATTTCAAGGGTATTGATTAAATTAAAACTAAAGCTAAAACTTGCCTGCATAAAATTAAATAACGGAACACAAACTGCGACGATAAAGAGTAAATTTTTACTAGTAAAATAAAGAACCAGAGCGCTATCAGGGAAGTCGATACAATTCGAGATGAATGCTGTGAGAATCCTCTTTGTTCCATCAATAAGTTGCCATCTTCAAGCAAAATATGCTAAAATCAACATTTGCATAAGTAACAGTAAGATGGAAATATTTCTATGAAAATTCAATTAAAAATATACTTCACTGCCAATCCCAACGTTTACTCAGAGTCGAACACAAGGGGATTCACAACTAGGGACTCTATCCAAAGTGATCTTTGTCCAAGTGTCGCCTTTCTGTATAAAAACGGCACCCAGACAACTGCCACCGCGACAACTGCCACCCGCGACATCTCCCACCGCAAAGGAAAAACTCTTATCAAATGACAGGGTCGCAGGAGCGATAGGGCTCAGGGACGGCAGACGGTTAGAGATACACACTATTTCCTGGTCACTTTTGCACGCAGACACTGTTCTCTAGTATGAGGTGGGAGCTGTTGCGGGTGGCAGTTGTCGCGGTGGCAGTTGTCTGGGTGCCATAAAAACGACACTTGGATAGGGTAAATATTTTCTCTATAGTCCCCCTATATTCAGGAGCCAAATGTCACAAGTTAGCGAAATCCTCTATATCGTGACGAGTGATAGCTCAAAATGACCGGCATAAAAAACCCGGATCCGAGCGCAGCTAAGAAAGTTACAGGTGCGCGAAGTTCGGGATTTTGAGCAAATCCAGGATTAAAAAGGTAAAATTTTTAAGATTAAATCGCCTTTTTTGGCCACTTTTCACTATATTGGCCATAAATCTGATATTACTCATTATATGTCAACTTTTTCTCTACTTTATAGTGGCACAATCAGATTTTTTAATTCGCGCCAAAAAAATACCCGTTTTATCCCGATTTCATCAGATTTTCATCAAAATCTGATCCAAAAAAGGCGATTTCATCACCTTGTTTCATCAGATATTTCGCTATCGTAGTTCCGTCCTTAGGAAAGGTTACGGCTAGACTAAGTCCTTACGACTAGACAGTTCGTTAGGCGAAATACAGCCGTCTAGACTTTATGTTCAGAAATATCCAAAGAGTATCATAACCGAATCCTTATAAGTAGGGTGCGGACTTTTAGGATCGTAAAACCCCATTTTAGGATTCTAAAAAGGATCATAAAAAGGCCGTTTTAGGATCATAAAATGGGGTTTTAGAATCATGCATTTTTACTCATTTTTTGCTAAAAATGGAAAAAAAATATAATGTAAAACGTATTAAAAATGCCCGTTTTATCCCGATTTCATCAGATTTTCATCAAAATTTGATCAAAATTACGGCTACTTTTGACTTTATGTTCAGAAATATCCAAAGAGACCTCATAAACGAATCCTTATAAGCCATTTTGTGATTAGTATTAAAAGAAGTACCGGTTGCACTATTGCTGATACTATCAAAAATGCAATATTGACAACAATTGAGTGAAGCAAAATGGTACTGTAATGATTCATCTCATCTTTAGTTCTTTTTAGAATAAGCCAGGCCAAGGTTAAGTTGAAGCTTAGTCCCATTACTAGACAGGTATAGACATTATCTTCGGTGAAGGCTTCCATTTGTGTATCGTTTGACTTCTTGAATAAATGTAAATGTTTTCTGACGCCTTATAAGGAACTGAATCCAACTGAAATTGAAAAGAGATTTGATACAATGACAAATCAGACATAGAAAACAGAAATTTGAAAACACAAAAAATTACTTATTTGCCTGAGGTTAGAAAACCGCACCGTGACTTGAAAACCGCTTTGATACTTTCAAGTCTGATTTCTTGGAATTTAAAAGATTGTACTCCAGACTATTGGACTTAAGGTGAAACCTGTTATGTGAGACTCTGGTAATGATACAAAAATTACGCATTGAAGCAAAGGCTGTGAAAAAGGAACTATTCGAAGAAAACCACATTATGTTCGTTTTAAAACTTTTTGGTCGCCTGAGAACTTTGTATTTCGTGGAAAGTACAAATTTTGGTGTATAAAATTTACGATTAGTAGTGCTCAAATATTTCACATAGTCTGAGTCTGTAATGAATCGGCACAAAATATGTCTGTCGTTTATTGAAAACTAGCGGCGTGGGACTCCCTACGGGAGTCTAGTTAAAAATTTAATCTATGTATATCTATATGTTCCAAGTTCCCTCGCATTCCAAGGGGAAGGTTCTTTAAAAAACACAGAAGTGGCAAAAGCGATCTTTGAACCCTTAAAAAACACAGAAGTGACAAAATAAGCGACTCTAAGAATGCAGGTTTGGGTGAAAAACACAGAAGTGACAAAATTTTGGTCTAAATTTTGGCGAAAATTAATCAATATTTAGCTAAATTTTGACCTCAAAATCGGATTCACCGCTAAAAATTGCCCTAATTAGGTACAGTCGGCGCTTGATATAACGTCACGCTGGGGACTGGCCCAAAGTGACGTTATATCGAGGGTCAATTTTTCCAAAGGAAAAAATGGCCCAAAATGCCATTTTTTGTGTTTTTATGCTGTTTTTGGACCTCTTGTACATTTATGCATTAAAAATACACTATTTTACCTTAAATTTACCTAATTTTTAGCTAGATTATCACAGCTAGCGATTAAAATCGGGCTGCCAAGGGCCTTGCAAAGGAGCGCGAATTTGAATTCGGATTTTTGAAAAGCTGAGATTATTGTGGCAATTTTTGTAATAAATAACATTTTATTCAAAAATTTGCTTTGGTCCCCCAAAGGGAATTTGGGAACACCTATGAAATTAGGAGAAAATATAAACAACGAGAGAAAATTTGGTTGAAAAGGTAAAAAATGAGCGAAATTGAAAGAAATGGGCAAAAATTAGTGCCGAAATTTTTAAAAATTTGAAGAAAAACTGAAAGAAAATTTTGAGCATTTGGAAAAAAATTTCAGGTGGTACCCCCTATGCTTTTTTCCTCCCGACCCTCCCGAAAGTGACGTTATATCGAGGGTCGGTGACGTTATATCGAGGGTCATTTTGTACGTAAATCCTTATATTTTGGCCGGGACCGGGCAAAACTGACGTAATATCGAGGGTGACGTTATATCGAGTGACGTTATATCGAGCGCCGACTGTATATTTGAAAAACAAGCACCCCTAAGAATGGACTTCCTCAGAAACACAGAAGAGACAAAAGTGATCTTTGATCCCTTAAAAACACAGAAGTGACAGTCCCAGGTGACGCCACATCCCAGGTGACACCTCACAGCTTCAACTTACTATAAGGATATATTGATCGATGTAGGAGTGATTGGATATAAACAACTCCTTGACGGAAAGGGCATGAACTTACCGCGGGACCCTTTGAAACAGGTCAAATTATGAGTTTTAGCAACAAATAATCCGTGTTTTTATTTGCGTTTTATAAGTGTTTTTATTTGCAGATAACGGCAATAAACTAACAGACAAAATTCAATTGATAAAAATTACAGATTGCGATTTCTGTTGGATTTTTCTGTTGGATTCCTTGTTTTTGAGCACTTTCAATCAACTGTCGTGGATCAGTGATTTCAGCACATCATGGAACCGTCTTGCGTATTGTTTGTGGACTTCAAATACAATCCGAGCACTAGTGACAAAAGAGCTCACAAGCAACGCTCACCTGGCAAAAGATGCTGGATAGGAATTTACCCCACCTCATGGGCATTCGAGCGGTACTAATCTTTTCGGCGATAACGTTACGAAAAAAAGTTAGCATGATACGGAAAATTTGCACTTTCACTTAGCACGAATATGACGTTATTTTTGCCACTTTCACAGACAAAAACGCCCGAAAACGGCATCTGAAGTCGGATTTTCTCGCATTTTCCTTGTGAAAATCCAATATTCCGTATCAGGCTAACTTTTTTTTTTCGTAACGTGTTCGCCAAAAAGCTCGGTACCGTTCGAATGCCCAGGAGGTGGGGGTAAATTCCTATCCATCATCTTTTGCCAGGTGTGCGTTTCACCGAAAATGGCCATTAGTTGAAAATATTGTAGTAAAAATTCACAAACAAACCGCCGTTACAGTTATCAGCAGAGTGACCCAGGACTTTCCGATATGTCAAATGTGCCGGATTTTGGGAGATAACGAAATTTCAATGTCTGTGATGATTGGTCCTTTAAGCGACAATAATCCGTTATTACCAAATCCTATATTAGACGAAATATTGATCGATGGAATGACTCAACCATTTTCAATCACTATTATCATTATTATCATTATGACACAAAATTATCTTTTTCCAAATATTATTCTGTAAATGTTGTTGATATCGATCGATCTGGTTTAGGCACGAGTCTGGTTCGAGCCTAGCGCTAACTAGGATATACTGTATTACCTGTAAATAAAGCTAACGTTTGATGATTTTTAACCTACCAGCTAGGGGATGATAAGAAGTATCGCTTCGGCGCAAAAAGTAATCGTTTTTAGGCAAAATTTTGGAGATAATTAGAGTAGAGCTTTTAATTACAGAAAATACGGTACTAACGATAAACAAAATTTCCTATAATGTCCAGTTTAATAAATTTAAAATTTTATATTGCTTTTGCTGCATTCATTGTCGTTGGCCCATTCAAATGTCTGACGTTGACGCGTTCCAAAATCTGCTCATCCTTGCCGTCATTGTAGCCATGGTCGTCATCATAACATTGGCCCTTTTCAATTGGAGTGCACAGGTAAATTATAAATACTATAGAATTTTTAAACGCTACCGTTTGCCTTGTTCTAACGATTCTTCGTTTTTAATTCAGAAACAATTACACTAAAAATTGCGAAATCATTTTGGTGCAAAAAATGCTAAATAATTTTAAGCATTTTGCGAATATTTTGCAAAAGTTCCAGAATTCCTCCTCAAATTTTAAATGCAAAAAGGAATATTCTAGAAATGTTATAAAAAATTTGATTACTCCAAATTGAAAATTATTTAATCTCAGAATTCCATTTTAGACTTCTACAATAGTGTTCGGCCTTTTGTGCTGTTCTATTCACTTGGTGTCTCTCATATTTTTCCCTCGCTCAGATCAGCGTTTTTACAACATTTTGGGCGTGTTCTGTAGCGGCTTCCTTGTGGTTGCTCATTTCTGGAAATTGAGCCATCTCTACCTGCCTTTCTTGCTTTACAATGTAAGTTATGGGCCATAGCTAAAAATTAAAACGCACTTTTGCTGCGTACAAGCAATCAGTTTGTCAATTTAAGAGCGGCAATTTGAAACAACGCAATTTAAAAGCAGCGGCAATTTAAAATAAGGGAGCCGATTGCTGTGGTCAAGCGGCTCTTGTTTTAAAGGGATTATTTTTATAATAAAAACCAGGCATGGTAGCGCGGGAAAACCAAATTTGAATTCAATAATTTTTTCTCAATTTTTTACCGTGTTCGGCTATTTTCTGATTGTTCCTACCCCACCGGACCGGGGTACGATCTATCGATTGGCGCTATCAAAATAGGGTATATCGCCACAAAAAATGGGTGGTTTACCCTATTTTTCATTATTTCACAATAGGTGTTGCGAAATTTCGAAAAAATAGGGTAAACCACCCATTTTTTTGAGGCGATATACCCTATTTTGATAGCGCCAATCGATAGATCGTACCCCGGTCCGGTGGGGTAGGAACAATCAGAAAATAGCCGAACACGGTAAAAAATTGAGAAAAAATTTATTGAATTCAAATTTGGTTTTCCCGCGCTACCATGCCTGATAAAAACTGACTTTCAGTAATGATTTTCAAAGATATCCACTCTAAAACTTTTCCGCTTGAGTCCAATTTCAGTTTAAACAATATTTTACAAAGAACATCGATTTTAACAAAAAAAAACCGAAAAATCAGTGTATACCGGTGGATTAAGCTTAAAAGTTGGTATATAGTGATCATAGTCAGATTTTGTATTCAGAAGGAAAAAATTTGAGGAAAATTGTAATTAAAATTTGCAATGTAAAATTAGTAGCAAATTTTAATTACAATTTTTCTCAAATTTTTTCCTTCTGAATACAAAATCTGAAAGTCTGTTTCTATTAGAAGAGCCTTCCCTTCAAATAAGATTCAAATTGCCGCGCTTAAATTGACAAACTGCTTGCTTGAATGCTAAACTTTAAAATAAGTGTGCTGTTTTAAATAAGATTCAAATGCTTAAATAAACAAAAAATACCGCCGCCGGCGAAAATTTTTCAAAATTTGACATGAACAGAGGAAAATGACTCATTTTTCTACATAAAATGCAGTCGCCATTTTATTGTCTTTTCACAATAAATTCTATTATTCTATCTGAAAAACTTTACTATTACACTACTACTGATTTCTACGCTTAACATGTCATATAAAGAAAATTAATTCACGACCAAATACCTTTTAAGCAAAGTATATATTACTGTAATGAATAATTTAGTCAGTGGACTTTGCCAGAAACAACTTGATGATCTTGTTCGTCGCTTACGCTTTGCTCTGCGGTGACGCTGAAGTTCAAAGACAAGCTTTCGAGAGTTTCACGAGAGTGCACTGAACCCAAAATGGGCGAATCCAGAAACATTGAATTCGAATTGCTCATTGACCTTATGTTACGTATTTTTGGATCTGGTTTTATGGCATGGTTCGAATTTATCGTCTTGTTTGATGCAATGTTTGACTACATTAGGCTCTACTAATGTAGAGAACACAAGTATCCATCCTTCAAGTCGACTTTAAGATTGATTCGAAATGATATATTGAACACACTTAAGGACATCTGACTGACTTGAGTTGACAGCAAATAGGAGTTGGTCAAAAGAGGCGTCTAAAATTCCGCGCGAATTCAAGGGAATTGGGGTTACACAAGGGTACCCTGTAAAGTATCTATCGGTACAGCTCGTGACTAAACCCTTTTCAAAGACATGGTTCGGACGATCTGGGATATATCGAAAATCATCAAAACGTCCATTTGAATTCGCGCGCGTCACTTTTTCATTTGTCATCGTTTTACAACTTCAAGTCTAGATCAGATCTGTCCTTTACTGAAATTTCGTGACAATAAAACTTTTCCATATAATACACACATATTTCCGAGAAGCCCCTCCCTCGGCAGAACGCCAAGATAACGCCAAGGCCATTTTCTGGATTTATAAATTTCCTAAAAATTTATAGCTCTAAAATCTAGCCTTTTCGACCCTAATCCTAGACAGGTGGGCACAAATTTGGTTATGTGTATTTTCATGCAGAGAAAAACAGGAAACGAGAGATAGTGTGTTAATTAGGAGAGAAAGTTGTGAAGGCAACACACTGCTGCTTGGGAATGAAGATCATCAAGTCCGGGGAACATCTTTATTTGCTCATTGATGAAATATGTGACGTAACAAAACATTATTAAGTTGTGTACTAAGTTTCCGGAAAAAGTTTTAAATCAACTTTTTATTCAACGAAACATAAATAAAATAACATCCCTAAATACTAAGCGGCGTCGTGTACGCAACGCTCAAATGTGGTCAATCATCCAGAAATATCCAGCATTCAGATCAGGGCGTGTGATAGCTCAATCGATTCCTCTCGATGAGTACGGTGTGGGAAAATTGTCAGACCCGAAATTTGAATATTTGAATTCGCGCCAAAACCGAAAAACGTGTTTTTAAGGGTTTTGACCTGGGGAAGTGATGTTTTTTATGTTCCCAATCGATTTCTGAGGCGATTCTGGACCACTTTGCGTTTTACACTTTTTGATTTGGCGCATTTTTGAAAAAAAGCCACTTTTTGGCCAGAAAATCGGGTTTTTTGATGTAATGTGTCTACGGGTCTGATTTTTGGTACCCGGGGGTTTTCGGGTACGCTGATCACGAATCTGACGTCAGATTCGAGATTATTCTCACGAGGTCGTGATATTCTCACCAGGTCTCTCACGAGGTCAGAACTTTCCCGGGCGGGATGTTGCTTACGGGCGACAAGCAATTAACTTCTATTGCTTCAACGAATTTATACCGTCCCACGAATCTAGGCTCCCGACGGCTAGCCGGCGGTAGCCGGCTAGTAAAATTAATAATCGAAGTATTCTCCGTTATTTTCGATCAGATTTGCCATAGTCCATCTGGCTTCCCTAAGTCGCTATAGCCCCTCAAAACACATGAAAAATCGCACTTTTTTGGATTTTTCATGAAATTTCCATTGGTTCGTTGTGTTTGAAGGGGTATAGCGCCTTGGGGAACCCAGATGGCCTACAGCATGTTATACATTTTTGAAATCCTCACAAAATCTGCTACCCGAAATAGGAAAAAAATTATGTGGTATCTTTGGTCCCAACACGAAAATTGAAGCCCAACGGTCTCAACAGCGTTGACGACAGTGGCTCGGTCGACTTCTCGTGGATGTCCTGAGCTGTTTTTGTCCGCGATATCCGTTTGGTTCTTTTTAAACTTTGCGTACCACTCATAAGCTGTAGATTGTGACACAGTTCCGGCTCCCTTGACTCGATTGATGTTTCTATTGCCTCTTTTACGGAGTGACCCAGCTCAAACTCGTATTTGAGTAGTTCGCGAATAATCCCTCTATTTTTCTCCATATTGCAAAACGAATGTCAGAGTTTATATAAAAATGATAGCTGAGATAATAACGGACTAGGTTTTTTGCCAGCCCCTCGGGGCTGGAGCCATCCCATACCTCGGCCCAGTCCAGCGTTCTTGGGCGGTCCAGAATTCTTGGGGCCAGTCCAGCGTTCGTCGGTCCAACCCAGTTGGGCTGAGTGTTAGCCACTACTCGCGAGTCAGCAAGTTCCGGGAATTCTTGGTGCCAGTCCTGCCTTCTTGGGGCCAGTCCAGTGTTTTTGGGAAGTCCAGTAAACAGTGACAGACACGAAAATTAAGCACTGGATAGAATGCACTCCCACAAAAAACCGTGACAGATACAAAAATTAAGCACTGGATAGAATGATCCTTCCAAAAATTTGCGTACAATTTAGGTACATTTTAGCTAAAATTTGGCCAAATTTAGGATAATTTAGACCTATTTTTGGCTAAATTTCAGCCTAATTAGGTACATTTTTAAAATTAAACACCCCTAAGAATGCACTTACTAAAAATTCTCTGGCACTCTGACCTAATGGTGTTGTCTTTTTCATGCGAAGGACGGACAACATGCTCCCAAATACTAGGTAAGAAGATATAACTGAATAAAAGGGTTTCCGCTTGGGACAAAATATGGTTCATTTAAAACTTTTTCCGGAAACTTAGTACACAACCTAATATTTTTCATGCTCTGCAGTTTTCATGATGTATATCCAGGCAACGTTGGACGCACATTTCCGTTTCATCAAAGCAAGGATTCATACAAGTGCGATCGTGTTGGCAACTCGTTGTGCAATAGACAAACTTTATGTGGCACTCTAAGCAACATTGCGGATTACCGGACCTGGCTGAAAGTATGTTTTTACCTAATAACATTTGTGCCTATGGTAGAAAATATTTATAGAAACTTTTATAAAAATTGTGAAACGTTTTCAGGCACCACTCCCGAATTAAGCGGTCCCATGATTTTGACTCAGACTCAGATGATCACATTGCTAATAAGGAAATAGCTAGTTCGGTTTTACTTACACACGTAATAACTATGGTCAGGGTGTTTTACGTTCTTAGCGGTCTTGACAGGAGTTTTTCTGGCGTTCTGCCCAAAAACGCCAAAGATGGAAACCGCTAATAACCGAGGATACGTCTTTGGCGTTTTTGGGCAGAACGCCAGAAAAATGCCAAATTTTGGCGTTTTTCGTGAAAACAGAGCTCAGATTTGATTTCAGCACACTCAAAAAGACCCTAGGGTGTGAAATTTCTGCCGAAAGATGTTCATGGTGCCTTACGTGTGTGCCTTACGTGCCTGCGTCATCATCATCTTTGTTATCATCATCATCTTCTTCAACGTTATCGCTTCTTCTTTCGTCAGAATGCGTATATGATTTTTGATCCTGGGAATCATTTTGGTCAGGGCTTTCACTTCTTGAAACTGAATCGTCTTTAGTGAACTGGCCCTGGACAGGAGTTTGCTTGACAGGTCCTTGACTTATTCTCGGTTGAATGGCGTCGTCAATGGGACTGGGATGTATTCGAGAAAAGGCTAAAATAGTATTGTTTCATCAGGATTGTCATTTTTTAAAGTTGTTTTGTGTAAGAAAATATGAACTGATCTGATCATAAAAGGAAATCCAACTTACCCGGCACAACCAACACGAACATTACGAACAAGGACATATGTGAACTCCCCATGGAACGTTTTTGAAGTATCAAATAAAATAGATAGTCTTTTCAAAGGTAAAGGCAAATTACAGCCTCTGTTTAAAAAAAGATTCAGTTTGAAGCCTATGATGAAAATTTTCAAAAAGAAGGAAAAATTTCGCTTTATTTTTATAAAATGGTCGATTACGAAATATAATGGTAGAGACGTCTCACAAAATTGTTTGTTGTTTTAGCTGTGGTCGGTAAGCAACCAATCACGCAAATAACGGTCGCAACTATATTTTTTTCAGACTATGATCTCGTTCGGTTTTTTACTCAATTACGCATAATCGCCACTAATAATCGCCAAACCAAAAATTGACAAATCACCTAACCATTTTTTGTCCCAAAAATGGGTTTTTTGTAAAAACTGAACGCACTTTGCGTACTATATTCCGTCTAGCTAGGCAGGAAAAGTGAACTCGCAAGGAACACTCACCTGGTGAAACACTCACCTGGAGAAACGTGATGGCTAGAAATTTACCCCAACTTGTGGGCATTCGAACGGTCCCAGACTTTTTTGCTACCAGGTGAAAAACTAGAAAAATTTTTTTTCTCAAGAAATTTTGAAAATGAACCTATCTTACCCAAAAATTACGGCGAACACGAATATGACGCTATTTTTGCCACTTTCACAGACAAAAACTCCCGAAAACGGCATCTGAAGTCGGATTTTCTCGCATTTTCCTTGTAAAAGTCCAATATTCCGTATCAGGCTAACTTTTTTAAGGTGCATGGGGAAAAGTCTGGTACCGTTCGAATGCCCACAAGTTGGGGTAAATTTCTAGCCATCCCGTTTCTCCAGGTGAGCGTTTCACCAGGTGAGTGTTCCTTGTCAGAAAAAATGATGTTACCTTTAAAAATTGGCAAAATAATATAATTTTTAAATAGCAATTTGGTTGTGTATGCCATTGTGTATGTCGACAAAGACATGTTTTATGTCTGCTTTACAACGCTTTCTCTTCGGGGGATTGGATGAGAGAGTACAGCGCTGTGATTAATCTATAAGAAATATACAAAATCCCCCGGGGGATTCCCCACGTGCGTAGACGTAGTGTAAAATAGTACTGTTTCTTCAGGATGATTTTTTTTAAAGTTGTTTTGTGTAAGAAAATATGAATTGATCCGGTCAATACTAAAGGCTAAAACAGAACTATTTTCATTGATGATCAATTTATTTATTTCAATATCAATCAAAAAAATCAAGAAAATCACTTTCATCACTTTCGTTGTCGGAGCTTCCAGACTCGTCATCGTCATCCAGACCTGGTGAACTGACGGCTGGTGAATCCTCTTCCTCGCAGCCACAGCTCATGCTGTCAGTATTATCATCAGTATCGTCGAGTGTTTGATCCGGAGAAATGTGTGGATCAGGATGTTCATGGTGCTTGACATTCTTAGCGGGCTTGGCAGGTCCTTGACTATGTTTTGGTTGAATGGCGTCGTCAATGGGACTTGGAAGTATTCGAGAAAAGGCTAAAATAATATTGCTTCATTTGATTCTCGTGACATAACTGTAATTCTGATGACTTATTTATTTTATCAAATTGATTTGGTTAATTTTAATTAAATTAATACTGATTGCTCATAATTCTCATGATATGACCGTATACGGAAATCAACTTACTTGGAATAACTAACACGAATATTGCGAACAAGGACGTATGTGTGGTCCACATGAAACTTCTTTTTAAATATCGCCCAGAATAAATAGTCTATTCAAAAATAATCAAAACTAAAATTTTCAAAAGTGTTAAAATTTAAACCTCGGCTTTATAAATTTCAAATTCAAAAGGTAAAATGAATAGTCTTTTGAAAATACCTTAAAATTAGATATTTGCATACGAATTATCTCCCAGCCAGTTACAGCTAAACAAATACTAGCGGCGGCTTCAACACTAAAGGGGCGCGATCAACACTTTTTAAAATACCGCTTTCGAATTCTCTTTTCCATGAGGAGCAGCATTTCCATGAGGATTGCGTTTTCGCACTATTTATAATGGTTTTTCCAGGTAAGTTCTTTTCTGAATTTTGAGTTCTGAGTTTTTCTCGCAAGCCTTCACATTGTCAATTCTGTATATTAAAACATTTGAATTCGCTAATTTACCTGCCCAGTTTTCCTGATGAAAATAAATATGCCCGGTCTATGACGGTAAATAGTATAATTTAAGCCAGATCGCTACAAATTGTATAAACAGCATATTGTACAATCAGACAAAATTGGCTTTTAAGGGATCTCCGGCGGAGATTTTGTACTCCTATAGGTTTTTGACCCGCTGATTCTGAATCTGAAGTCAGTTTTGATATTGGGCCCATTTTAGTACTACTTTCGACTGAACAGCATAAATGGGTGCCACGGCAGAACTGACCTCAGATTCGGAATCAGCGGGATCGAAAACCTATACGGGATACAAAATTTCAACCGGAGACCCATTAAAAAGCCCATTTTTGAGTGGTTGTACTATTGACCCAGCCTTTTAACTTATGCTCGAATAAATCGCAGTCCGATTGAATACGCCATTCAATCGAAAATTAGTCAAGGACCTGTCGAGGGCGAGACCCAGCCATATATGTATCATGTGCAAAAATAGGGTTTTTTTTCTCTGTCATTAGAGACACTTTTTCTAATGATAAAATGTCTAACCTATTTTAGAGATAGGTCAGACACAAAAGTGTCTCTATCCCATACCCCTAAGAGTTAACATTAGTCAGAACACTACCCAAAGGCCAGAACTCAAACTGGCCAAGTCTCAGACAATTTTATTGGCCAAGTCTTAGGCCAAGCCTTAGGCATTCCTCAGGCCAAGCCTTAGGCATTTCTTTTGGCAATGCTTTGGCCAATCTGTGGTCAAACTTTTGGCCAATTCTCGAGGTCAAACTGTGGCCAATTCTCAGACATTTTCTTCGGCCAACCTGTGGCCAATTCTTGGACAATTTCTTAGGCAATTCTTTTGGCAAACCTTTGGCCAATCTTAGCCCAATTTTTAGACAAATTATATTGACAATTCTTATGCATTTCTTAGGCTTACTCTTCGCTTCTTTTTATATTTCTTTTGACATTATTTCGTAATATTTTGAACAAATTTCTAAAATTGCCAAAATAGTTCATGAGTCAAATTTTCAGTATTTATTTTATGTGCTAAGCCATTTTACCAGAACTCTGATCATGTAATTTTTCACGGCACCTGAATTTATCCAAAACTGAAAGCTGATAAATTTTTTGGGAGAAAGTGGTCTATTTATATACCAGCATCAATACCCTCGAACTTCGATGCCCCGCCCCTTTTGAAAATTACCCAGACACGAAAATGATGTCAGCGGTTATTCTGCTGCCCTTTTTAGCTCCACAATTTCAAGGTCATTTTTTCTATGACATCATCAAAAGAGTTTCAAAAATGTGAAATCTTTCTCTAAACGTGATCGGTTATCCGTTTTTATGTGATCCCTTATTTCACCTGAGAGTACTAAATTTTTGCGCAAGCCTTAAATTTTCTGTCTTTGGTACAAAAGTATAGAATTTCAGCCGAAAATATGAATCATTACTCTTCAGTTCATTTAAATTCTTCCTAGCATGCTTAATGCCTGCATAATGCACTCATAGTTGAAATTTTCATCTCTAAAAACTTTGCCTTGAAGCGCATCCAGACCACAGAGCCCGCCATTTCCCAAGGTCATTGAGCGCATTTACTCAACTTGACTCCTCAGTTATACACTCTCGAGCGAGCGCAATATAAAATGGCGCCAAAAAGTTTAGGAAACCGGATAGGGACTGAGTAATTTTACAGGGACTGTATAAAAAATATCCTGAAAAATTCGAAATTTTATTGAAAAATTATTGGCTTATGTAAATAGAGAGAAAATTTTTTGAATACAAAAATACTTCCGGTATAAGTTTTACCTGAAGCTTTCGGCGTTTCAAGAAAATTTTATATGGAGAAAACAAGCCTTTCTCAATGATCTATGATCTTTGAGTGGCATTACTATTTCTGTACTAAAATTTTAATGGACGTACCAAAAATAGTTATTTCGGAAAATTATGAAGATAGCCCCGAAATATCAAAAATGATTAAGTCCAAAATATTATTCAAAAACTCTGGCAACAAAAAAAACTTTACCACAACTCATAACACTACCGGAAATAAAAGGTCTGGTCCTTGGCCCAGACCCTAAAGGAATGAATTTTTTATTTGCTTTCAGAATGTACCAAATTAGTCTAAAAAAATGAGAACAAGACCTCTTCCATCTAAATATTGTAACGAAATATTACTGCTTTGCATGTTACGTGATAGGCCAGACAAAGTTTAGAGATCATCGCAGCACATACCAACTTTCCAGCGGGCTTCCCGCCAAATTATCTCTCGCATCCAATCTGACTATGCATGCCCAAGGTCATTTGTGAAAAGAGACTCAATTCTCTTCTCCTTTGTAATATTTTTTGAGACTTGCTCTGAATTGGAAGTTTAGGACAGTTTAACACTTAGCTAACATAGATTGGAATCTAGAACACGATTCTAGTGTACAGCTGCGGTGGCAACGCCGACGCCTGTTGGCAAGGCTGTATGCTAGGATTGGGTCCCCTTTGCCCGACACTTACTGGAAACCGGCAAGGCTTAATTGCCATCGCTTAACTGAAGGGACGTGTCGGGTCCCCATTCCGCTCTCTAGAAATCTTGCTAGCTAAGGCTTTTACTCTCCGATTTTTTCAATGCTCAGTAACTTCTCAAAAATAGCCACCAAAATTCGGTCATATTTATATGCTTTTTCTATGCACCATCTGTACAGCTAGTATATGGATATAGGTCTTATATCCTTTATATGAGCAGCATCAATCATCCTTGTTCAAGTGCCATCAAGAATCTCCATCGATCTCTGTTACAAAAGCGACAATCGTTGTCGTAAAATGCTAGACATGTACAATGTAATGTTTGTGAAATAAAATTGTCTCTTCTGTAAAGCTGATCCAATCCATGTTATCAAGCTAAATCTTCATCTCATAAATTGTACAGGCGACTCTCAGTTGCCTCCGTAGTTCAGTTGGTTAGAACGTCGTACTTATAAGTAAACGAAGAGATGCGAAGGTCCCGAGATCAAAGCTCGGCGGAGGCATAAATTTTTTCCTGCTCTTATATTAAACTAAAGTCCAAAAGCGATTAATATTCGTTTTTTGTGTATTTTTTACTAAATTTCGTAAAGGTAGGCTTACATATTAGCTATACCGTTATGTGTTCTTTTATAATACGCGGCTTATGTCCGTGAGTCACAAAATTTGGAAGGGCATTCTTGGGGGTGCTTATTTCTGTTAGTCACACTTATGCCCACAATTTGAAAGGTCTTTCTTAGGGGTGCTTATTTGTGTCCGTCCCGAGTGAAGGCCGAAGGCCCGATTGAAAATCCTGATTGAGGGTCGTAGGTCCGAGTGAAAAGGCGTAGATAAACAGGCAAGAGATAAACAGCCTAAGGCACCATCTGTACAGCTAGTATATGGATATAGGTCTTATATCCTTTATATGAGCAGCATCAATCATAGGTTGAAGTGCTGCGGATTTGTCTCTAAAAACACTCCTTCCAAGGCCTTCAATGCCTGACCGTTGAAGTTTTCTACGACCATTGTCACTCTAAAAATTTCCATGGTGTGAAACCATGGATTGCTGGCAAAGATTATATTTAAAAATATCATTCAAATTCCAGCCGGTTTCAAAACTTGGGTTAGATGTCGCGGGGACATTTATCTTCCCAACAAACCATAAGTTGACAAAGTTATTAATGTTCAATTTTTGCTTGGCGCGAGAATATGAATATCGAGTCACTCTAATGCGCACTGTGTTCGTGGATCCGCAACAGAATCTCCCGCTTTTCGACGCTCCCGGACCCTAAACTCGCGAGTACCCCCTCAAAAACCCATAATTTTAGGGGATCAGTAAGGTCAGAATCGGGGGTTACATACGTTATAACGTGAGTTACGTAAGCCACGTGGGTCACATAAAAGGTCAAGTATCGCCGTCGCCGCTCGGATCCGGGCGTGTGATGCCTCAATCGCTTCCTCTCGGTGAGGGAAGACGAGTGGTACCGGTCTCGCTGGGAACATCGACGAGTTCCCAATTTAATTTATTTAAAATTAACTAAATCAATTTGATATTGAAATAAATAAATTGATCATCAATGAAAATAGTTCTGTTTTAGCCTTTAGTATTGACCGGATCAATTCATATTTTCTTACAAAAACTAACTTCAAAAAATAATCATCCAAACAAAACAGTGCTATCTTAGCCTTTTCCCGAATACATCCCAGTCCCATTGACGACGCCATTCAACCGAAAGTAAGTTAATATTATAATAATAATATAATAATAACCTTTTGGGGTTCACATGTGAACCTTGGTTATAATAACTTGCTAACCTAGCTTGTGCCGGGTAAGTTGGATTTCCTTTTATGATCAGATCAGTTCATATTTTCTTACACAAAACAAAGCACCGTGAACATCCTGGACAAACATCCTTCCCGGATCAATCACTCGATGATTCTGACGATACAAGCAGCTACAAGAGTGAAACACACAAAAACGATGGTGAGAATTCACAGGGGAGCGATGGCGAGCTGGAGAACCAGGATGAATATGGAAGCAATGACAACGCAAGTGAGAACACACCGAAGAGTCCAAGTAAACACCGAAGATGCCCGCCAGTAAAATATTTTTTATATTACAATTACGTAGACAACAAAAAAGTTGAAAATTCAACGAAGCGAAATTTTGATTCAGTGTTAGAAAAATTCACGATTTTAATTTGGGATCGTCAATTTGGAGCAATCCTGGATTAATTTCCGGTTTGGTTAATATTTTTGAATAAATTTCGATGCAATATTTGGAATTGAAACCAGGCCCGTAACTAGGGGGGGTTAGGGGGGTTGTACCCCCCCCCCCCGAAATTCGGAAGCAAAAAAAAATCAATAGGGTCCCCCCTATGGTTTTAAAAATTTTCGAGAAAATTTTGAAAAATGCACCCCTAAGAATGCGTTTTTTTCACTTCTCAACCCCCCCTGAAATCTCAACCCCCCCGAAATTTTTTTCTGGGTACGGGCCTGATTGAAACCGCACAAAAATAATTTGAGAAAACTGGAAAAGATTGTTTATTTTTTTTAAATTTTTTTAAAAGATTGATTATTTTTTCCGGGTGATTTTCCAGCAATAAATGCAATCAGAAATACATAAAATTCTCAATTTTTTGTCATTTTTTCCTTATTAAATCAGTTGCTTTAGGGCACGACGCTTGCTTGGGATGAAGATGCACGAAGCTTTTGTGCGCATGGATACTTTACAGATGGAATCTAACAGATTATTGTTTTTATTAAGACATTTGTATATGTAATCGATAGAAGAAGAAGAAAAAGCGTTTTCAGATGGCGTCTGATACCTACTATTATCCGGAACGAATGTGTATAGACGTTTGAATTCGCGGGTTGCGTGCCTTGGCATGCAGGCTAAAAGGTTTTTTAACCCATCATTTCCGAACCGTTAGAGACCCTCCTATGCCGAAGCGATTTTTCGTTTTTGGGGTTTTTTGGGGTATGCGCGCGCGCCGCCGTATGTGCGCGCGCGCGCATAATCCGGGCGCGCGAGATGCGCGCGCGCGTTCGGCAGGTCTCTGGCTAAAGTCTTGCGCACGCGGCGCGCGTCAGGCGCGCGCCTCGCGCGCGCGCAGGGCGCTCGAAGCGCGCGTGCCCCAAAAAACAGTGGGTGCACTTCGAGCGTCCCGCGCGCGCGCAAGGCGCGCGCCGAGCGCGCGCGCGAAGTGTGCGAGGCTAGGGGGTGCCTAGGGGGTACCCCAGGCGCGTTTTGCGCGCCGCGCGCGCGGCTGAGGCGCGCGCGGGGACCCTCCTATGCCAAAGCGATTTTTCGTTTTTGGGGTATGCCCGACGCGCGCCCCCGTATGAGCGCGCGCGCATAATCCGGGCGCGCAAGGTGCGCGCGCGCCTTGGGTATGTCTCTGGCAAGAGTCCTGCGCGCGCGGCGCGCGTCATGCGCGCGACGCGCGCCTGCGCGGGGCGCTCGAAGCGCGCGTGCCCCGAGTGAACTTTGCGCGCCCCGTACGCGCGCCAGGCGCGCGCGCAGCGCGCGCGCGCCTGGCGCGTGGCTAAGGAGTGCCTAGGGGGTGCCCAAGGCGCGTTTTGCGCGCCGGGCGCGCGCACGAGGCGCGCGCCCCGGGCGGTTTGCTGCGAGGCAGTCTGAGTGTACCAACTTTGCGCGCGCGCCAGGCGCGCGCCTCGCGCGCGCGCGGGGCGCGCGAGGCGCGTGGGCCTCGGGCGCCACCCTGGCTTGCGCCTCGCACGCTCGCGCGAGGCGCGCGCCTCATGTGCGCGCCGGGCGCGCGCAAAATTCGATGCGTATCGAAAACGATACACTAGGAACGAAGGGGGGTCACCATTTGCGTATCGTTTTTGCATACACTCGGCAATAATGGGTTAAGGCATTTCGAGACAATATGATGAAACCCTTGAAGAGTAAATCGACACCGCTGAACCCAAATCCGGGATCAGATTTGAACTTTGATCTTAGAGTTTTGAACTTTTTCTTAAAATTGGAATATTTACATATTTTAAAGGAAAAAGTTCAAAAATCAAAGATCAAAGTTCAAATCTGATCCCGGATTTGGGTTCAGCGGGGTCGATATGTCGTATTGTCTTGAAATACCTTAAAAAGCCTAAAGGCCTGCATGCCAAGGCACGCTTCCCCACTCTACTCTAACAACTCGCGAATTCAAACGTCTATACGCATTCGTTCCGGATAGTAGTATATACCAGGGGTGGGCTTCGGATTCGGGAAAATTCGGTACTTTTGGCCATTCGGGATTCGGGAATTGGGATTCCCACGTTTGAGCCCGGGATATAATTATTCAATTGAGCTTAAGTGGTCATAATTAGGAACGGAATAAAATTAAAGGCAGCATAAAATTCAAAGGAAGAGATTTTTGCGCCGGAGACGAGAAAATATTTTCATAAAAATTGTTCAACTTTTAAAACATGCCTTTATTTTTGACACTTTTTCAAAAATTGGCCGAAATGTGATTTCTGGCGCAAAAAAAAAGTTTTATTTTGTATCTAAATTTCTGTTAATTTCTAGCCTGTTCTCCCTTTATGTCAAAACTTTACGCCGAAAACCCTGAATTTTGCTTTTGTTGAAAGAATTTTTTCCACTAAAATTTTGCGAGTGAACTGAGCCGGTAACAATTTTGTGTGCTTTGATCAAGTGACGAGTTCCATAGTATTTGCGGGACTTTTCCTTGCTATAATTGTGTTCCTCGGGCCATCATTAGGTAATGTATAGTTTGTGACAAGATGTTTAGCGCTAAACAAAACACCTTTTTCGTCTGGCCACTGCCGCGCGACTCTTGCATCAGTTCTTAGATCTGATAACTATTTGAGGAACCCTGCAAAAATTTGTCACCTGGTCTGAACTTCCTTCTCGATCTAACTGCAAAAAGTCTCCTTCCTCTGTTTCATTGAGAAATGCCTTTCAATTAAAACTGCAAAGTGCACGACTCTTGAGGCCTCGATCTTGTTTACCTGATTGTCACTACCTTGTCAAGCAATCAATTACTAACGGGCACTCTCTTCGTTCTTTGATTCCTGTGCCAAACTACTCTCATAACACGAAAACTTATTGAAAGGAAAACATACTTAAAGGTCAAAAGGTTGTATGGAAAATTGTCACGTTATTTTAATCAACGATTCTCTTTTGACGAAAGTATTGACTGAAAGAATTATTGCAATTCTAGACTAAATGGCACTGGCATTGCTCACGTTGGTTATGCTGTCAGCTGGTGAGTTGATTTAGAACTTGGGATTCTTCAAGAAAGTAAGTAAACAAAATTTTTGGGATTCCGACCGGTCACCATTAAAAGTTTCGGAAGAAATCTTCAAATTCTTTTGTTATCAAGCATCTTTTCGCTCTAAAGCATATGAGTTCATTGCTATAAAAAATTCCTTTAGAAAACAACTAGAACGTTTTTACGAGGGAATTAATTCGGGATCCTATTGAAAGAAGTGACATTTCTAAACAAAAACAGCCACTTTTTATGAAAAAAAAATCAGATGGGCCACAATTCTAAAAATACCGAATTATGTAAACCATTATAAATAAGAATGAAGTAGTCTGAGGAATTTCATCCGGGATTCATTGATGTCAGCAGATTAAATCATAGGACCAAAAATCCACCAGGTCTAGATGTTGTGGCAGTTTTTTGGTAAATCGATTGGTATCATAATAATCGCAACTTTCATTTCAAAATCACCCAAATTTTCAAACTTTGCTGATTTCCCCCTATATTAAGGCTCCATGTCACTGTTCCCGAGTTAGCGATTTTCATGTGCCCAGGACAAGTGATAGCTCAAAATGACCGCCATAAAATTCTAAGACTTTTTATCCCAACCCGACGCGGATCCGAGTGGCGCACAGAAAGTTACAGGTGCGCGAAGTTCGGGATTTTGCACACGATTTCGGCGCTTGTGCCTCCATGGCCGAGTGCAATGGGGCGCAGGCGCCAGCCCGCCGATGAAGGTTCGGTTCCGCGCGGGTGAAATCGTTTTTTGGCACGGGGATTTTTACCCCCGGGGGTTCTCGGGTGCGGGGAATCCGAATCCGGGGTCAAAAAAATTCCAGGAGTACCCCCGGGGCGCGAAAAAAAATTTTTCAAATTTATTTAAAATCTCTACTCCACCATTTCTAGGCGCCCCGCACCTAGTTTCTTTATTATTATTACCCTGCTTCATTTTAGTTTCAATATTCGCGGAAGATAAAAATCCCAAGCCTCTATACAGTCTCCCATTGTCCAATGTCCCCGGAAAGACCATCACCACCTTTGTTCTCGACTATAAACCTGGAGCCAAAAGTCCTCCTCACCGCCACGGCTCATCTTTTGTGATCGCATATGTGATGTCAGGTGAGGTGCGCAGCAAGGTGAATGATGGGCCGGTGCAGGTGTTCAAAGAAGGTGAGATGTGGACCGAGCAGCCGGGAGACCACCACGCAGTTGCCGAGAATGCCAGTGAGGAGAAGCCGGCGAAGCTTTTGGCTGTGCTGATTCACGATTCCAATGATACGAATATTTTTGTTGTTGACTGAATTTTTTTTCTTGAATTTGTTTATTTGATAGGAAAGTTTGTGTTGATAAAAATTTATAATTTGCAGTTTTGGAGATTTTACAAGAATTACGGAAAGAAATTTAACAAGAGCTTATTTGCGCTAAAACGTAATTTGTGGCCGAAAGATTAACTGATTGTGTATCTGTTATGAATTATTGGTTTAAAAGGTATCCAAGTACAAATATTACGAATATTTTTGTTGTTGATTGAATTTTTATTTCTTGAATTTGATTATTTGATAGGAGAATTTGTACTGATAAAAATTTAATATTTGCAGCTTTGGAGAATTTTCATCCCCTGTGTGAGAATTCCGGGAGTAAAATATGTCGACTGAAAAAGGTGTATGATTCTCAAAACATTTTCTGGAAGATTCACATCAGAATTATGAATGTGCTTAATGCTTTTTAAAACTAATCATTATTTCCCTTCAAGATACTTTTTTTTGGCACTAAAACACCTTTGGAGCTTTTTTAACCAAAAGGCTTATTTGCGCTAAAATGTGTATTGCGGCAGAAAAATTAACTGACTTTTGTTAAGAACGATCGGTTTAACTGTATATTCAAATACAAAATATTTATTGTTTGAATAATTTAGACACAAGTGTAGACATAAGGCCGAAGCATTTGGCATATAGCAAGAAAAAGTTATACAAAGTGACAAACTTATTAGATAACGCATATGCAGAAGACTATAAGAAATAAAAAAAGATGCTTGATAGAAACGAGAGAAAATAGATAAAAAGTCAAGTAAGCCAAATAAATAAAATGTCATAAATCAAATAAAAATTATGCGTTTTCTGAATGCCGAACTAGAACTGCGCAACCTTGATCCAGACGCTTTCTACTTCTGACTCGTCTCGGTCCCAAAATTTGATCAAACCCAAAGTATGATTGCGGTGGGCGCGTGCCTTGTAAGTGAAAATTTCGATGCGATCGCAATTTTCGCCGAAAATCATCGCTTCTTCAGAAATAACCCAAAAGCGGTCATTTCGCTCGTCCCAAAACTGAAATATTGAGCTTTTCAGTAAATTTCACTTTATACGATTTTCAGTTTCCAGCCAAAATTTCTTAGAAAATTAGTTTTTTAACGAGCTAACTGCTGGAAAATGTGCCATGAAATCAAATTTACGAAGTTAACTGGAATCGACCTTCAAGCAAGTAAACCAAAATTGTCGTACTTTGTATAAGTGGCATTTAATTTCCCCGCACCGACCATTTGGATGGAAGTCACAAGTCACTCTAGAATCTTCACGCAAGTCCCTGTAGTTCCCAGCCCAGAGAAACGCATCCTGAACTGGTTTCGGCATGCTAGAGAATTTAAAATTGGAATGTTTTAACACATTTCCATGCAAAGTTTTTGGTTTTTAAGACAAACATTGCACCAATTTTCTGGATTTCGTAAAATGTTATATAAAAAACCTACTCACAACACAGGCGCTTCTTGCCATAATAACAAGACCAGCCGAAAGTGTTGCGATAATGAGTGCTAGCGGTCCAAAATCCCTCCACATTAGGATCATAGTCAGTCTGAAGGTTGTTAGGACATTGCGGCTTGCAAAAGAACGGAGTGAGAGCTTGATTATGCCAGCGGCATGATCCTTCTGAAGTAATTAAGCAAATTATGTAGTCATTCAAGTGACATTAGATTTCGACAAGTTTTTTAATTTTAACATTTTAATTTTAACATAAATTTCAAGCAGTTTATGAAATCGATATATTGACTTTTAGATTTCGACTTTTGAAAGTTCGAGCTGGTCAGATTTTTTCAAGAACGAAATAAACCAATACAGTGAAACGGATCCCATACAGTGGCGAGGAAACATAACGCCTAAGCCTAAGTTAGGAATGGAACCGAAAGTTCGGTTCCATTGAAGCTAACAGACAAGGTAATAACATTGAAAAGATGTAACCCCTTTAAGTTAAAGTATCAGAGATCAAGATAACTGTTCCCTTACTTTATAATTGAATGAACTAGTCTTCTTCTCGGCACCAGTTTTTGTTTATCACGATTGTCCAAATGGAATGTGAATACCCGTTTGAATTGACGGCTTTGGAGCCAATGCGTCAAACTTGATCTGGAATATTCCAGAAGTGTGTGTAATGGCTTATTTGAAATATCAGAGTCTCAGGTATAATTCGAGCCATTACACACCACTCTAGAATGATCCATAACAGGTTTGGTGCATTACACCCAAAAGGTTAAACCGTTATCCGAGATTCGATCCAATTTTGAGATCAGATGTGAAAAAAAAATGTGTAAAAAAAATCATAAAATTTTGAATATTAAAATTCCAACTTACGGAAAGGTGCAAAGTTTGCGTCCTTGTATTTGGTGAGAAGGGTGGAAATGTTGACTCCGACAATGCCATTGTTAACACCCAAAACTCGGTGAATGAATTCGAGATCGGCAGTAGGCAGAGTAGTCGCGAAGAAGAGAATCAAAGCGATAGTAAGCATTTCGGCGCTGAAATAACACAATTACATGTTTGGTAAGAAATCAAATCAACGAACAGTTTCGTAAGAGGACTTGTGAGAAAATATATGAGACATTTATACGATTTATTATTGTTTTATTTAGAAAGACGCAGTCACAAAATCTGTAACGACGAACTATTTCAGTAAATTAGCTTTCAGAATTGACATTTATTACAAAGTTTATGAAAAGTGAACAGATTCGCTTTCATTGTAGCATTCGCTGGATAAAATAACAGTCAAATGATGAATGACTAATCAATACAGTCGCGCATATTCATCACTCTCGTTAGCTTTAAAGTTTTTACATGCAATCATTGTAGTCCCGTTCAGTATAAAAGCAATTCTAACATTATACAAAGAGATATGAAAAGTTTTTAAAAGTATTAAGTCATGCTAAAGGTTATACTTGACCTTTAAATAGTTATGGTTCTCGACTCCCATGGTCTCCAAATTTAATTTTTGACCAAATCACATTTGGATTCCCAAGATTGAATGGCAAATTGTGAACTTGGAAAGATTTTCCAATTCAGTGTTTTGTTAGCCAAACTTTGTTATTGGGACCACTATGCGACATTTCCAAATATGGGAAATCCTCTCCCTAGAGTTCGATCTCATCTCTTCAAACGAAAAAGATCCGATCCACTCCAAACCGTATATCTCTTTTATTTTGTGTTATTGCTATGTCGCGGGTTGACCATTTGTATGTTATCTTCTTGAGACCTACAAATATGCAAATGACATCAATATGCTATTCATGCTTCATTATTCTCATTAAAATATTTGAGAGGATCGGTTCCTTCCCATCCTACTTTGCATCTTCTGCCAACCATGCTTGGCACACACTATTCGTTCAAAATAATTGCTATGTTATTACGAGAAAGTAAGCACATGACACTAGGTATTTTGCTTTTTAGTCATCGGCGGTTTTAGAATAACAAAAATTTGTATGAGGATGCCATTTTTATTAAATTTCTTGTAATTTGTCTTGGTCGCCAAGGAGACGAATGCGCAATAAGATTGTTTCTGCTTATTTTTGGATAGATAAGTCAGAATTTTGTAGTCAAACGGAGGTCCTTCTTCTAATAGGCAAGGTACACGCAATTCCCCGCTGAGTTTTTAATTCACAGAGCTACGACGATTTTTACACTGGATTTTTACGCCGTGGCAGTCACCATAGAATATCATACATTGTTCTCGTGACCCATGTTGACACTAATATCAACGCTTTTGGAGAGTGCACGACAATTGACCGCCAAACGATGAGTGCCAGGCTTTTTAGATTCTTGGACAATTGAGCGCCAGACAATTGAGCGCAGGTTTAAGAGGGACTTAATCTTAGGCTTAAGCGCCCGAACTACCTAAGCTCCCGAACAAACAATTAGGCTTAAGCGTGGCGATTACTCAAAGCTTAAGCTTAAGTGTAGCCTTAGTTATGAGCGTTCGACCAATAGGCGGGTGTACAGTTTGTAGAGAGCCATAAAATTTCCAGACAAAACTTAAATTGCTTGAGTTCTGTCTGCGGCAGTGGTTAATCTCCGAGCAAGTCTTGTGTCGTATGTACTATGTACCTGTCTGCCTTTCCCGTTGTAATGAGTCGGAAGGAAGGAAGGAAGGAAGGAAGGAAGGAAGGAAGGAAGGAAGGAAAGAGAATCAGACGACAGGTTATTTAATTCGTTAGGCATGCCGCCAAGGAAGAGACCGCGCGGCACTGCATTGGAGACACAGCCCATTCTAGGTTGAGGTAAAGTTCGCCCGACAAAGAAGATAACTGTCTCTCACACTGTTTTCAACTACCTTTAAAGACTGCATTTTTTGTTGGTATTGATTTCGTATGCAACGTTATGTTTAGCTTGAGGCACGAGGAGTTTGCTTATCCTTATTATTGATTATTATCCTCATTATTGGTTTTGTATTTTTCTTGTTTTGAAATTTTTTCTCAATTAGTATCTAAATACCATAGAAGACCCAGCGGCTTTACCGCATGGATTTCCGGAAGCCATAACTTTCCGAGCCTGGCTCGGATCCGGGTGGGTAATAGCTCATTTTGCTTGGCTCACTGATAGCTATCGTTTGATGTATCACTCGCCCGGATCCGAGCGTGGCGTGAAACGTTTCCTTTGTAAAAACCCCCCAAAACCGAAAAAATGACGTTTTCTCTATTTTCGTGGCGGGACCACCCCAATTCTGACATTGATAACCCCCCTAAAATCATGGGTTTTGGGGGGGAGGGGGGGTACTCGCGAGTTTGGGGTCCGCGACCCCTAAAAAGTGGGTTATTCTGCTGGGGTGGAGGGGGGGGACAAGGAGCTTCACCAATCAACTTAGAGGGACCCGACAAGAAGGAAAACCCACACGCTACGCCGCGGACCACGCCTCGGAACAAAAACTCCCAAAAATGGCACTTTTTGGCAAAAAGTCCTGTTTTTAGTGATCTGCGCAAACAAATTTCTGCACACGGGAACCGGTAAAAATCCCCCCCGGTAAAAATCCCCCCCCCGCGGCCATTTTTTGCCATAACTTTTTACTGGAACCTTCTAGAAGGATGAGTAATAGCTTAAATGGAAGCTAAGACTCTGGGCTACAAATCGGTATATTACTCGCCGCATCTCGATTCATGATTCTCGAGATTTAATTATTTTTGTCTCAAAATTTCAACTTTTGAAACTTCAGAATCATGAATCGAGATGTGGCAAGTAATATACCGATTTGTAGCCCAGAGTCTTAGCTTTAATTTAAGCTATTACTCATCCTTCTAGAAGGTTCCAGTAAAAAGTTATGCCAAAAAAGGCCGCGGGGGGATTTTTACCGGGGGGGGGGGAATTTTACCTAGACTCTCTGCACACTCCTACTCAGAATTGCCAGGGGAGCGCTATCGTGCGCCTAAAAAGTAGCTGGTCCCGAAAACTTTCCTTTATAGGCACAAAAACTGCCAAAAATGGCACTTTTTGCCCAAAAATCCACGTTTTGATACCTGCGCAAAAAACGTTTACATATTCCTTCTAAGAATTTCCAAGGGAGCAGTTTGAGCTATCATGCGCCCAAAAAGGAGCTGATCCCGAAAAAATCCCTGCCCTAGCGGACTGACACAGTGCGCCTTAGAGGGACTCGTTTTTTCTGCTTTATGTAATGCTTTCTTTTTTGCTTGCGGTTTACCAATCGATTTTGGGCGAAACAATGTTTGTTGCATACTCTGTGAAATTAGTTTTTTAATTCCAATTATTTTCTCTCTGGATTGGTTTAGTGCTTCTCAATAAGACTGAGACCATATTAAATGTTTTAGAGTCATTTCTCGGGACAATGGTCCGTTTGAAGAAAACAGACAGCGACACATGCGCTATTTGTTATTGCCCTAGCAACGGCATTCTTCGTTTCGGAGTCAGCGCTTGCAGGTAAAGATTTTTGCCTAGAGGTAGCAGACAAGTAACAAGCTCAGACTCTCTTAATTGAATCTGAATTGAAATCTTAATTTTTCTTTAAATTTTTTTGGACTCTCATTGTTTCAAACCAATTTGACATTCATTATTTAAAAATTTCTAGATTTTCTAGATAAATCTGTAGATAATTTTAATTGCATCGTATTTTACAAAGATTTTCGCCTTCTGGCATTTTTTTACCTGATCCTGGCATCTTTTCTAGTAAGGTGAGAATCCTCTTCGCATTTCTCCTTGATATAGCCAAACCGCCAGAAATTTATATTTAGGGCAAAAAGTTTACAAACATTATATTTTTAGACTTTTAGACTATATTTTTCGTATTTTCACCAAAAATAGAAATTTCTCATTTTATGGAAAAACGGAATTTTTTCAAAACATAAATTTTTGTACGTATGAATTGTCTCTAGAGGGATGTCCTTTTTGATCATACCGGTGACCTAGAAATAAGAAATGGCTTGCTATGGATGAACAATATGAATAAATAATCCTTCCCGTAATCCAGACAATTTCGAGCCATATTCACTCGATACCAGATCCACTAAAATTTAAAAGCAAGGGCGTAAACTGAGTCGGACATTCTCGGATCAACCTTTGGGAAAATCACCTTTGGGAAAAAATTTTCCAGTGTTTCCAAAATTTTGAAGAAAACTTGTAAAATATTGGTACAAATTTCAATCTTAGGTAACATAAAATAAAAAGCATAAAATGCATAACATTCAACTAAACACCACCTGACTTTTACTTTTGGAAACTTTCCAGGGCTTGCGCAGCGTTTTTTCGTCGCTCTCTAGTTGCAAATCGCACGTACAGGTGCCGATTCGGAGGAGGATGCTCAATAGGAAAAGGTCCGGTAAAGTCCTCTGCTAACCAATTTTTGAAGGTTTTCATTGCTTTAGATGTCAGGTGCATTTGTCGCGCCTGTCGTCTGGAAAAATGCAAGAAAATGGGCATGGATTTGTCAAAAGGACAAAAGTATTGCGGACTTGTTTGGCCTCAGGAATCCGGAGACCACGAAAACTCAATCACAGATTCCGACGAGCGTGTGCCTCCTGCAGAAATATCAGATCTGTCTTCAAGGACATCAAAAGTCGAACTAAGCAAAATAAAATCACTGTCAAGTGGAAGATTCATCCACAACTGTAACGTGTCTGGTGGAAGAGTGCGAGGTATTGATTGGTTTTTTATTCCTTGGTCCCGAATTCTGAGCCAGGTTTTAGTCCAATCAGTGACATATTTTCTCATAGTTCTTTACAGTTCTCTAGCATAATCCCAGTTAACCATTTCGCTATTTTTTAATTTCAGGATTGCTAAGCAAATGTTCCAATGGCAGTTCAAATAGCGGATATCCTTCAGCTTCTTTCACGGATACCCAAAAACAACTGGCATTGAGCTCAAATCCATCCGAACCTTGTTCATCCAAAGCCTTGGTCAATTGGTCCCCAGCAAATCCCACAACCAGCGGCTGTCCAGAACAGTCGTCGCTAGATTTTGTACCCGTGATGTCGAGTTCTTGGCAAGCGGATTTTCAATGCAGAAACAAATATCCAGAGGCAAATATCTCCTCATCCATATTTATGAATCCAGAGACGATTTTTAGCCAGCGGCTAAGGATTCCCGATCTTAGATCAAATCTATCATCAAGACACTTGCAACAAATCCGCCTCACAACTTCGGAAGAGACCCCATTAATTTGGGAAATGTTAAAAGGCTACAGAAAATTTCTATGTTTCCGGAAAACGGAGGAGCTCATCGAAGGTACCTGCACAGACAACTTTATTGCTCTACGGAAAGATTTCCCACTTATATCGAAAATGATCAATGATCACTTCTATCCTCTGGACAACTTTTCTGTTGATGCTAAAGTAAATCTAGAAACTTCTTTAGTACATTCCAAAAAGTATGGATATCTAATTTTCAGTGGTCCCTTATATGGAGCTTTCTATGCCCCTTTGCAGTGGCAGACTGCACCTATGCTTCAGTGAAATATTTTCCTGGAAAAGATGATACGAGGTTAGTGCTAATTTTATGGAACATAAAGTTAGAGTTGTCCTAATAAATCATTCCTAAAATGATTTCTCACTATGGTTCATATCTGAAAAGCTGGTCTGACTTGTTCTGCGCCAGCCACACGAAGGATGTAAACAAGTCACAAAATTTGAATTGGTTTTCGGGCTAAATCAGTCTAAGTTCCTCTACAAACAGTCTATATTTATCTAAAATATTCTAAAACCATCACTCTACATTCTAAAATTGTATCTATACAGCCAAAACCAGCGAATACCGCCAAAATAAGCCAAAACCACGAAACCCAATTCAAATTGCCGCCCTTTTTTCTGACTTGTTTACATCCTTCATGTGGCTGGCGTAGAACAAGTCATCCTAAGCTTTTCAGATATGAACCATAATCAAATCTTTTTTGAATGAGTTTGTTCCAGATTCATGGTCTCAGGTCGCCACTATGCTGACTACAGACAGTTATACAAATATTTTAACGTCAAAGAGAGCAAAACCGATCCCAATCGAATGGCAGAGTATTTCTTTTCACCAGCTTATAACCATTAGTAATTTCGCGTGGCATTTCAGAATTTATAGACCATTGTATCTTAACGTATTCATCATGATGACGCAACCTTTTCGCAACATGAACATCACCGAGGAAGAGCTCGTCGGCTTTATGGGACTATGTTTCTGGAATGACAGTAGGCTTAAATTTGTATGGGAGTTGTTGTAATTCGCCTGCGGCGCTATTTTTTCTTTGATTTTTTCGTTGTATCTTACATTTTTTCAATTTTTTTCGCCTGCGGCGCGATTTAATCCTTTAGTTTTTTTTCTGTAATTTTAGACGCCGGCGCAGTTTCCTATGTCATTTTTTCCGGTTTTCTTTTGAAATCTGTTTTATAAACAGTAATAATAATGTAATATACAATGAAAAAAAATAAAGAAAAAATAGCGCCGCAGGCAAATTTTTTTAAAAATTTGTGAGGTTGGAGAAAATTTTCTTTCAAAATTTTCAATGTTGAGGCAAAATTTTCAAAATTTTTTCCTCGGCCGCGCCCTATCGGGCACGGCCGAACGATTTTCCGAAAAAAAATTTCTTCGACTTTTTGGCGAATAAAGCAAATTTCTCAAAAATTGTCGCCAATTTTTCATATAAAATTTTGTCAGAAAAATCAAAATTGTCTCTATTGTTCCAAATTTCTAAAAATTTTCGCCTGCGGCGCTATTTTTGCCTCTTCCTTGCTATTTTCAATTGCAACGCTGATTTTGAGCCATATACGAAAACGACTGTCGCGTGAAAATTTCGAGAAATTACTGATACTAGAAATTTATTGATTTTAATATTGAAGCGTATAAAACGCAGAAAGTTATAAACTGTTTAAATCTAAAAAAGCTGTTTCGATCCTAATCAATATACAGCTTTTATGTACAAATCGTAGGAGGATCTCGTCAGTATTGACCTACGATCTGTGCTTAGTGATTTAACTATTATGTTCTAAGTGTTATGTTCTAAGTCTTATGTTCTTTAAGCTTTACGTATTGATTTTGTAGTGATTTAATGCATCTGGTTGAATAAAGACTGATTCCAGATTGTAAAACACTATAAAATGGCAAAATTTGGAAAAAAAAATTTGAAAAAATGAGTAAAAAATGAAAAATTGCGGATTGCGAATTGCGAATTGCGGCAAATTGCGGCATTTTTGGCCGTTGCGGATTGCGAATTGCGGATTCCGCAATTTTAATTTTGTTGCGGATTGCGGATGGGGAAATCCCAGTTGCGGGCAACTCTGTATGGAACTTATACTAAATAAGTTAAGCTTAAAATGATAAAAAATTTTCCGGGGTTAACGTTAATGTGTTAGCAGCACTGGCTTAAATTTCCCGTGAGAAAAATAATTGTTCACTGTGGAATGGGATGTAACTTTTCATGATGAGAAAACAGTTAAAAATATTATAGATAAGGATTTAACTAAAAAAATTAAGAATAGAAATTCCAGAAATAGTGAGTCCATATTGGATTGTGTTTCTGGAATGAAGCCATAAATCGGAATTGGATTTGAATAATATTCGCTCATGCATATACACTAAATCTAAATCCATATAATTATAGCGGTCGATAGCCTATCAGATAGAGAAGATCTGATACTACAGGAGACTAAAATGGCCTTGCATAATGAACTTTACCTTGTGTGTCAACGAGCAGCCGGTGGTGACACGACACAGGGTATGATACGGTTCGCTACGCTCTGCAATATGGTCACTTTTGCCCACGTGAGTGTATTATATGTCAAATTGTTTGTCTCCATAGTGGCTAGTCCGGGTATAACGGTATCAAATTGGAAAAAGGGAAAACGCAGTTCGCGACCGGTTAGAGAAAAGCGAGAGATAATGGAAAAAGAGGTAAAGGATCATTATCGGCATTGAAGAAATGTGGATCAAAATTGGAAAATATTTGATACCGTTATAACTGATCGTGCTCCAATCCCTTTATAAATTCATTTCTTAGCTTTGAATATTCCCTACAGTAATTGAAGCCCGGGCCTTAATTTGAACGGGTTCAAGCTAAGCAAATACCATATGTGTATTTATTGGAAATATATGATTTTTAGAGATTTTACCGAGAAGTTTCCGCGTGCATTTCTCTTGTGAATGCATCAAACCTCGCATTTGAAGCTGACACCTTGCACAACCCACATGCTTTTTGACGTGCAATCAATGTGAATGAATCAAATGAAATGCGCGTACAAACTTTAAATAGTTGTTGGTTGTAAATTTAATACAAGTAATATTGCATAAAATACAAGGTGTTGGTTTGGACGGAAAGTTTTGATATGTTTTTCAAAATCAATTTTCATTTATCCAGAGCAAAGCTTATCGTGGGTGTCATATACCGTTGGTGAGCCCATTACTTCATCTGTTAGACTGTCACTAACTTTTTTTTTCAACAATAGGAAAATAATTAATTACAATGGCCCAAATGAAATTCACATAAAAATGTAAATTCTTGGTTATTTTGAGCAAATTTGATCGACAAAATAACTGAAAATTTGGCACTGCACATACCAATGGCATTGCGGCATTTGTAGGCAAGGTCTAGCTCTACCACATACTTTTTACAGAACAAAATATGCTTTCATATTCCAAGAGATATGACCGCTCAAAGTTGAGACATAAATTGTAAATTGTAAGTTGTTCGTAAATTTATTACAAGTGGTACTAACATAAAATGCAAGGTAATCAAGAACAAAATACAAACCATGTACAAAATAGGCCATAATCACGATGTACCAAAATGTGTCAAACTAACTTGTCCTTATATGGTTTATTTTAAAAAGTAGCGGTAAAATAGCCCGAGGTTCGGCAGAATTGTAAATCATCATAATTTACACGGATAAGTCATCAAAATTAATCGTCGTTTCAATTTTATTGATATTTTCTAAAGTTTTTATACTGTTGGATGCCGACCAGGGCTGCAACCGGTATCCGGCCCGGCTTTTTCACACTATCCGGTATCCGGCCCGGCTTTTTGTCCGACCGGTTACAGCCCTGATGCCGACCATCGACAGCTTTCTAACTTCAGTATCTACCTACAATATTCTATTAAAGAAGAAAAATAATTCGCTATCATATTAAAGCAACGATTAATCTCTTGATGATGTGTTCCTGGGCGCCGACTTTACAGTTAGAATTTAAGTATAAGTAAAAATATGAGCTATAAAATCTGAATTTGAAGCTGGGAATAGTATTGGATGAGCCTGCTCACGAGGTCTCTCGTCTCGGATGTTTGCCCCCTTTGGTGAGGCTTGGCATTCTGTTAACCCCGTGAGTAGCCGAGAGAGCATATGATAAAAATGAACGTAGTTTATAAACAAAGTGAACACTAATGAGTTTTAGCTCAAATCTTTACAAAGTACATAATTGAATGAATTTATTATGAGAAATGAAAACTATACAACTCCTATGAAAACAATAAAAGCAAGTTAAGTTCCAGCAACTCCACACACCTTTGCTAATCCGCCTATTTCGCACATTTCTCTTTGTGACTCTTTGAAATCGCCGACGGGTTTATTTAAGTATTGGTGAGTTTTAAGGTTCGCTGTTTGTGACCTTTCCAGACACAGACATATTAAATAAAAACTTCAGTGTTTCAGAAAAGGTCATTTTTCGGTATTTGTTGGGATTTGGAAATTTTCCAAATCCTAACAAGATTACCGAACACCTTTTCCGAAAGAATTTTCTCCGGTTCTAAAATTGTAGGATAATCTTTTTCTGAAAATAGAGCACATTTCGACAAAGTAAGTCAATTTTTTTCAAAAATTGTTTTAGCTTAAAGTTTTTCAGACATGTTACACCTTCTGAATACTTGATACTTATGAATAATTCAGAAATTAATTCTTTCTTTACATTTACACTTTACGCGACATTTGAAAAATTATCAAAATTTAAGCAGAAAATGTGGCTTTTTACAAAAAATTGGAAAAATTCAAGGAAAAGCTTTTACAACTTTTACAAGCCAAAGACCGTAAAAAATGTGCTAATTAAGCCTAAAATGGTAAAACATAATAAAAATTACAATTTTTAAGAAATTTTGCTTTGGAAAATTTTTGCAGTTTAGGGAGAAAAATGTACTTCCGGTCCCGTCCGCGGTCTGGAATGGTCCGGCTAAAAAGTCGGTCCACCCTTGTTGGAAAATGAGTATTTTTCGAATCCAAATTCCGAATGGCCAATAGCTCCAAATCGGGTCTCTCTAAGTTGATAGGGTGGTGTGCCCCACGAATAGAATAACCCACTTTTTGGGGGTCCCGGACCCCAAACGTCTTTCAACAACACACATATACTTTATTAATTCATATTTAACATTCACAGAATAAATATTTATTTTATTATTCAATAACACTAAAAGAGATCATTCGTCGAAAAATTATCAAAAAATCGAAACTTTTTGCTCAAAACTTTTTGATTTTCTTTAGAGCCTTTTCATAACCTCGGATCGATTTGTTTCTTTCTGAATCAATTATAGTTTCAATCCCGACATCCGTTTCGTTCAGCGTTCTATTGTACTGCCAGTTCTCCGTAAAAATTGCTTCCTGAGTCCTGTTGCGACCTAACCAACAACTGTTCAACTGAAAGGCGTCTTCTTTGATGAAAGGTCTGATCCAATCATTTTCGCTTTCTTTCCAGCCGTGGAACATAAAGTCTCGACTGGACCAACGCGACGTGACCTTATTGTTACCGTCGCGAACCCACGCATTGCCGCGCTGGATCAGTTTTATATGGCTGCCGAATATCCTTGTGTCAATGCCGAGAAAATGTCGTGCGCAGGCTACATAGTCCAGATATGGGTAGTAGTCTCTGTAAAATAAAAGAAAAGTTTATAACCTTAGGAGTCATAATAATTTGTGTAAAGCTAATGTTACTTTACTAAGAAGCCAGTGTCCGTCCGTGGCTGGCTGCGTCCCTGCGTCCACTGGCGTTTAGACCACTTTCACCGCTCATTTCCGGGCAAGTGATAGCTTAAAATTTTCGTACGGATGTGCTGGTATATTTTTTCGAAAAACTTAGGCAAAATTTTTTAGACAATTTTTTAGACAAAATTTTTTCGGCGCGGTACGCCGCAATAGCGGCGCTGCTTTTTCTAGTGTTACTTTACTAAGAAGCCAGTGAAGCCTGTCCCTGCGTCCACTGACCTTGCCTCCGTGGCGCAGTGTTAAGTGGTTAACATTAGGAGTCAGCCGCCCCAGGTTCGGATCCCTGCGGGTGAAATCATTTTTTTTTGGTCGGATTGATGTGCTGTTACAGGTTTTCAAAAAATTTAGACAAAATGTAGACAAAATTTTTTAGACAAAAAATTTTTTTCGGCGCGGGGCGCCGCGATAGCGGCGGCGTCTTTTCTAGTATCTTACTATAGAGCATACAGTAATCCAGGGTTGCCATCGACTCGGCTCCAAAAATAAGAACATTTGCCTCAAAAACTAAGATTTCGGGGTCAAAAATAAGAACATTTTTATAATTTTTCAAACCATAGGGTCCCCCCTATGGTTTTTTAGCAAAAATTTTTTCCAAGTGCATTCTTAGGGGTGCATTTTTTTAAATTTTTAAAATTCGCGCCGAAACTATAATGGCAATATTTTGGGACACGGACAATTCATCAAATGGACAATTCATCACACGGGACAATTCATCACATGGGACAATTCATCACATGGGACAATTCATCACACGGGACAATTCATCACATGGGACAATTCATCACATGGGACAATTCATCACACGGGACAATTCATCACACGGGACAATTCATCACATGGGACAATTCATCACATGGGACAATTCA